>JACEIK010001144.1:90365-141184 GCA_018107945.1 Datura stramonium
GGGCGTGACATTCTATGTCAAAGAATACCATCTAAGACCACTCATTGATTCAAGGGTGTTAGGGAATCGAAATGATAAAAGCTAGTTAAGAATCTTACCTTAGGATGAACAATTGCCTCAACCTCTGAAAAATCACCCACACCTTTCTCAAAAGTTATGCCTTAGAATTATGAGTGAAAAAATCCAAAATTCTAACATAAACTATCACACTACCTCCCGTCATCTGCTACAGCGGATCCGCTATGGCGGCCAGGACCCCGCCACGACGAACCCAATGTCTAGTCCTTCTTTCCTGCTATAGCGAACCTCTGACCGTCATGACGGTCTCGCTGTAGTGGTCCTCGTTAATTAGTAGCTCAATATTTTCCTGCACCTTTTCCATTCCTCACACTCAAGTCTAAATATAACTCCCCCATCATTTTCCACCGTGTACCTAGGAAAAATAGGGTTTTCTGGACTTACTTCCCCGTAAAGAAAAATGGGTCATTAAAAATTAGCAAGATATGTTCATAGGTTGGTAAGCCTTAGGAGTTTGCTTTTACACTTTTTGGATGGTGGTGTGATTATTCAAAATAGGGCAGAATCATCCCTAGTTACAAAAGTAATGGCGAAGCAGTATAATGATCCTATCTTGCTCCAGTGGAATGAGGGGATTCACAAGCATAAGACTACATATTTTGAGTAAAACGAAGATGGTACTTTAAGGTACCAAAGAATATTATGTGCTCTAGACATTGACGGACTTTAAAAAAGAATTATTGAAAAAGCTTTCAGTTCCAAGTATTCTGATCCATCCAGGTTCTACAAAGATGTACCTATTATACCCCGAAAGCCCTAAGATCAAATCGGGGAGTTGAAATGAAGAAAATGGGATTTTCTACACTAGGTAACAGAACGAGTCGTCCTGTGACCAGTCAGGATGACCACGAGTCATCAGGTGCCTCATGGTGTGGAGTTGTACTTAGTTGGAAATTTTAGGTTTTGAGTGGCTAACGGATTTGACCACGAGTCGTGGTCAGCATCACGACTCGTCAGGTCAGCCTTGGCTAAGGGTTGTTGAAAGATGAAGAAGCTTAGATAGTGCACTTGACGGGTCCTCACCATAACTAAACGGGAGCACCACGATTCTTGGTGTCGCCCGTGGTGACACCCAGGTAATTTCTCGGCAGTGAGGGTGACGGAAGGTTACCACGAGTCATGGGCACCAAAAATGGGTCATTAAGTGCCTTATGGTGGCAGTATTGATGAAGTTTCCAGTGAAGATGATGGATGGCAGGCCATGACTCATGGCCATGGACGACGATTCATCCAGTCCCTCGTTGGGACTGGCAGTCGGTTTTTTCTTGCGAGTTTGTTAAGGACTTTTCCATAATTCATATGATCCTAAGACCTAAACTACGTCGTTTTAAGCTATGAATAGTGAGTTTAAAGAGGGGTAAGTTCATCCTAAGCTATTCCTAATTCATGCATGCAAGTTTAGAGGCTTTGGAGAGGTCATCAAGTCTAGTTCTCCAAGTTCTTCATAAATTCATCATTGGGCAATCAAGGGAGTTGTAGAATCAGATTCTCTCAGGTATGTAGGGTTATGAATGGGTGAAATTGTTCAAATCCATGCCCAATCCCTCTCTAATTCATGAAAATCTATATGTTGATCCTATGGGGTTTTACCCAATTCATGAATTCCCTAAGTTTTTACCATGGGTATGATCTAAACATGTTTCTATTGTTGAATTAAGATTCATGGGAAAGTTCTACAATGTTTTCAATTATAAATGATGTTTTCAAGTTTTATAAATTATGATACCCATCCATGAAAAAGTTCATGAATGTTGAGATCTATGATGTATGTTCAAGTATGTTGAGATATTTATGAGAAAAGCATGTTTTCAAGTTACGCATGCCTATGATCATGTTTTCAAGAGAATCAAGTATTTTTAATAATGTTTAAGTATTGGGAAAGCTCATATGTTCAAGTATGATTTATGATTTCATGTCAATTAGCTTACCACATGGTTTTGGAATCTAGAATCCCAATTTTATTCAGCTTGTGGTAAGATTTAAGACGAGGCTCCTCATGTTATGATTTTTTATTATGCATGTATGTTATTATTCAGCTTCATCCCTAGACGGTGGTCAACTTCATTGAAAATTATGGAGAGCATATGCATATTTTTTGGAGTAGTGTCTAGCACCGAGTAAGCTAAGGGTCAGTCAACCCAATGCCTCAGAACTACGCGCCAACGTAAGTTTACTTATATACTTTGGGACCTCCTTTGGAGCTTTCTCCTTCCCCAAGGGGCCTTGAGCTTGATATCTATATCATGGTATCTTCTTTAGCCCTGGCAAGATTTTAGACGTCTCTACCCACTTGAGTGTGATAGTTGGGACTACGTAAGCTCTGTCGTGGTAATATTAATTATATGACGAGTATCCCATTGTTCCTCATTATTTCAGGTATGCATGTTGATCACGGGCAAAATAACATGCCCGTAATACGCTTTATAACTTAAATTAGTCTTGTTTAGCTAAGTTATTTTATACATTTTCATGTGATTTTATATAAATGTGAAGACATGTGCTAACCAACATGATTAGCCTTTATTTTTTAGGTTTTGATGACTTTTGAGGAGCTAATCCATGAGTTGGTGAAGTAGAGGCTTGGAAGGGAATTAAAACGTGAACATCGGCAAAGAGGAGGCACAAAACAGCCCACCCGCGCCGGCAACGTGCCACGGCAGGCGGGGGCCGCGCACACAGCCCCACCCGCACATTGGCAACGCAGTAACGGCAGTCGGCTGCGCGACATGGAGAGCCAACGCGCTCAAGCAAGCCGCGTGACACGTCGTTAACGCGGCAGGTGTCAGCGAGAGCCGATTTTCGGTGATTTCCAGAGAGCTGCGTCTCCGTGTCATGGAGGCAGTGCTCCACGATACACTCCGTGACACTGAGCCATTCCACGACAGCTAAATTAAGCACGTGCTCTCCATTTACTATAAATAGGACCCTTTAGCTCCTAATTCCATTTGGTCACGATTTTATTCGGGAAAACTCAGGAGTGAAGGAGAAGTGGGAGAAATCATCTAGGGCTTGTCAAATTCCCTTCTCATCTACCAAACTCGTGTAAGTATGTAGTTTAGAGTATTTAATAGTAATGTAGAGTAGTTTTTTATTTAACATGAATGGCTAGAACCCTTCCTCTAGGTTGAAGCCATGAATTACGATTGTGATTTTAAGGATATTGTTTTGGAATTAAGTTATTGATTGTTGTTATCGTCTTGCATTCTATATTGTTGCTTTTTTAATGATTGATCACCATGAAATCATATTTGTTAACTTGGGTAATAGCTTGAGAAAGCATTACCTAGGTCAGACAGAGAATGTGAGAGCATGTTTATCTCTAGAGAGATTTTTGTGTCGATAGAAATATACCTAACACCGTGCTTGGTTAACACACTCAAGCGTGAAAGACCAACTTAGGGATGTCACATTACCACTCGAAGAAGTAGTTGTGAGGCTAAGTTAAAGTTAAATGGTTAGACGCACGAAAGTCCCAATCGTTTCCGTCAAACCACAAACATAATTGATCGCCCGCGACTCAGAAATTAACATCCTCGCTCACAATGATGCAGCTGAGGCTAGATTGCCATGTTTAGAGGCTCGAAAGACCATGAACATGCAATTCTAGTTATGTGAAATAACAATTGATAGTTCCATTCTTATTCCATTGCAAATCGTAGTCTCACATGATTATCTAGTTTTAACTCTATGTTGCTCCTAGAGTAATTTCAGAATATTTCATGGCCCAAACTTGTGACTTAATTAATCTCAATTGAAAATGTCTATAAATCAACACTTTAGGTATTTAAGACCACACTACAAATGGATAGTTAAAGGAATGGGTCCTAAATCTCGTGGGTTCGATAATTCGGTTCTAAAAAGAGCCACTATATTACTTGTACGACCCGTACACTTGCTGGGACGCGCTCCATGTGAAAAGAGTCGCCAAGTTTTTGCGCCGTTGACGGGGACTCGGCCAAGTTTTGATAACTTATCTAATTTTGGAGGGATTTTTGGATTTTCCCTAAGTGTTGAGAAACTTGGTCTTAGTCTCTTCTATTTGTGTGACAAAGTTGTCCCGCGAGCCGCTAGAAATAGAGAGTCAGGAACCGTTGCTTTAACCTCGAACGTCAAATCCATTTGCAAAGGAGAGTGTTGTAGAGCAAAAAGCTGAGGAGACTTCAAGAAAAGGTACAACAACCACCAACCGCAGGACAAGCACACAATGTCACCCAAGCAATGGCAAAGAAGACCAGTTCGCAAAGTGGCCATCCCACTAGCGACGAATGTGACCTCTAGTATCCGTAAAAGCCGAGCCTCGGAGGAAACTTTGGCTTAAACTGTTAACATGGTGCAGCTGTTACATTCTAGTGGTCAATTCACTCGGAATTGCACAAGAGGACCTCGCAGCTAAAGCACTTACGTAGCTTTTTAGAGATTAGTGACACGTTCGTCTCCCTGCTGCAAGGTCCACGTATTATGTCCGCTGACCCTCTTCCCATTTTCATTGTTGGGAGAGGCAAAGTGGCCGGCCCGAGCCACCGAACTCCATAACTTCAATGGAATGACTTGGCTAAGAAGTTCCTTATCGATTCTTTCCTTCGTGCAAACCGCCAAGTTGAGAAGTGAAATACTGGCCAAGCGTAAGCCCGATGAGAACTTATATATGGCTTCGGGAAAGATTCAAGTCATTGTTGAGAGATTTCCCCATCACCAGCGAATCAAATGAAGTGCTAGCCCATACCTTGTAGAAAGTCTAGACCCACATACAAAATACTGCTTACTAGACTCGTACTCCCGTGGCAAGATTTTGGAGACCTGTGGCTCTGGGAGGTGCTCCTAGTGAGCAACATGAGTGGAGTGACTTATTTTTACTGGTTTTGACCCGGGTAGGGGTATATAGATTGTTTGTTGCTTGGCGCCATCCGGCTTATGGGAGTTGGTATTGGCTCTGCTTGCTATATATATCTAATATATATATATGTATTTATATGCTATATATTAGTTATTACGCAGGCCGTCGCGCCTAAAGGTATCGCTCCGCCCTATCACAACACGTAAAGCCCGATTCAAGCCATGCCGCCCATGTATCTCGCTTATCTCCGATATTCGAGGTGTAGTTCATTTTTCTTTTGTTGTACGGCATTTGCAGGTCTAGCCCTATCCCCATTATTTTTATCGCACTTAGAGGCTTGCGTATTGTATATATTCATCTCCCGTGGCCGCTGAGCCGGCCATGTGAGGCTGCAGTATTTTGTTATAGTTGTTTAGTATTTCGTTTATGTTGGCGGTGGGGGCCATAGTCGATAGTAGTAGACCTTGCCTGGGTCAAGTAGTTATTCAATATTCTCTGGGTGCTGAGTTTCCCGATGACTGTGACAAACATGGGTGGCCTTGTCTTACCCGCATAGATTCCTTGTTTCGAGTATGTCTCGGTTAGCCGTTATTACATATGCATGTGGCTATAGGCCTGGGGCCGGAGGCTCGTCTTTACAAACTGCTATATAGCCCATTGTTTCCGTAAAACCCGAGATAGAGCCAGCTGTGCACCGCATGCCTAGGCTCACCCGCCAGCGTCTGTGTCCTACTAGTGGCACTGCGTGCCGGGCCATACCCCTGGTGGCTACATGTCTGGTACGTAGCAAAGTCGTGTCCTGTGTGAGCCCGCAAGCCGTGCTAAGTAGAATCTAATCTATGGATGTGTTGTGCACCACATACTATAGGTGAGGTCGCGAGGCATGATAGATGGTCTCTTCTTCGCCTCGCCGTGCTATAGAGCCAGCACGCATAGGGTTGAGTTCCTAAAACTTACCAGATTCTTTGTCTGGCTGCATAAGAATGGCAGATCGGGCCACACCCGCCACGGGCGTAAGACCAGAAATGCCAGCCAGGAGAAGGCACCAGCAGATGCCTCGCTCGCCAGTCACCGATCTCGAGGGCGATATCGCTTTATCACAAAATTCTCTGCTACCCCCTCACATCGTAGTCGCTAAGCAATTACACCGCTTCCCGATAGCTCCCGTATCTTCGCCATCGATCAGAAGTTCGTAGCGCTGTAGTTATGTTGGCACAAAATGATGGCCACAACGCCGCCGCTGCTAACCGTAGCGTAGAATCTTCTGTGTGGGTCGTGCAAGCCTGTGGTCGTGGAGTTTTTGGCACCGGGTCCCCATGCGCCTGGCTGTGGTCGATCGTGCAGGGACCCTGTGACTTTCTTAGATCGATGTAGAGAATTTTCCTGGTTATGCATGTGACCCCTTCAGAAATCGTTGAGTCGGCAAAGAGCCAAGTTATGGATATAGCCGTACTTTATGGTACGAGAGCCGGGAAAGGTCTCGAGGGGAGAGATGCTGCCCCTCCGACCTCGGACCTCAAACTCTCTCGTAGGCCTAGACCGTTACTTGCCACGAGAGATCCTAAGAGTTCGTGATGGGATCGGGCTTTTTGCATCTCGGAGTACAGGAGCGTACGCGAAGTATGTGCTTTACGCTTGGACTCCTTAGCCCGCTATGCTCCAAGACATTTGCCGATACTATGCCTACTAGAGTTCATAGATTTATTATGGACCAACCCCATACTAAGGCATGCATGATGGCTACGTTATGAGAGGACATGGATATTGCTCGAGCACAGCTCTCTTGCTCGCACCATTGAGGGCCTGACATAACAAGAACAGTAGTAGATAGACCGCCAGAACAAGGCCGCAGATGCATCGATGATACGCAGGGCGTCAGAGGACCCAGCCACGACTACCGCATGCCTCTAGACCCCCACCTCCACCACACAGCCAGTTAGCCGGGTGTGATCCGCTGCCGAGGGCAATGTAGCCTGCAGCGCCTGCAACAAGAGATTCCCAGCCAGGCAAAGAGGAGAGTAGAGCATATCACACCCCCTCACCCCGCCCTTACTGAATCGACCACACACCGAGCTTGTAGATATGGATCCTCTGGGTGTTATATTTATGGGCTGGTGAGGGGCACCTGATGAGAGATTATCCGACTAGAGTATGTGAAGGCAAGTAGATAGTCGGGATGGGGACCACAGTGGCCACGAGCCCAGCTGACCCTGGGTGAGGGCGTAGGGCCCTCGTGCTCAAAGAGCAGAGGCAGAGGTAGATCGTGTTCTCCGGGCCTGTGCACGGCTCAAACCATACTTATGCACTACCAGTGGACACATGACTCGTGAGGCGTCTCCGCATGTAGTAACAAAAAGATGACTATATGTTCATGCCCCCGCTTATGTAAACATTGATCCAGATCCACTCGTCATATATTACTCCCATTTGTGGTAATGTGGCTTAATATCGCACTGAGTTATTATGCCAGCTCCCTTTCGCATTCACGCCCGTCTATGACTCTATTGTAGCTAAAGGTAATTTACCGAGGGTGCAAGGTGAGAGGTTGCTGGATCGCCGTACTACCGTAGATCCGGCAGAGCGCTAGAAATGATAGACTTCGATGCCATAATGGGTATGGATTGGCTAGTTCCGTGCTATGCCATCGTAGAATGTTGGCCCAAGACGGTCCGATTCCACTTTCCAGAGAGGCAAGGCGGAGTGGAAAGGCAGCACAACTACGCCTAAAAAGGTAGGTTTATTTCCTACCTTTGCGAGGAAATTGATAACTAAGGGATGTATTTACCACCTAGTCGAGTTCAGGATGTTCTATAATCCCCGACACTCCAATGTCTGCAGAACGAGTTCCCCGATGTGTTTCCCGCATGAGTTACCTGGTATTCCCTGCAGGAAATAGATTTTACATGATTTGTTACCAATGAATCCTATATCAATTCCTCCCTATCATATGGCTCCCCGCAGTAACTCGATAATTTAAAGGAGCATGAAAGATTTGCTGGGACAAAGGTTTCATCAGGCCGAGTACTTTACCTTGGGTGCGCCTGGGCTCTATTCGTGAGAAAAAGGATGGCTCGGCCCGTTTGTGTATAGATTATCGGCAATTGAATAAAGTTACGTTGAAGAATGGGCACTGGGCCCTTAATAGATGATTTATTTAATCGCCATAGGGAGCGATATTTCTAAGATTGACCTGCAAATTCTGTATATCACAAAGTTCGAATACGTGAAAGAGATATTCCTACAACGGCTGCTCAGACCCGATATGGACACTTTGGAATTTCTAATTATGTCCTTTGCCAACGAATGCCCCAAGAATATTTATGGACCTCGATGAATAGTATTTCTGCACCTACCGGGACTCGTTCGTGATAGTGTTTATTGATGACATCGTGTGTATTCTCGCCCGGCTGCATCACTGCACTCATTTACTTTACGTTGCTCCGCATTCCTCAAGCACCGCCTGGCTATATGCTGGGTTCTCCAAGTGTGAATTCCGGGTTTAACTCTCGCAGCCTTTGGGGCACATTGTGTCTGATGCCGGGTATACAAAGGACACGCGAAAATAAGGGGCCAAAACGTGGCCTAGGCCTACACTCCGATCAAGTCCTAGCTGGGTTAGCGAGATATTACAAGAGAGGTTTGTTAGTTGTTCTCTTACTATAGCGGCACCTCTCGACCAAACCGACGCAGTAGCAAGAAGTTTCAAAGGGACAGAGGCATGCAGCGTAGCCTAGAACTCGAAAGACGATTAACTCTCCACCTCAAAGGTTAGCATCAGCTTGAAGGTACGTATAAGTTATTCCTGCATTGCGATGCATCGTGCGTCTGGGTTAGCTGTGTGTTGATGCAAGATGGTAAAGTGATCGGATATGCTTCTAGACACTGAGAAACACGAAGAACACCCTACCCACGACCCGGAATTAGCCGCGCAGCTGATCCACAATAATCTTAAAAGATATGGAGACATTACTTGTATGGTCCATGTGAACATTTTCACGTATCATAAGAGCCTACAAGAGATATCTTCACCCAAAGGGAGTTGAATCTCGCGATAGCGTCGCTGGTTGGAATTTCTAAAAGACTACAACGTGAACATTCTATATCATCCTGGAGAGCCAATGTTGTAGCGTATGCTCACTGTAAGTCCATGGGGAGTTTGGCATATTTGCTCGAGCACTGGAATCGGGTCGAGAGATACACGCTAGCTAGCCTAGGCTGCCCGGTAGCGTAAAATGGGAGGACGATAGAGCTGCACCAGAACACCGCCTTGTCATCATTAGTTGTGGAAGTGAAAGAACGAAATATGAAGATCCCGACCTAACTACCTCAAGGACAATATCTGGTGGAAAAGGCTGCATTTCCCTGTGTAACAGATGGAGGCTTTGTTCGGAAGAACCGGGATGACTAATGCAAGTGCACGGGTCGAACAAGTAGTAAGTGGCTCAAGTAAGCCAAGCATCGATCCCACTGGGACCGGACTACAGGCAAAATCACCTCAAGTGTCAAATTTACCGTAACTCTAAAATGCGTACAACAAGGTAAAGAAAAGTTTTTATATTTTGTTATCTAATTTATACTACGCCTAAAATAAATATACAAGTGAGTCCGAACTATGAACGTGAGCATGCCGAGGCTAAAGCGAACATGTAAAGAAATTAATTATCGATATAAAACTAGTTTATCTTTTCTCCGGTTGCTAGTCGGAACTATGCCTATGGATTAAAACTCGTATTTAACCCAACTTAAGAATCATGAACCTTCCACCTACATTTCTGTGATAAGAAATTCATGTTCTAGCCATACAAAACCGATTCCACACTTGACTAATACGACTTTCAGTATATTTCTATCCTGAAGTTACATCAATTCTCAATTTTCTCAAACTAAGAAAAGATTATATCCTATTAATTACAACTTTCCAGCTTCGTGCCGAGTGAAACCGACTTTTTGGATTTACATTAACATTGGCCAGATATCAAATGCGTAAGAACAAGAATTAATAGAACAACCATGGAAGAAAAGATGAAAACCAAATGATCAACAATTACATTTCAATACAATTTGTTCCTAACCTCAAGAAGAAGGAATTAGCCACTCATTTGTGGATTGAACATCATTAAATGAGTAAATCATACAAACAATTGAAAGAAAGGAGAAAGGATAGAAAAAACCCTAAGAATTTCTGTCCTCTCAACTGCCTGTAACCCAATTTCTTGCTCCACCAAGTCGAATAATTAAAAATAAACCTTAAGTGTTCTATTTATACCGTGAGAATTTTTCCTAATAACAAGCAACGTGTCACTTGAAAGTGCATCGCGGAGCACCGCCTCCGTGACACGGTGCAAACGCTGAGGCTCTCTTGAATTTGGCCGTCCAGGTAATTATCCCCACCGTGGCACTCCGCATGCAACGCATGCCCAGCCGTGCCACTCTGGGCAAACGCGCACCTTCACCGGAATGTCAAGATCCATGTAATTAAGTCCAACGTGCCACGGCACGATCAAGTGACCCTTCTCCGAGATAATCCTTAAAATTAAATCTCTGACAGAATGATACCGCGATGGCAGCGTGTCACGCGCCTCTTCTTATTTCTTTGCTTCTCTTGGCCAATTCCTTGCTCGCTCCCGAGTCCAACTCTCCGACTCCTCCCACATGCATCTTAGCTCTATAAAAGTACATTTTTCCTGCAAACAACGCTAATCATGTTGGTTAGTATAAATTCACACTTTCCTACAATTTACAAGAGAATGTACAAACATTGTTGGATAAACAAAGCAAAAACGATGCATTTGAGTATCACTTGGGCATATAAATATGCCCCAGATCACCTACCCCACACTTAAAATCTTGTTTGTCCTCTAACAATATCTCACACCTCATGCAATTGACACCCCATCATGGCTACTTTGGCCCATTAACCGAGCTACGGTATACCGATTATTTACATAACAAATCATCAAGAAAAATGCATGGTATCATCATTATATTGACATTAAACATATCAAGACCTCCTAGACATCAAGAATCGACTCTCGACATCGGCAACTCATGCAAATTAGCTGACCAAGATATCTCGACACGACCATTCTTTCGTCAAGCATGTGCCCTCACATTACAAAGAGAGTTTCCCACTTTTACTCACATGACTAAAACATTTCTGGGCGTGTGGGCATGTACACACAATTTCACTCTCTCTCCCAAAAGAATTCACATGCATCGGGTCATGAACCATAGGCTTGCCTCTAGTGTATTACTCCACTAATATAAGGACGCGTGATGTAAGATCACGTAGGACTTAACGGTTGTCATGTAAGCTACTAACTAGTAGTATCGGGCTAACCAATAATAGTAACTAGCATCCTTAAGCGCTTTTTCAATACATCCCATCACAATCTAGGCATAATTTCTTCCTTCCTCCTCCAAATCTTGAAGTCTTTCTTAATTTTTGTCCCCCATTACTTTAAGCACACAACACACCAGACTAAACAACAAAGATTAAGTATGCACTTTATTTTCTTTACATCCGATAAGTGCACTTTGACTCATTTCTTCTTTTCATCACTTTGGTTTTTTTCCTGCTCTTTATTTTCTTTTCACCATTTCACTCCTTTACACAAAGGGGAAAATTATTTTTTTCTTGAGCGCTTAAGAGCTTCAGATTAGATTTGAAGGACAATGAAAAGAAACTAGTTGAGCTTGGTTTACACCTCTTGACAAAAAGAAAAATAGGCTAAAGGCTCAATGGGTTAACTAGGATTTAAATATCTGCTGTGGGTATGAAAAGAAAAAAACTTTAGGCTAAAACAAAGAAATGCCTACATCCTTTCCTACACTACACTTCCTTCATTTCGTTTCGTACACACAATGTGCAAGTTCTGTACACTTCACAATAGCATGGAATAAAATGAAACCTCACTATACACTCATTGCACATGCTCAACTCAAGACATATTCACTCGTACCTCTCTCTTAATCGCCTAATTACAAGAATTCAAAATTAAGCCTCAATCACACCGAATCGAATTCTATGGCCTAAGTGTCTCACATATGTACAAAAATTTGCATGCTTAACGAATCATCTTCGCAAATATAAATATTATGTACAACACGCATCCAAGATTTCGTAGCCATAGAGTAGCAACATGCATGGATACAACCAAACAAACCAAAATTGAAAATAAGAAGCTACTCCTACCGACTTCATTTCCTTTAAGACTGGCCAATATCCATCCATCATAGGGAATCTAGCCAATTATTTACGACTTTGGTTCAATGGGACTCTTCGGTAAAAGAACCGAAACAAACGCCGAAACCTAATGATAAAATAATTAACGAATTTTTTTAAAAATATCGATGATTTCGACAAAAACTATTTACACGCTAGCTAATGCAAAGATTCAACAAAGACACAATGTACCTTCAAAATGATATTTACAATACGAAACATAATACACAAAAATAGTGGTCACAATATTTTCAAACACGACAAATGCATGCATATACATACAAACAAGACAAAACTCAACACCACCTAACTACCCCCACCCCACACTTAAAACCGAACAAAGGTCCCCGCGTGTTCGGGAAACAGCCACAAAACACAAAAGGGTGGTGAAACTCCCCGATCAATCAAAGTATTCCACTTCTTCATCAGTTGCCGCGCTCGTCTCCCATGTCCAATCTCCCCATCGTCCTCCTCCGACTCAACATCGGACTCCGCGACGGTTCCTCATTAGTGGGGACATCATCCACGGCTCCACAAAAGCCGGGCCCACCCGACATAGAGCCCCGGCATTTTCGCCAGTGGTAGTCTAGGTCGAGCCGCCACGCCTCATCCTCTCGTTGCCGGGTCCTACTTATGCGCACTGGGAGCATTCGCATCCCGAACATGCGGCTATGTATCGATCATCCCGAATATCTGGCTAGTGTAAGAATCGCCCGTGAGTGGTGTCGTGCCTGTCTTTGTGACGCCCACGGCACGCCTCTCCATCTCAGCAAGGGATATAATCCAGTGGCTCTTTCTTCCACATCCAGCCCTCGTAGAACGTGGTCCGCACGCCAAACCCGTACTCCGTGCTCCTTGATGCAAGCGGGTTTCTCTTCATTGCGGATATAATCACCGCCCCCAACATTTATCTCCAGCCCTTTCATCAGCATACACCAAAGTATTGGCCGCGATCCTCGGTGACATCCGTCATGCACTTAACTGCCAGAACACACTATCTCGCCTAGATCCCGGCTTCCCGTTCATATGTGAGTAGGGCAAATGTCCGATGGTAGCCCTCTCCTTATGCTCGCTCCAACGTGTTGTTGAACGGGCCTGATACAATGTGCCGCCTCGATATCCGGCATGGTGGAGTGATATTCAACGCCAAGTGCATGGGCGCGTGTTCTCGCGCCCCCAATATGGCATTCAGGTGATGAGGCTCTGCCAGACAACTGCCCCTTATTTTGATGGTGTGACTATGAGCGTCTGCTCCAATTTGCATAGAACTTCCCGAATCAAGTGCGCACACTTTGGGCTCTTCAAAGATGAAGAACTGCATTGTCAATCCGGTGTACAATGCTGGGGAACTCCTCGTGCCAACGGCTCCCTTGCAATATGCTCCTCGGGAAGTACTTGTTCTCCTTGTGCTTTGTGAACCATTTCTTCCCTTCCTCCTCGTCACCCACCGTTCCCAGATACGGGCTTGGCCGCGTGGAACCGCAGCCGCTGACCGCTGCTCCTGCCTCGTGCCTTTTCTTCCTAGCGCCCGATGTAGATGGGCCCTTTCCTTGTCTTGCTTGCTGCCATTGTTCCCTGCCAAATAAAGGATGGCCCCAATGTTAGTCAAATTAGAATTAGCTTCTCGACTAAGGTTGGGTTAGCTAGCCACCCCACACTTAGTCTTCTAAAGCCCACAATTTCAAAGATCACAACAAGAACAAATTTATTTCTAATTTACCAAAAACAAGAAAAAGAAAACAAACGAAAACACGAACAACATGCCTTGTGCATTAAAAGAATTCGGCGGTGTAAATTCATTTGTACTACCTTTCCGTATCATACAACTAAACACAATAATACGATCACAATTTTATACATGCACTTATCAATGAAAAAGAAAAAAAAATGAAAAACTATTTACCTATACAAACCCATGCCTCCTCTACCCATTTCTGCATACTATAATTATCTTCACTCTCCAAAAACTGCCGGTCTTTTAGCATATTACATAGAACACGACCAACTCATCTCACCCAACATACTCAACCCACAAGAATTTACAATTCAACTAGTTTTCCTTTTCATGTTCAAATTCAAGCCCTAGTTATACTTTTTCAAAAATTCGATCAAGCTCATGTTCTTATCTGCCTATACAATCACAACATATTACAAACATCAATCAACAATAACTTAAATGAATTTAAGCTCAATTTCTACCTAGGGTAAGGTTTACTCATACCTCATGCTCCAAATTGAAAAAATTCAACTAAAATTGAGATAGAAGAGATGAACATATCTTTTAATTCAAGAACAAAGAAACTTGATGAAATTGCACCCAGGTCCGTGACACGCTGAGGGAGAGGGGAATTTTTGGGAGGGTTGTCGCGTGAGGGATGAAAAATGAGAGAAAATGAGGGTAAATTCAAGGTTAAAAGAAATTTCGCGGTTACCCGTGACCCGTGCACCCGACGCGAATAACACCTTCCTCAACGTGTCACGGAGGAAACGTGGAAAGCACCTCTCCGTGACATGGAGCCATCGCACAGCATTCTGGAATTTGTGTACTGCATTCGTCTTCAACGTGTCACTTGAGGGTAACGTGAGGCCTCGTCCGGTGACACTCCAGAGCCGACGCGTGGGCTCACCGTTTTGCCACTTTTAATTTTTTTTCTTACCTCATTTTTCCTTTGCGATCTTTGCATTTTGCCCTCCGATCAACCTGAAATTTATCTTACCACAAGAAATCGCTTAGAATCACAAGGTTTGAAAAACACAACACACTATTTTATTTTTATATTTACACACATATTTTTTTTCTTCTTTCTTTTTTTTTCAGACATCTGATAAAACAAAAATCACATGCTGCCTCCCCGTAGCGCCCGGTTTACCGTCGTGGCTCGACATCATTTAAGCTCATTTCGCCTCTGTGGTGACAAGCCGTACGTTTTCTCATGATCACGCCATCACCTGCCGCTTACTCGTCGGGGTCATCCCACCAACTCTCGAGACTCAACGCCCGAGCAACACGCCTGCTCAAGCACGTTGATCACCGAGAGTTCCTCGATAGGGCCGGAAGCCAGGCCTTGTACAGATCGAACACCTCCACCTTATCGTGTGCTTCAGATTGTGAGCCGCTTCCGCAGCCTACGTTTACCGCCGCTTTCCAGAGGCCAAGAAAGGACGCCCAAATAAATGGGATCAAATTGCCCGCTCAAAGTCCAGCACAATGAAATCTACCGGAAGATCAGAGCCGATTTCAGACCAAAGACGTCCTCCACAATACCGTCTCGGTCTTGCCACAACGATCCGTGAGCTGCAAGATTACCGTTGTTGGTCTAGGGCTCCCTAGTCCCAACTTCATGAATACCGAGGTCGGCATCAAGTTAATGCTCGCTCCCAAATCACATAATCCGCGAGCCTGGATACTCGCCTGGAGCAGTCAATTGAATTGTAAAGCTCCGGTGCTTGAGCTTTGTAGGCAAACGGTTCCAGATCCGGAAGGTGCACTCCTCCGTAAGAGCCACCGTGGTATACTAAATAACTCCGTTTTGTTCGCCACGAGCAATCCTTTTTATGTACTTTTGCGTATCAAAGACTCCCGCAAAACATCAACAAGAGGTAAGTTAATGTGTACCGTTAAGCACCTCCATGAACTTTTGAAACACGCTTCTTGTGTTTCTTTAATCGTTGAGGAAACGGGGGTGGGAGGTCTTTCTCACCAAAGATCCTTGTTCTTCCCTCTCATTACTTTGCCCTCTCCGTTTCGCCGCTCCCGACTCATTGAGGTGGTCTTTCTCTCGGTTCCACTTCCTTAAGCCGTGTTCACCTTGTGGTCACCGCATTCACCTTCTTGGGGTTGGGGCCCTGCTTCGTTGGGAAGTCCTCCTCTAGGCCTGGTGTTTTGGGCTCCAACAAACTCCGCCCAAATCGATACCCAGCCGCCTTGGTAGCTAACTGATTATTCTTGACTCGGCTGCCAATTTAACATAGTCACTGCAATTGAGCTTATTAGCTATCAACATCTTGAACATCTCCTCACCGCCGGGTGATGATGGTGGGAGGAGGGGCATTGTTGTTTCGTACCGAGACTCCATAGTTTTGCTGCCCTCCTTGATTCCTTTGCACCCCCGACTCGAACTTTGCCCCCGATGGTTGTTTCTACCCCAAGAGAAATTCAAGATTCCTTCTAGTTAGAATTGTAGTTGTTACCATACTGGCTGGGTGATTATTCTTGTATTGTCACAAGTTCATCTGTCGTGGATTTGCTCCACAACACTTAGCCGAGTGTTCATTACTCGCACACCCTCACACCAAACCTGCCGCACCGCATTCACCGGCTTGCGACCGATTCATGCTCATGTTACCTAAGTGGTGTTGAGTTGATTCTGCAAGGAAGCTATCCGGTGCGCCGATAGCTGTAAACCATCCACTTCTAAGACTCAACTTGCTTCCTTGCTCCTCCCTTGAAGAGTCCGCATTCCACTCCCATTTCGCGAAATATGATTCAACAAAGTATACAAATCATCATAAGTCTTTTCTAATGCTTGTCCCCACCGTTGCAGTCCAAAGAAGATTTTTGTGTGGGGTTCCAACCTCAATAAAAGTGTGTGCACCAGCACATCATTGGATTGGTGGTGAAGAGGACAATCTTGCAATGTAGCCGCTTGAATCTTCTTCACATGATACGTTTTCCTTCTTTCTTTGTTTAAAACTTAGAATTTGAATTCAAGTCTGCTGCTTTAGCGGAAGGAAAGAACCGGATCAAGAACTTCTTTGCAAGATCATCCCAAGTGGTTATAGAATTCGGTGGCTCAGCTTTCAACCACCTTTTGGCTTCTCCCAAAGTGAAAACGGAACAATGTAAGCCCGACATAATCAAGGTTGATACTCCAATGGGATGTATGTCACTTATCTCCAAAAACTTTGGAAGATGTTGTTGTGATCCGTGAGAGACCCGGGAACCGCCCGCTTGTGTGCACTGCACCATGCTCGCTTGGCTCAAACCTCCCGGCTCGGTTTGCGAATGCTATACGTGACATTACTAGCATGCGGGATTGCCACATCGCGAACCAGCCTAGCTGCCATTTCTCGGGCACTCCACTGCCCGCACAAGTGGTGGATAAGGGTTGCTCCAGGATTGTTTGTCCGAGCAATCGCAGCTTTCTCTGTGAGCTTTCCGTTGGCGATGGAATTGTCTTTCCGGCTCTAAGGATGGATCCACCAGCTCTTGTCTCTGCCGTTGTTCATCGTAATTTATTATCTGCAATACAGCTACACTAAAGTTGTCAACACTAAAATAAAGAAAAGCAAACTAACACTTTAAGAAAAAATATAATTTCGCCAATTGCTGGCCACCCCGCAACGCGCCAAGAACTTGTTCTGTGTCCGGATGACTACATGTAAGTGCACGTGGCTCAACAAGTAGTAAGTGGCCCAAGTAAGCTAAGTATCGATCCCACAGGGACCGGACTACAGTGGCAAAATCACCTCAAGTGTCAATTTACCGTAACTCTAAAAAATGCATAACAAAGGTAAAGAAAAGTTTATATTTTGTTATCTAATTTATACTACAATTTAAAATAAATATACAAGTGAATCAACTATGAATGTGAGCGCCGAGGCTAAAGCAAACATGTAAAGAAATTAATTATCGATATAAACCGTTTATCTTTCTCCTGGGCTAAGGTCGGAACTTGTCATGATTAAACTCCTGATAACCCAACACCCACAATCATGAACCTTCCACCTACATTTCTCGCGTGATAAGAAGAAATTCATGTTCTAGCCTATACAAAAACCACCCACATTTTGACTAATACGACTTTCTGTGTATATTTCTATCCCGAAGGTAAATCAATTCTCAATTTTCCCAAACTAAGAAAAGATCATATCCTACACCCACAACTTCCGCTTCGTGCTCTCTCAAGTGAAACCGGACTTTTTGAATTTACATTAACATTGGCGATATCAATGCAAGAACAAGAATTAATAGAACAACCATAGAAGAAAAGATGAAAACCAAATGATCAACAAATTACATTTCAATACAATTTGTTCCTAACCTCGCCAAAGAAGTGAAATTGATAGCCACTCATTTGTGGATTGAACATCGTTAAATGAGTGTAAATCATACAAACAATTGAAAAAGGAGAAAGGGACAGAAAACCCTAAGAATTTCGGCCCCTCTCAACCGCCCGTAACCCACGCTCTTGCTCCACCAAGTCGAATAATTAAAAATGAACCTAAGTGTTCTATTTATACTCGGTGAGAATTTTTTTCAATAACAAGCAACGTGTCATGGAGTGCACGCGAGCACGCTCCGTGACCCGGTGCAAATGCGGAGGCTCTCTCGGAATTTGGCCTGTCTGTGCAATTATCCCCAACGTGGCACCGCATGCAACGCGGAGCTTCCCCAACGTGACACGGTTCTATCGCGCACCTTCACCTGAATGTCAAGATCCATGTAATTAAGTCCAACGTGGCCACGGCATGATCAGCCGACCTCTCCGAAATCCCCAAAATTAAATCTCCTGCATGCATTTCATCCGGGCGATGCGCGTGTCACGCCTCCATCACAAGCCTCTTATTTCTCGGCCAATTCCTCGCTTCGCTCCCGAGTCCATCTCCGATTCCTCCCACATGCATCTTAGCTCTATAAAAAGTATGTTTTTCCCCGCAAAACAACGTTAATCATGTTGGTTAGTATAAATTCACACTTTCCTACTATTTACATGAGAATGTACAAACATTGTTGGATAAACAAAGCACAAACGATGCATTTGAGTATCACTTGGGCATATAAATATGCCCCTGCATCGGGCTGCGTTGTAAGGGCCGTCTATGTGTTCCGTATGTTTCAGCTCTCGCGCTAGGATATGAACGAGGCACATTGCGCCCGCTATTCTTCTCCACCCTGCCATGACGAAAATGTACTATGATATTAAGGAAAACTACTGTGCATGTATGAAAAGAGAAATTGCTGAATTTGTAGCCCAAAGTCCTAACCGCCAACAGTGAAAGCGCAACATCGAAACCAGCGGTTAGCTCGACATAGTTGTGCCTCGAAATGGGAAGCAGTGAATATGGATTTTGTGGCAGGATTCCCCGTACTAGACATAGACAAGACTCTATATGGGTGATAGTTCATAGATTGACAAAATCACTTCATTTCCTTCCAAAGGAGGACTACTTTCGGCTGAAGATGCCGAGTTGTATATCCGAGAAATAATGATCCGCACTTGTGAGCGCATTCATTATTTCGGGATAGAGTGAGCATAGTTTATGGCTGATTTTGCAATCGTTTGTGAGTGGTCTCGTACGCAGCATTAATTTGAGCATCACGCTCCACCCTCGTACGCATGGACAGCCGAACGCACGCCATTCGCACGCCAAGACGAAGGCGAGCTGCAGTGCCAGGATTTTGGTGGTAGTTGGGATGAGCATTTGCCCTAATCGAGTTTGCTTAAAATAATAGCTATCACTCAAACCTATCCGCATTTGGTGCCTTTTCGAGGAATTATACGGCGAAAATGCAACACGCTCGGGACATGGTTTGAAGTAGGAGAATCGTTGATTGGGCCAAATACATTGTTCAACGCTAGGGGAGGGAAAAGGTAAAGCTTTATTAGAGAACGTCTACCGACCGCACAGCCGCCGTAAATCATATGCGATGCGCAGACTGGAGTTTGATGTAAATGATCGTATTGAGTATCACCGATGAAAGGGGTGATGAGATTTGGCAAGAAGGGGGTAAACTCAAATTCTCGAGGTTCGTTCTGCCTTATCGGGACGGTCGAAAGATAGGTCGAGTAGCTTATGAGTTGAACTTGCCTGCAGAGTTAGAATCGTTGCATCCAGCCTTCATGTATCCATGCTAAGGAAATGCATAGGAGACCCGTCCAGAGCAGTCCCAACATGTGATATCCGTGCTACAAGAGCCGGCCTACGAAGAGGTTCCAAGAGTTGGAGTCCGAGATGCATGTATCTCGCAGATTGAGAACCAAAGATATTGCGTCCACAAAGTATTGTGGCGTAACAGAACCGAGAGTGATGACGCGGAGGCGGAAAAAGAGAAAGCTGATATCCTCACTGCTCCATGCCTAGTCAAATTGGCTGTGTATGTTAATATTGTTACCTATGCAAAGGCCTTATAGTTGTATATGTATAAATGAAAAGATTGATTTTTAAACTATCACGTGAATCTTATAGTATCAGTGTGGAGCAATTGTAGATGGACTTTTTGTTTCAGGTTTTTGGGATAGTCCATATTGGCTGGGGAAACTCGCCGAAATTTTCCTAGAACAAGTTGAGTTAGTTGAAAAGTCCTCTAGATAATGCTTTTCATTCGAGGACGAATGTTCATAAGGGAGGGAGAATGTTACACCCCGTAAGATTCCTCTTAAGACCTAGACGGCCTATTCGCGTTGGTTAAGCATACTTGGAAGCCGTACGTTCTAGAAAAAGGCTCCAAGAAAAGATCGACGTGAAATCTATCAACCATCACATGAGTCGGCGTGAGGCCCTCCGCGATGGCACCAAGTAAGTCAGGGAGGCGGCCACCGCGTTGGCCCGTGACACGCTGGGTCTGCCTAGGCCCAAGTATATAAAGCCTCACTGCTTAGATATATTCCATTTGATATTTAAAAAGCATAAAAACAAAGGAGAGACGAAGAGGGTAATTAAATTATCATCCAATTACGCTCACAAATGAAATTAAATCCAAATTAACCTCGTAGTACCGAGGTATTTGGGGCAGTTAGGGCATTCTACGGATTTTGTTTCACAAAACGGCCGACGAATCATCGAGCCACTGACGAAGGTAAAGTAGAATTGCCTCCAAACTAGTGTCAATGTACTCCTAGCCGTAACGTGAATATTTCTCCTTCCCTCGACTTCCCGAAAATAGCAAGTTTTCGACCGTTCTTCGATAAGCCTAAGTTTAGGCTATAAATATATCAAAAGTGATGTTGTTCTTCTAATGGTGTTGTATTTAGTACTAATTGACGGTATATGAATGCAGCTTGGGAGAAATAGCTTGAGTACTAATCGAGCTTCATCCGAATGGATAACTCGAGGTTAAGGTATGTAAAGCCCGTTTTCTGGGCAGTTAGTAGCTTTAGCCATGTAAATCATAGTAAACTCCGTAGTTGAACTCTCGGATTTGAATGTTGAGTGTTGAGTAAGTTTAGTAAACTGGGTTTGGCGTTGCCATATCGTACTCGCCTCCGAAAGTTGCAAAGCATGCGCCTAAGGGCGAGTTAGCATTCCGCATTCGCATAGCCTATTGTATGATTAGCAATCATGTTGTAGAAAAAAGATGTTGTATTTTTAGAATAAAGTTAGTAAAGTAAAATCAGATAGACGTACGTATTATGGCTGGCTGTACTCAGCCATTCAAATGCTTTATGGCCAGCGTACTCAGCCATATTCGGTGCACACATGGATATTCGCCATGACAGCCATTCAAATGAGATAGTATTCTGCCATACACAAAATGGGATGGAATAAAGATTACGTAATCAAGATAATCGCAAAGAATCGCATAATGTTTAAAGAGACTTAAATAAGAAATCGATTTCGTATAGTCTTTTCGCTAGGACATGCTTGCTATATGTGCTATTTGTTTGTTGAGACTGATGTGGCGTGAGGGCATCTTATCGAGCATCCTCGCCGCCCGGGCTGGTAACGTGTCACCCATCGAGCGGGTGGGTTTACGCCACCCAAGGAGGGCATGCCGTCCCCAATTTGGACGAAGATGGGATGAAGCTTCCCTATACGCCCGACGCACTACAAAGACGTATAGCCCCGTTGAGCAAAGGTCCAGGAACAAGACACAGCTTCAAGTGGCGCATAAGCGTATAAAGAGTCCCCCGACTCGACACCTGCTATTTATATCGAGCGCTATGGCCCGAGCCGAAGATCCAAGGGGGCCGGCAGAAGTGCTCCTAATGAGCAACATGAGTGGAGGACTTATTTTTTGCTGGTTTTGACCCTGTAGGGCATAGATCATTTGCTTGCTTGGTGCCATCCTAGCTGCATGGGGTTGGTATTCGCTCTTGCTTGCTACTTGTATATCTATTTATGTGTTATATATACTAGTTAATAGACAAAAGAGGTGGGCCGTCGTATCTATAGGTACGCTCGCTCATCGCATGCAAAGCTTGATTCAGCCCATACGCCTGCATCTCGCCATCTCCGCTAAGGGCTGCACTTCTACTTATGCCATCCATATTCACTTGTTTTGTATTATTTCGCTGTTTTGCATACTGCACAGCGATACCGACGCCCATTGGGCCGTCGCATTACTTGCCCGCAGTACTCATAGACGAGGAGGCGATCCCTCGTGATCTGGGCTTAAATATAGAGTCACGCCCGTCATTCGGAAACCGATTTTGTGAGGTGTAGCTCTTTTCCTTTTTGTTGTACAAGACGCGTGTGGCTCAGGCCCCGTCCCGACTGCATTTCTATTGTTACTCATAGAGGCCAGTGACAGCTATTTATCTCCCCGTGGCCGCTTGAGCCGGTCGAGAGGCCGCGCTTGTTATAGCGGTTTAGTATTTCTATTTTATGTTGGCCGTGTGGGGCCATAGTGATAGTAGTGGTGAGACCTTGCCGGCCACGTGGTAGCCCGCATAGGTTCCTTGTTGCTAGAATGTTTCCGGTTAGCTTGATGCATTTACAAAGGCTATAGCCCGCCTGGCCGGAGGCCGTGTTTACAACCGTTATATAGCCCTTGTTTCCGTAAACCTAAGATAGAGCTAGCCAGCACCGATGTGCCAGGCCCACCCGCTAGCAACCAGTCCTACTAGGGCAATTAAAGCTACCTATAAACCCTGTGGTAGGGCGTGACATTCATGTCAAAGAATACCATCTAAGACCACTCATTGATTCAAGGGTGTTAGAATCGAAATGATAAAAGCTAGTTAAGAATCTTACCTTAGGATGAGAAATAATACCAACCTCTGAAATCACCCACACCTTTCTCAAAAAGTTATGCCTTAGAATTATGAGTGAAAAATCCAAAATTCTAACATAAACTATCACACTACTTCCACATCTACTACAAATGCATCCGCTTATGGCGCGTGACCCCGCCACGATGAACCCAATGCTCAGTCCTTCTTTTCCGATATAGCTAACCTCTCGACCGTCATGACGGTCTCGTCAGTGGTCCTCGTTAATTAGTAGCTCAAAATTTTCCCGCACCTTTTCCATTCCTCACACTCAAGTCTAAATATAACTCCCCCATCATTTCAATCGTACCTAGGAAAATAGGGTTTTCGACTAACTTCCTCGTAAAGAAAATAGGTCATTAAAAATTGGCAAAAGATATATTCATAGATTGTGTCTAGGAGTTTGCTTACACTTTTGGATGGTGGTGTGATTATTCAAAATAGGGCAGAATCATCCCTTGTTACAAAGTAATGGCGAAGCAAAGATAATGATCCTATCTTGCTCCAAAGGAATGAGGGGATCAAGCATAAGACTACATATTTTGAGTAAACGGAGATGGTACTTTTAGGTACCAAAGAATATTATGTGCTCTAGACACATTGACTGACTTTAAAAAGAATTATGGAAAAAGCTAGCCTCCAAGTATTCTGATCCATCCAAGTTCTACAAAGATACCTATTATACCCCTAAAGCCTTAAGATCAGACTCGGGAGCTGAAATGAAGAAAATGGGATTTCACACCAGGTCACGTAATCCAGTCGTCTCCGTGACCGCCAGATGACCACGAGTCATCAAAGCCTCGTGGTGTGGAGTTGTACTTAGTTGGAAATTTTAGGTTTTATGGCTAACGGATTTGACCACGGGAGTCGTGGCCGCATCACGACTGGGCCAGCCTGTGCCTGGCTAAGGGTTGTTGGAAAGATGAAGAAACTTAGATAGTGCACTTGACGGGTCCTCACCATAACTCAACTGACACCACGCATTCTTGGTGCCACCCGTGGTAACACCTGTGTAATTTCTCGGCAGTGAGGGTGACAAGGTTAATACGAGTCATGGGCACCAAAATGGGTCAAGGCGCCTTATGGTGGCTATTGATGAAGTTTCCAAAGGAAGAGATGGATGGCGTGACGCACGACTCATCCACCTCGTTGGGACTAGCAAATGATTTTTCTCGCGAGTTTGTTAAGGACTTTTCCATAATTCATATGATCCTAAGACCTAAACTACATCGGTTTAAGCTATGAATAGTGAGTTTTAAGAGGGGTAAGTTCATCCTCGGTTATTCCTACTTCATGCATGCAAGCTTAGAGGCTTTGGAGAGGTCATCAAGTCTAGTTCTCCAAGTTCTTCATAAATTCTTCATTGGGCAATCAATGGAGCTGTAGAACTGTGTTCCTCGTGCATGTAGGGTTATGAATGGTGAAATTGTTCAAATCCATGCCCAATCCCTCTCTAATTCATGAAAATCTATATGTTGATCCTATGGGGTTTTTTACCCAATTCATGAATTCTGGGTTTTTACGATAGGTATGATCTAAACATGTTTCTATTGTTGAATTAAGATTCATGGGCAAGTTCTACAATGTTTTCAATTATAAATGATGTTTTCAAGTTTTATAAATTATGATACCCATCCATGAAAAAGTTCATGAATGTTGAGATCTATGATGTATGTTCAAGTATGTTGAGATATTTATGAGAAAAGCATGTTTTCAAGTTACCCATGCCTATGATCATGTTTTCAAGAGAATCAAGTATTTTTAATAATGTTTAAGTATTGGGAAAGCTCATATGTTCAAGTATGATTTATGATTTCATGTCAATTAGCTTACCACACGGTTTTGGAATCTAGACTCCCAATTTTATTCAGCTTGTGGTATGATTTAAGACGAGGCTCCTCATGTTATGATTTTTTATTATGCATGTATGTTATTATTCAACTTCATCCCTAGAAGGTGGTCAGCTTCATTGAAAATTATGGAGAGCATATGGCATTTTTTGAGTGTGTCTAGCACCGAGTAAGCTAAGGGTCAACCCAATGCCTCGTAACTACGCGCCAACGTAAGTTTCATTTATATACTTTGGGACCTCCTTTGAGCTTTCTCCTTCCCAAGGGGCCTTGAGCTTCTGATATCTATATCATGGTATCTCTTTAGCCCCGCAAGATTTTAGACGCCTCTACCCACTTGAGTGTGATAGTTGGGACTAGTGGCCTGGCCGTGGTAATATTACTATATGACGAGTATCCCATTGTTCCTCATTATTTCAGTATGCATAAAAAGGATCACGGCAAAATAACATGCCCGTAATACGCTTATAACTTAAATTAGTCTTGTTTAGCTAAGTTATTTTATACATTTTCATGTGATTTTATATAAATGTGTGAAGACATGTGCAAACTAACATGATTAGCCTTTTGTTTTGTAGGTTTTGATGACTTTTGAGGAGCTAATCCATGAGTTGGTGAAGTAGAGTTTGAAGTTTTTAATAAAACGTGAAAATCTAAGAAAAGAGGAGGCACAAAATCCCACCTCGGCAACATGCCACGGCAGTGTGGCTCCGCACACCACTCCGCACGTTGGCAACATGCCACGGTAGGCTGGGTTGCGCGACATGGAGAGACAACGCGCCGCCTGCGCCGTGGACATCAGCTAATGCGCAGGTGGTGCCGAGAGCCGATTTTCTGCAGTGATTTGTGAGAGCTTTTGCGTTGCCTCCGTGTCACGGAGGCAAAGTGGTTCGTGATACACTCCGTGACACGGAGCCGTCACGACAAAGCAAATTATGCAGGTTCTCCATTTACTATAAATAGGACCCTTAGCTCCTAATTCCATTTGGTCACGCATTTTATTCTGAAAACTGCCTAGGAGAGAAGGGAGAAGTGGGAGAACTCAGCTAGCGTTTGTCAAATTCCTTCTCATCTACCAAACTCGTGTAAGTATGTAGTTTAGAGTAGTTTAATAGTAGTGTAGAGAGTTTTATTTAACATGATGGCTAGAACCCTTCCTCTAGGCTGAAGCCATGAATTATGATTGTGATTTTAAGATATTGTTTTGTGGAATTAAGTTATTGATTGTTGTTATCGTCTTGCATTCGATTGTTGGTTGTTTTTATGGATCATCACCATGAAATCATATTTGTTAGCTTGGGTAATAGCTGGAGAAAGCATTACCTAGGCCGTATACATGAGAATGCGAGAGCATGTTTGTATCTCGGGAGAGATTTTTATGTCGATAGAAATATACCTAACACCGTGCTTGGGTCGACACACTGGGTTATGAAAGACCAATTGAGATATCGCATCACCACTCAAAGAAGTGAAGCCAGGAGGCTGTGAGTTAAATGGTTAGACGCACGAAAGTCCCAATCGTTTCTCGTGAAACCACAACATAATTGACGCTCGCGACTAGAAATTAACATCCGTCACAATGATGCAAAGAGGTTAGATTGCCGTGTTTAGAGTTCAAAGACCATGAACATGCAATTCTAATTATGTGAAATAACAGCTGATAGTTCCATGCTTATTCCATTGCAAATCGTAGTCTCGCATGATTATCCGGTTTTAACTCTATGTTGCTCCTAGAGTACTCTAATATTTCGTTGACCCAAACTTAGACTTAATTAATCTCAATCGAAAATAGCCCATAACCAACACTTTAGGTATTTAAGACCACACTACAAATGGATAGTTAAAGGAATGTGTCCAAATTCCGTGGGTTCACAACTTGGCTCTTAAAAAAGAGCCACTATATTACTTGCACGACCTGCACTTGCGACACGCCGACGTGAAAGAGTCACAAGTTTTGGCGCCGTTGCCGGGGACTCAAAGTGAAGTTTTGATAACTTATCTATTTTTTATATGATTTTTATTTTCCTTAAGTGTTGAGTTCTGGTCTTAGTTCCATCATTTGCAAAAAGACAGTTGTCCTGCCGTAGATGGCTAGAAATAGAGAGCTTGTGAATCGCTGTTTCGAACTTGGAACGTCAAATCCATTTGCAAAGGAGAGTAGCTCTAGACCAAAAGCTATATTTCAAGAAAGGTACAACAACCACCAACCGCAGGACAAGCACAAATGTCATCGGAATACAAAGAAGACCAAGCCAAGTGGCCATCCCACTAGCTGACTTAATGTGACTCCTAGTATCCGTAAACCTGAGCTCCTGGAGCAATCTTTGAGCTTAAATGGTATCATGGTGCAGCCGTTACATTCTAGTGGTCAATTCACCGGAATGGCACATGAGGGACCCATGCCAGCACTTGGCGTAGCTTTAGACGAGATTAGTGACACGTTCGTCTCACCTCTGGCTGTCCACAAATTATGTCCGATTGACCTCTTCCCATTTTCATTGCTGGGAGGCGAAAAGTGGTTGAAGGCCGAGCCACCGAACTCCATAACTTCAATGGAATGACTTGGCTAAGAAGTTCCTTATCAAATTCTTTCCTTCCTAGGCAAACCCGCCAAGTTGAGAAGTGAAATACTCAGCTTCAAGGAAGTCTGATGAGAACTTATATGGCTTGGGAAAGATTCAAGTCATTGTCGAGAGATTGTCCCCATCACTGGGAAGAATCTAATGAAGTGTCAGCCCATACCTTTGTAGAAAGTCTAGACCTACATACAAAAATTTTGCTAGATCAGACGAGGGTGGGCAAGCCTTGGAGAAAACATTTGATGAGTTGTACACTTTGTTGAATGTAATTGCACAAGGAAATCCAGAGTGGCACAAATAATCATCAAGCAGGGGCAAAGAGATCAAAGGTTGATAAGGATAGTTTGAATGCCTTGCAGCACAGTTAGCTTCGTCCAACATCAAATGATGACTCAGCCAATAAACCGAGTATGCACCAACACTGCATGTTAATGCAGGGGCTTCAAAGAAGCTCCTAGTTGGTGTGAAATTTGTGGTAATAATGGGCACAACGCAATCTTGTGGAGCCAATCCTAATTTGTCAATTTTGTTGGGAATGTCTAATAGAATCAAAATTTCGAATAACTCCAACAACAAATTTAAGGTGGCCACCCGACTCTTCTGGGTGGAAATCAAAAGTGCACTTTATGCAACCTCAACAACATCAAGACGAGAATAGCGCATTGATGGCATAAGAGCCCGCATTGAGGAACACTTAAAAATTATGGAGACCTGTAATCGCTTAGCAACAAAGAGGATGGCAAATGCACTTGATGAATCGCCAGCAGCCACCCGCAATCTTGAAAACAAGTGGGTCAAATAGTAGCCGTCAAAATATGAGGCCGCAAGGATTACCAAGCGACGATCCTAACCCCTAGAGATTAATGTCATCAGCCTTAGAAGCCAGCTGCGTTTAGCCGATGCAAGCTAAAGAGTTGAGAAAAGAGGTAAATAGAGTTGGTAAGACCAGACCATCCACCGATATTGGAGAAAATCGTAGGCCGGGAAACAAAATGCGCAACCTTCATTGCAACAAGACAGCACTCACTCACCACCTTTCCCTCAAAGATTAAAAAAAGAGCAAGGAGGAGGAATGTTTCAAAAAGTCTCTTTGAGAGTTTCAAAGAACCGCACATAAATTGCCTCTTATTGATGTCTTGCGTGGAACGCCCAAGTATGCTAAATACTTGAAGGACGTGATGGCAAACAAAGTTAGATTGGGGACGCCCGCATCGTAGCACCGACTCAGGAGGCCACAAAGGGTATCGAGCAAAATGCCAAAGCAAGCTCAAAGACCGGAGTTTTACCTCCCATACAAATTGGTAAGCCGAGGTGCTCCAAGCTTTTAGTGACTTAGGGCGCATGACCTAATGCCCCTATCCTTATTGAACACCCCGGGGTTGGGAAAACGAGGCCGACAAGGTTGATGTCACACTGGCCGACATGTCGCGAGTGACACCCGATGGAAACTAGAGGGACCTTTCTCATCAAAGTAAAAATTTATTATACTGCCATTTATTGTTTTAGATTGTAAAGTTGATGACCAGTACCTTAATCTTGGGACGGCCATTCTTGTCCACCGTAGGAGCCGTGGATTGACTTGAAAGAAGGGACCCCGAAATGAGGGTCGAGGATGAAGAAGAAACCTTCCGTGTCTATCAAGAAATAAACCCATCCGTACACCATGCAAAACCCTTGTCGTGCAACTGTAAGGCGCAGGATGAGGGGGTGGAGGATTCCATGTGCACGGCCAAAAGGCAATATCATGTTCAAATTCCCGAGTCCGATAGAGGGCTTCAAAGCAAGAAGGAAAGGACGAACAGAGGGAGGCTGTTTCCTCTAAATGAAGAAAAGAGAAGGAGATGGTTCTCAAAGAGAACCCTGCATGAGGATGTCCTCAAAAGGGCAGTCCACGTCATGCCACGACGTAAAATAAGGTCGCCGTTGGGGGAGGGGGTAACCCAAGGGTACCTCAGTAAATTGGAATTTTGATTTTTGTTTTGATTTTATATTTCATTTTATTTTTTGTTGTTTTTTGTGAAAGAGGCACGCTGTGTGGAGGGGAAGTCTCGAAAGTACTCCTAAGAGGAAGCCAGTGTTGATGAAGAGGAAAAGTGTAAATGCATACCCACTTGTGTAAGTTAGCGGAAAACATGCGATAGCTAGCCTCCAAATACCTGTGAGGCATTTCACCTCTTTAAATGCTAATTTGATTCTATGAGGACATAGCATGATTTAATTGAAATTCAATATTTTTAAAATTTTCAAAAATTTTCAAAAATTTTTTGTGCTTAACAAGTTTTTGGTGAATGTAATGTTTGTGTGGAAAAATTTGGAAAATTTTTGTGAGTCAAGCATGATTTCATCACCCGTTGGTTTTTCTTTTCGCTCTTTTCCGACCTGGGGTTTTTGAACCAAGAATAAAATTTTTTTATTTTTCTTTGTCTGCATAATGTTTTTAGTCATGTTAGGATTGTTTCCGACGATGGATGGATGACGACCGCCTTGGAGGAAAATTAGTCTATAGATGCTCAAGCTTTGAAACCGTAGCTAATGGATACGTTTGATGTTCTTGTTATGTGCTATACATGATTGTGGATGCAAGTATGTTCAGTGTTGAAGCATGTAAGTGGATAACTTTGTTTAAAACAATTTAGCTCTTGAATTTGACTCAATATGAGTGATGCTTAATTCTGAATTCTAGACAGCTTAGTAAGAGTCTCTGATTTGTGTCTTGAATTGAGTATGTGCCATGAGTGTAAGGTTTAGAGTATTCTATGCTATTGTGGATTGTCTAGAACTGTCTGGTGTGTTTATGAAGCGAAATGAAGGATGGGAATAGTAGGAGAGGATTTAGGCATTTCTTTGAATTAACTCCGATTTTTATCCCTCATTTTTACCTACCTTGAAAAATTAATCCTGGTTAGCCTGGCCAGCCTTGAGCCTCGTTTCTTTTGATAGCTGCAACAATAAGCTTAATCCTTTTCTTTCATTAACCTTGAATTTGATCCAAAGCTCCGGAGCGCTTAAAGAAGAAAATCTGAAAGAGTAAAGGGTGAGAAAATGAAAAGAAATGAAAAGTAGCAAGTTGTAAAAGTGGAGAAAGGACAAAGGTGCAATTGTGTGTGAAAGTGGGTTGATCATTATTAAGGAGTAAGAAAACAAAGTAATGAAAATTATTTATAGAGCTCCATCGACAAGTCAAAAGTAGCTTCAAATAAAGGGGAAACAAAGAGGAAAAAGGAAACTACCAAGGGAAAATAAAAAGGTGAAGTAAGGGAAGGGAAGTTCGCAATGAGGGCGTGATGTATTAAAGCGCTTAGGAAAGATAGTCACTATTACCGCCGCATTAGTACCTACCTTGCACTGAAGTTACATTACAACCTGCCAAAGTCCTACTTGATCTACATTCATACATCCTCAAATTAGTGCGGAGTAAAACACTAAGGGCAAGCTTATGGGTCATGACATGAAGGTGAATTCTTTGTGAGAGTGAGTGTAATTCTTTTATGTACCCAATGTTGTGATGTAAAATTGTTTTTGCGGTGATTGGGTAATCTGTAATCCGTGAGGGCACATGTTGAATGAAGGATAAAATTCATGTGGGATTTCTTAATCGCTTGATTTGCATGTGTTTGCTAAGATTGAGAGTCTATTCTTGAGGTTAGGTCTGACATAGTTGTATTTCATTTCATTTGATTAAATTGCATGCTCCATTTTTAGCTTGTATCTTAAATAATCATCATAGCCAGAATCGAATTATCTTGCTAAATCATCTATGGGAGTCTCCATACATGATATGTAAAAGGTTGTTCGAGGACCTAACAAGGCTTTTGCGTGGTTAGATCACGGGCAAAATAGCATGCCCGAATGACGCTTGATAACCTAAATTAGTCTTGTTGTCTAAGTTATTTATACATTTTCATGCGATTTTATATAAAATGTGAAGATGATGTGCTAACCAACACATTAGCCGTTTTGTAGGTTTTGATGACTTTTGAGGAGCTAATCCATGAGTTGGTGAAGTAGAGGCTTGGAAACGGAATTAAAACGTGAACGTCGGCAAAGAGGAGGCACAAAACAGCCCACCTACGTTGTCGGCAACGTGCCACGGTGCAGGTTTGGCGCACAACAGCCCACCTGCACGTTGGCAATGTGCCACGGCAGGCTGGCTGCAAGACATGGAGAGCCAACGCGCGGCCTGGGCAGCGTGACATCAACGCGGTGCAGGCCGCCGGTGGCCGGGCCGGGTGAGATCCTGCAGAGTTTTTTATGCTGCCTGTCACTGGGAGGCATGGCTCGCATACACTCGTGACACGGAGCCGCCCATAAATGTGATAAAATTAAGTACGTTCTCCATTTACTATAAATAGGACCCTTAGCTCCTAATTCCATTTAATGCATGATTTTATTCTGAAAACCGCCAGGAGTGAAGTGGAGAAGTGGGAGAACTCAGCTAGCGTTTGTCAAATTCCCTTCTCATCTACCAAACATGTGTAAGTATGTAGTTTAGGAGTAGTTTAATAGTAGTGTAGAGAGTTTTACGAACATGATGGCTAGAACCCTTCCTCTAGGGTTGAAGCCATGAATTATGATCGTGATTTATGATATTGTTTTTAAATTGCTATTGATTGTTGTTTTCGTCTTGCATCGGATTGTTTTATGATTTGATCACCATGAAAGCATATTTGTTATTGCTGCAATAGCTGAGAAAGCATTACTCTAGGTCAGGACATGAGAATGTGAGGGAGCATGTTTGTATCTCGGGATAGATTTTTGTGTCAAGATAGAAATATACCTAACACCGTGCTTGGTTGACACACTAAGCAGTGAAAGACCAACTTAGGATGTCACACTACCACTCAAAGTAGTTGTGAGGCTAAGTTGAGTTAAATGGTTAGACGACGAAAGTCCCTAATCGTTTCCCCGTAAAACCACAACATAATTTAATGCCCGACTAGAAATTAACATCCTCGCCACAATGATGCAAAGGAGGCTAGATTGCCATGTTTAGAGGCTCGAAAGACCATGAACATGCAATTCCAGTTATGTGAAATAACAATTGATAGTTCCATGCTTGATTCCCATTGCAAATCGAGTCTCAGATGATTATTCTGTTTAACTCTATGTTGCTCCTAGAGTAATTTCAGAATATTTCATTGACCCAAACTTAGACTTAATTAATCTCAATCGAAAATGTCTATAACCAACACTTTAGGTATTTAATATCACACTAGAAATGGATAGTTAAAGGAATGGGTCCAGTCCCTGTGGGTTAAACAATCCGGTTCTTAAAAAGAGCCACTATATTACTTGCATGACCCGTACACTTGCGGACGCGCTCGATGTGAAAAAGAGTCGTCACATGTTTATCATTCATGATATATATACATATATTTGTTCTAAAGAAGGTTTGACCTAATGTTCAGTTTTACTTATGATTATCATATTTCAACTTTGAGTCATTCAATTCAGTTATGATGTTCAGTTACGTTCAGATCATAATTAGAAAATAGCATGCAAGCCCTACTCTCAGATTCTTATCTTGATTATGTTATATATTATACATGTTTTAATGATTTTACCTACTTAAGTGATTTTACTTACCTTGCATACTCGGTACATTTCATGTACTGACCGCAAACTTTATGTTGTATCATTTTATGATAAAGGCTCCAATCTTCAGAAACAGCCCCGTCACTAGCCAGTTCCAGAGTTAGCATCCAGTCTCTATTGGTGAGTCCTCATCTGTCGAGGGCATCTTTCTATTCAGTTATGTTTACATAATTTTAGTTTCAGACTTAGAGAGTTAGTTGGGGTCTTGTCCCATCAACTTATCAGACATAGAGACTTTTCAGACATAGATTGTATTAAGCTCCAGGCTTGTGTTGTATGTTCAAATTTTATATTATGTTTAGACTTCCGCTACGATTATTATGCCGATCTTATGCTTTATTTTATTGAGTTAGAAGTTATGTTCATGCTATGGGTCGACCTGGGATCTCTCGAGGTTCCTTGTCCTGTGTCTCAATACGGGCCCATGTTCCAGTCGTGAAAGTACCATAATTTAAAAGAAATTTGTTTTTGGAGTGACTTGATGAAGAATGTAGTATACTATATATCTAAATTTCCAAATTTCCAGCAAGTTAAAGTAGAGCAGCAATGACTCGGTGGCCTAGCTCAAAAAATAGAACTTCCTATATGAAAATGGGAGATGATTAATATAGACTTCACAATAGGTTTACCTTGCTCATTTCGGAAGCGTGATTCGGTTTGGTTTATTATAGACCAATATACCAAGTCAGCATGCTTTTATCCTTATCAATAAGACAGATTCTGCAAAGGTTACATTAAGTTGTACATTCAGGAGATTGTTTGATTTCAAGGGACCCCGTGTCCATTATTTTTGTCATGACTTGAGCCTACACCGTAGATGCAACATGATGCCTAGAGCCATAAGTGACCCCAATATAACCCATGGCATAGACTATTACTAACATGATCTGAATTATATATAAAACAGATTGAAAGCTAATTAAAATGTAAAAAACATTCACTTATGGATAACCAGATAATCTAGTAATTTAACATTGAGCCACAAAGCTAAACCTAATAACTCTATGTTCAAAAGATTCTACTAAGTGATGAGCTGCTGGAACAAGTGCCCAGCTAACTCCAAAATCTAAAAACTAAAACACGACAAAATAACTAAAGTAAAGAAGATAGCTCCAGTACCCGAAAAATGAGGACCCACCACTACTAGTTGATCAATTCCAGAATGCGGTCAATACTTTAAATGTTCTGAGTATATGGGGTGTGCAACTAACGTTTAAAACATGCTAGTAATTTGAGAAAGTTTGTACTAGGTATATAATTAAATGCATAAGCTGAGGTATAGCACAATAATCCTAACTGAGATGCATAAATACTGACCATACATGCTAGTATAAAAATAGTAATGAAAATATGAGTAAAACTGAGTTTTAAGGGTCGTGTGCATGCCCTGAAAAACTGAAGCTGTAACTGAAACTTGAACTGTATTGTGGGAGAGCCTATTAACCGACAAACTCTAATGTGAGCCTCATAGAGTCCGACCTATAACCCTAGTTGGGAGGGTCTTCATACCTTTCCAAGGGTAAGAACTATGACTAGCGTGATTTCACCCATAAGTTCAAGGAGACACTCTCAACTAACGAAGACCCCTACATGAGCCCTTTGAGGCGAGGGAAACACTCTCAACTAGTAAGGATCCCATATTCCTTAGGCAAGGAGAGACACTCTCTACTAACTAGGATCCCTTATCCATATGGAACATAGTTCTGAGACATAGGTGTGCTAGAACCCCAACCTATTGAATGCTAAGAACTACTCCCAACTAAACATAAATACTGATAATCTGAAACTGATGTCCTAAGACTAGTCAGAACTACTGTCTTAAAGTATCCCGAGAGCCTAAAGTACCATGAACATACTGATACTAATGTCTTAAAACTAATGTTCTAAGACTAGTTAGAACTACTTTATCTAAAAGTGTGCTGGGAGAGTCTAAAGAACCATAACATACTGATCTTACTAAAATCATGAGAAAATCATAAGTTTAAATAATATTGTAATTCATGCATATTGAAATCATGGTAGACTCATATATTCAAAACATACAATATTTTTTTAAAATCATGCTAAGTTATGGGCTAAATTTTAGGAATCATGCTTGTATCAAATCATGGGTATACATCATGCAATTGAGAGTGAAATCATGAACTTTATATGCTACTCATGATAAGAACCTTGAAAAGCATGGAAAACATGAGGGAAATCATACATAGAATGGAAACCCTAAGACATAGTTTCTAGAGAATTGAATTTGCTAGGGTTTCTAAAAATAATTGGGATAAAGGGTGAAATGAAACCCTTGTTGAAGTCCCACATACATGGATTGGAGAAATCACTACTAGCACTTGAATCTTAAAGCCTTTGAATAGGAACTCTAGGTGTTCTTGAGCCTTGAGAAAAGAATAAGGGAAGACTATATGGGGATTGAGAGAAGAATGAGGGATTAGACTAGGAAATCCCCTCTAATAGACCTTTTAGGAGGCCCAAAATGACGCCACGTAGGAGTTAGAAGCATAGAAATTTATTAAAATACCCCTGGAAATCCGCTTTAAAAATCTTTGTGATTGTGACCATGACCCATCCTATGGTCCATATATTGTCACCACGGCTTGTACTGAGCCTCATCATTTCTGATCCTTCTCTTGGTCATTCTTTGAACCTCATATCACGGGCACTAACAACGACTGGCCCTTTCCTACCACAAGCCATACTATGGCTCATGGTTACCTATCAACCTCTAAGAACTTCTCTTAATCCCTTCACATGACCCCCTAGTATGACTCATACAGTCTAGGTATGAAACATAGGTTCTTGTCGTGGTACTACGAGACCTTGGTACGAATCGTGCCATGAACCTATGAGCCGTACTGAGACTCGTTCTGATGCCTTTTCCATTTTTGTTTGCATGATCAAACACCAAACCTCAGGTCTAGTTTACGGACTTTTGAGGTTTTACATTATCTCCCCCTTGGGAACATTCATCCTCTAAAGGTGACTAATAGAGCTGAAAAGATAGGGAAAGAGCTACAATCCCAAACTGAACTATATAGACTAAATACTAATGGAGTGAATGACTCCAAACTGAGATGCATACTGAATTGGATTCATGAAACATAGATACATGCTAAAACATGTGAGCAATTGAGAGACATGAAACTGAATAACATACTAACGAAGAAACTAGTTCCTCAAACTGGAACTGAGTTGGTAAGGATGGAGTTATAAATCTCGAAACTACTTCCTTATTTCCCCGAACTTACAAACTATTGGTCCAAGATTTCAACTGGAGCCTTCTCATAAAAAAGACTGTCCTTCACACTAACACCTCGTCACCCCTTTCATGGGTGAAACTTGAAAAACACTATATTAACTGCACCAACATCCCTGAATGCCACCACACCATTCAAGCCTATCACCATAATCATCCTATGGTCCTCTATAGGTTAAACTATTCAAAAGCTTCTCTGTGTACTTGGCATGACTAACAACTGCACTTCAGGAACTTCCACACACCAAGCAGCTAAAGCATAAATAGAAAGTCATTTTGAAAATACACGCTGCAACCATCATTTTTGTCATGGGTGAACGTACATAGGTCTTAGAGTAAGGAAATCGTAAGCACGAAATCATTAAAGAAATCTAACTGAGCATATACATGATGTAGCATGATCTTGTGATCTGTTAAAGAAAATCTTTGACTGAGTCCATAGAGTTGAGCATACTGTGGGACATGAGTTTACATACATGACGAGTTTCATATCATGAAGCTGAGATTTTCAAAATCATGGAGTAAGACTAGGATCGTTGTCTCAAGCGGTTACTCCTCATTCTATGAATCTAAATATGGGTATACGTAAGGAGTACTTGGAACTTAAATGTGGGAATAACATGCTTTTATATAGCATGAATGGAGTGTCATGTTGACTGAAGCACAAGGGAAACACCTGAATATGAACGGATCAACATCCCCTTGTTACTGTTCCTGGAACTTCCACACTTGGAAACTCAAGCCTCGACTTGGTCCTTTACCTTATCATCTCCCCCATTGCTTAAAGTCATCATTCTATATCTCTAAACCCTTTCTTAAGGATAGGCTAGAATCACTCTAGGCTTCTCATATATCTCTAAGGCTACCTTGGAAGGCTTCATACTTCTCATGTCCTCTATGCATCCAATCCTCTAACCATCCTACACAATACGCTAACTAAAAATTATACTAAGATGCTTAAGGGAATCATATGCCCTATCTTGTAGCTCTTGGGCCTTGCAACATATGAGGACTGACATGAAAAACTCATAATAAACCTATGACTATTTATGGCAAGCTTTCCTGCTCTTGTCATGAAGACAAGGCGTGGAAGCGTTATGATGTTGTCCACCACCTGTAATAGATGATGTACCTTGATGAGTTGGGCGAGCTATTGGAGCTGCTAAAGAGGTGACTAGAGCATGGCCTCTACCCTCACCCTATTTGTCTATTGTGTAATCTCTGAGCTTATGACCAAGATTATCATACTAGAAGCAAGCATCTAAACCAACAGTTCTTGAAATTTTGATATGTAGTCTCATTTACCTTGGACCTGGATGGAACACTAGCTGACAATGGCGCTGGGACTGATAACCTTTGGCGGGACAATGAACAATATCCACCATTCGTCCATCGCTAAGAATACTCAGAGTCCCCTATCTTAGCTCTCTTACTCTCTCTTTTCCTTTCCTTTATCTTTTCCTCCTCGATTTGTTGGGCATGGATCATAAGTATGGATATGTTCATGTCACTGATGAGTATGGTCCTGCACTCCTTGACCACCAGGTCTGAAACTCCTAAAACGAACTTGCTCATCCAAGTCCTAAGCTCATCAATCATATCTGGAGCATATCTGGATAATTGAGTAAATTTCAAAGAATATTCCTAAATCTTCATGTCAATTTGTTTCAGGTTGATGAACTCTACAATCTTTTCTTCTCTCAACTCTCGAGGAAAGAACCTAGCCAAGAAGGTTGTCACAAACTCATCCCAATCCACTGGAGTTGTGTTTACCCTACGACCCTCCTTCCACTGCTTGTACCATATATGAGATACCCTCTTCAACTAATAGGAAGCCAAATCTACATTCTTCTCCCCAAAAATCCCTATTATCTGGGTGATCTTCTAGATCTCATCATGGAATTCTTATGGATCCACGTCCACCTTCAAACCATAAACTCCAACGGGTTCATCCTAATGAAATCTCGCACCCTTATCGTTATGGCATTCCCGTTAGGGTTCATGAGTGCAACAGCCTGATGGTTGAACAGTGCTGTCATGGCCTGTTCCAATACTTGAAATGTAGCTCAAAACTCCACATAGTTAACTTATTCGCTCATCCGGTCTATTGGAGCTGGTGGAGCTGACTGATTCCTATTTCCATTTCTCCTTCCATTTGCTAGTTTAGGAGGCATTGTCTGCAAATGCGTAGGCCACAAGTTAGAAGAGAAACTTAGAGTTTACATTCTCTCGCTCGATAAGAATTATAAAAGAAGATAAATTTCTAAAACATCTTATAGCCTCTTCCTCATAAGTGTGGCGCACTTCACATTCATGAAAAAGACTCTACTTAATGCAGATTGCAAATACCCTATCACTCACCTAAACCTGATACTTTGATACCAAGTTTGTCACGACTTGAGTCTACATCCTGACACGACACGGTGCTAGAGCCACAAGTGACCTCAAGCTAACCCATGGCATAGAATATTACTAACATGATCTAACTTAAATAGATAACTGAGTGAAATCTAACTAAAATGTAAAAAACATTCACTTACATATAATCTGATAATTTAACACTGAATCACAAAGTTGAATATACTATATATATGTCTGAAAGCCTCTACTAACTGATGAGCTGCTGGGACAGGTCCCCAGCTAACTCCAAAATCTAAAAATTGAAACAAGACAATAACTGAAATAAGAAAGATAGCTCTAGACCCCAGAAGAAAAGGACTCACCAACTCTACTGATCAAGTCTTGAACATGTCTAACCGCGAGGCTAAGTATAAATACCTGGATCTATATCATGAAACGATATAGAATAAAGAATATGTGGCCGCATTTCTGAATTTACTGAGTAGATGAGGTATACAACTGAAGTTTAAAATATGCTAATAATCTAAGAAAGTTTGTACTAAGTATATAACTGAATGCATAAGCTAAAGTATAGCACAATAATCCTAACTAAGATGTATAAATACAGTTATGACATGATAGTCTAAAAATAATTAATGAAAATACGAGTAAAACTAATTTTTAAGGATCATATGCATGAACTGAAAACTGAAGTTCTCGGAGAGTCTATTAACCAACGAACTCTAATTTAAGCCTCATGGAGCCTGACCTGTAACCCTGGTTGGGAGAGTGTTCACCCTTTCCAAGGGTAAGAACCATGGTCGGTGTGATATCACTCATAAGTTCAGGGAGATACTCTCAACTAACGAGGACCCCTACATGAGCCCATTTAGGCGAGGGAAACACTCTCAACTAGAGAGGATCCCATATTCCTCGGGCAAAGAGAGACACTCTCTACTAATGAGGAACCCTTATCTTATGATGGCACATAGTTCTGAGACCTAGGTGCGCTAGAATCCTAACCTACTCAGTGCTAAGAACTACTCCTAACTGAATATAAATACTAATAATATGAAACTATTGTCCTAAGACTAGTCAAAACTACTTTTTCTAAAAGTGTTCTGAGGGCCTAGGGGACCATAAACATACTGGTATTGATGGCTCAAAATTGATGTTCTAAGACTAGTAAGAACTACTTTATCTAAAAGTTTCTTGAGAGTCTAAAGAACCATAACATACTGATCATACTAAAATCATGAAAAAATCATAGGTTTAAAGCATACTATAAGTCTTGCATACTTAAATCCTGGTAGAATCATTTATTCAAAATGAACCATATTTTTAGAAAACCATGTTAAGTCATAGGCTGAATTTTAGGAATCATGCTAGTATCAAATCATAGGTATACATCATGCAATTGATAGTGAGATCATGAACATTATGTTCTTAAGAACCTTGAAAAGCACGGAAAACAAGAGAGAAATCATACATACAATGGAAACCCGAAGACATGGTTTCTAGAGAATTTAATATGCTAGGGTTTTTGAAAATATTTGAGAACAATGGTGAAAGGAAATTCTTGTTGAAGTCACACATACCTGGCTTGGAGAAATCTCTACTAGCACTTGAATCTTGAATCCTTTAAGAGGAACCCTAGGTGTTATTGAGCCTTGAGATAAGAAGAAGGGAAGACTATATGGTGATTGAGAGAAGAAGAAGGGAAGACTATACGGTGGTTGAGAGAAGAATGAGGGATTAGACTAGGAAAACCTATCTGATAGGTCCTTAGGAGACCTAAAATGCTGAAACTTAGGAGTTAGAAGCATAGAAATTTATTAAAATACCCTTGAAAATCCACTTTAAATATTTGCTCGATAGTGACCATGACCTATCCTACAGTCCGTATGTTCTCACCACAGCTTATACTGAACCTCATGGTTTCTGATCCTGCTCTTGGTCATTCTCTAAACCTCATACCACGGGCACTAACAAGGACCGGTCCTTTCCTACCATGAGTCATACCATGGCTCGTGGTTACCTAAAAACCTCTGAATCCCTTCCCATGACCCTCTATTATGACTCGTACAATATAGGTACGAATCGTAGGTTCCTTTCATGATTTCAAACCAAATTTTCTAGACATCATAGTATGGGCTCTTGGTACAACTCGTACCATCAACCTATGAGCTATATTGAGACTCATTCTGAGACCTTTTTTCCATTTTTCTCTGCATTATCAAACTCCATACCTCGGGTCTAATCTTAGGGAATTTTGGGATGTTACAATTTTTATTAGGGTTTATCAATTTAAAACACACTTTCAAAGGTCTTTCCTTAAATGATTGAGTACTCGTGAAAATCTTAGTATTGCTTTTCACCCACAGACAGATGGTTAGGCCAAGCGCATGATTCAGACTCTTGAAGTTATATTGGGAGTTGTGTTTTAGATTTCAAAGGGAGTTGGGATGATCACCTACCTCTTGTTGAGTTTTCTTATTATAATAGGTTATATGCCAGTATCCTACAAAGTCTTTTATGGGAAAATATGCAGTCACCCATTTGGTTTGAAGCTGGTGAGGCAAAACTACTAAGACCAGACTTGGATCATTAGGCTATGGAGAAGGTTAAATTGATTTAGGAGAATTTGAATACTGCTCAGAGTTGCCAAAAATCTTATTCGGAGGTGTGACGTAGAGACCTTGAATTTGAAGTTGATGATTGGGTATTCTTGAATATTTTGCCTATGAAGGGAACCATGCAATTTGGGAAGAGAGGAAATCTTAATCCTAGGTATATTGGTCCATACAAGATCTTACAGAGAATTGGGCTAGTAGTTTACGAGCTTGAATTGTCCCAACATTGACCTCAATACATCAAATGTTTCATGTGTCCATGTTAAAGAAATGTGTAGGAGACGTCCTTTGTAGTCCTTATTGAGAATATAGATAATAAAGAGAGTTTGACTTATGAAGAAGTTCCTGTGGCCATCCTTGATTGCCATGTTCGCAAATTAAGGACTAAATAAATAGCATCCATTAAGGTATTATGAAGGAACCACAATATTGAAGAGGATACATTGGAAGCCGAAGATAATATAAAAGTAAAGTACCCTCAGTTATTCCTCGATCGAGAAGAAAATGTTTAAGGTAACAATCTTAATCTTACTCTATGATTCTATGAATTCATGTCCTATGTCATAGTGCTCTAATTTATGTTGCTCATGTCTTACATTATGATATGTCCTACAAACTCATGCTTATGGTATCCACTCCATGTCTAAATGAACTCGTGATATGTCATGTCAATGCTAACTCTACATGTCTCATATAATTCGTGCCAATGATTCCTTTTCTCTAAAAGTGATGAAATTTCTTACGAGAATGATATTTATGATGATGATGAATGAAGAGAAAGGTAAGTTTTGGAAGAAACTCCCTTTTCCATGCTTTAAAAGGCCAATAGGAGCTATGAATGTTTCTTACGTATCCCTTCATGTCTATGCACTTTTCAATGCTCCATGAGGCTTATGATGGTGTTTCTAGTTAACAGACACAGGTTTAAGAATTTGGGATAGTCTTATTTACAAAGGAAACTCTGTCAAATATTTTGAAAAATTTTAGAGTTAAGTTTTATTCATGTCTATGACCATCATTCGAGAATCAATGATCCCAAGGAGGAGATATTGTAACACCTCATACCTTCGGCTATGGTTCGAACCACTAGATGTATGAGATTAGACTCGAACACATTTAATATGGTTATAACTAGGTGTAAAGGTTAACTTTTAAGTGTAGGAAGTGTTTTGGATGTGAATTAAGGATCTCAGAGTAGGGGTGCGCCTATATATTGAAGAACCAAAAAATAGAACCGAACCGAATTAATTCAGTTTTTCAATTTTGGTTCTTCGATTCGGTGTTTGGTTTCTTTTCAGGAAGTTCGATTCTTCACTCGGTACTCGATATGAGAGTCACGATTCTTCCATGCACCGAAGAACCAAAATTTTATTAAATATATTTTTAAATAATATTTATATTTAATTTATACGGCCCAATTTTTTTTAAAACCCAACCCACTTCGGCCTTTGGAACCCAATAACCAACCCAACCCAGCATCACTAGCAGACGCAGTTACCCTAAATCCCTAATATGAAGTACGAACTAGTGAACTACTAGTAACTATAATATCGTATACCAGACTAACAGAGGGTAGAGTCACAAACAGTTAAGCACAATTGCAATTTGCACAAGTTAGTGTCGGTCCTCCTCACTATCATCTCATTGGCTACTCGGCTTCACCTCACTTCAAAGTTCAGTCGCCTCAGCTAGTAGCTAGTAGCTCATTAAAGATCAAGAAAATGTTTTGTTAGGAAGTAGCTATCTTTAATTATATTTTATTGGTAATATTTAATATAATGTGCTAAGTTATTGATTATTATAGAAATTATACAAAATAGATTTGTTGAACACATTTGTTTTGTGTCAAATATTTTGATAATTTTATTCTTATTTTGTTTTTCACTTGCACCGAAAAACCATTTTAGAAATACCGAACCAAACCAAATTGAAGTTGAAAAAATCGAACCGAACTAAATAAGTTTGGTTCAATGTACGGTTCTCATTCTTTTCAAAACAAAAACCAAAGAACCGAATTGAAATTTGATAAAATTGAACCGAAGTACCTAATGCCCACTTATAGCTCAGAGAACTCTAAAACAAAGTTAGGTCGAAAGCTTCCCTTCCAAGGAAGTTTTTTGGAAAAATATTATTCAAGGTCCTACTTCAAACAAGAATATCTCCTTGTATATGAAGAGTTACAAAGTGAATTACCTATCAATTAAAGGCCTACAAGTCTAGTTTCCAAAGAATCGAACCATTCATTATTTGGATCTTCCTATGAATGATCATTTTACTATAAGGTTGTAAAGAAAATATCTCAATGGGAAACTCTGTTGCCAGAATTCTCATTCTATGAACTACAGAATGGACTTCGTAGTACCTGGCATTCTATCAACTTTGTAATCATAGTGCAAACTGCAGAACCATTTTGTTGTTTGTAGAATGGCCAATGGGACTTTTAAAAAAAATTCTTCTTGAATTTTCATTCTATTTTCACTTCCATCAATCCTAGGACAATTTCTCAACATCCAATAGTAAGTTATGATCCTCATATGTATTCCTAAGTATTTATAAGCAACTTTAATCTATATTTTTGAATTCCTAACAAGATTCTACACCATAATCTTAGGGTTTTCAAGATAAACCCAACTCGAGATACAAGAAAGGTTTTTTCTATTTATCTTCATCAAAGATAATATTTTTCTTGGGTATTTTATCCAAATTGAGGTATGTAAGTCTATCTAAAGTGTAGGAACATCTTGTTTCTTCCTCATTCCATAATTTCATTCAAGCCCATGAAATTCTCCTTATTGAGATAGTTACAGATATTATTTAAAGTTATAATCTTGTCTTGTAAATTTGATTCAAATACTAAAAACTCCCATGAATTTCTTATGTTCCCATTATTGTTCTTCTCCATGAGCTTCATGAATTTTTCTGCGAAAAGTGTTAACTATATTAATTGTGATTTTCTTAAAAAAGAAGCCTTCATTGATTTTTATGAACTATCAATATGACTTAATAAGTATGAATTTTGAATGTGTCTTGATGAACATGAAATATGAATATAACATGATAAATAAACTATGAAATATGAGCTTATGAAGCAAAATGATGATAATGAGTTAATCTCACCATGTAATGAACGGCAGTAGTATTAATAATTGAGAAGCCATTCGTTCTTGAAACTAGGTATGCAAATATAGGATGAGGATCCTTCCGTTGGTTTGGGATAATCCTCTATGTTGTCATGCCCCAACTAGGGGGAAGTGCGACTAGCACCTGGTACCTGGCGGACCGAGAAACCACCTATATCTAAGTCATAACTATAACATTTAGGCCATTAAGGCCACTTGTCACAATCTGCTATAACTCAACATACTGACTGACAAGGTTAAAACTCTAGAATAATGATAATAAAATATGGGCCAACAGGCTATAACACAATTGAACAAAGTGGAAGTCTAGCGAGGCCATAAACTAAACTATACAACTCAAAACAGGTCCACAAATCCTCTATGAAGTACTAATACTAATGGTTCGAACAAGGCTCCAGCCTACCCATCTCTATATGACAAAACTCAAGCATAAACGAAATTGAGTGCTAGATTAACTGCTCCAAAAAGAAAGGAGCATACCAACTCTACTGTTGAACTTAGACTCCTACTATACAGGATGATCAGGGCCTCTATTTGCACTTGCAACACAAATGCAGCATCCCCGGGCTAAGGGACTTTAGTACGAATGATATGTACTGGTACGTAATAATAAAAAGAAATAATTGTAAAGTAGTATCAACCAAGATAACCGAATTAACTCAATAATATAGGGAAAGGAAGAGACAACATATAATTATGTAACCCTACACGCATATGAGCAGTACCTAGCCCTTATGTAGGGCTTTTTCGATACTAGAATCGGAGTTACCATGCATTCGCTCAAAGCTACCCAATACTTGGACCAAGATTTATATATGTTGCATGTATGCCCTCTAATACTTGGATCGAGGATATTATATATCGATACTTGGAGCAAATAATATTCATTCCGATACTTGGAATGGATAATATACAATGATGCAAATATCATGAAAGATACATCCAACTGTGGACTCACTGAACGTATAAAGCTTCTAACTCATGTATTGACTGTGACTCAATATAGATTTAAGAGCTTGAATATAGGACATTGGAACTTTAGAACTCAGAGTTACTTTGAAGCTTAGAGATTTGCAATCACTTTAGTTTATAACTTACAAATAGCTTATTGGAAGCTTTATGAGTAATCTTGATATGCCACCTCAGGGCATAAGAACTCATAGTTAATAAACTTGGAAGCTTAGAGATGTCTTACGCAACACTTTGGAGTTTAACTCGTAACTTTAGGAAACTTGTAATACTTAAACATAGAAGCTTAAGGGTCTTATTTCAAGTTTAACTTAGAAGCTTTAGGATCTTGTGACAACTTAAACCTGGAATCTTGGAATCAACTTTAGGAGCTTTCTAGAATTAATATTAAGACTTGGAATTATATAGCTTGATGCTTTAATGACTAGAAGTCGAGGTGTAGAATTCTTTTTAGGACTTTAAACTATCGACTTTATATTTTCTTAACTAAGTTATCTAGAAACTAATAACCACTTCCCTCTTCATAGGGTCTTGCTGTCAATATCATATATATACAATCTTCCATCATACCAATTAGCAACAATAATAGTTTCTCAATATTCTTCCATATTTCCTTGGGTAACTTTCACTGTAAGCATTTCAACTTATATAACACTACTTCAACCTCCAATTCAACCAACTTATCAAGGACAAGTCTTTCAGCTTATACTTATTAACAATAAAATTCTTCTTATAACACTTTACTAACAACTATGATTTCAATAAGTAGGATTCAATAACTTAATACTTTACATTCAATATTCGTGCAAGAGTTAAGTGATGAAAATAAGCCAAGGACATGGAAAATTCAATCAAGACAACATCACAATATCTCTAATGTATTATTAATTATACAACTTATTCGTTCACTTTATGATAGAATGTTCATATCTAAGCTCATAAAATGAACTAGCCTCAACTTGTATATTTCAACTTAAGAAGCTCTAAGGGGAAATTCAACAAATACTTTGAGTACCTCTATCTCAACTAGACTCTAGGACTTGGATTCGTGTGCTTGAAAGAAAAGAGGGGCACCTTTACATACCTCTTTTCGTAGATTCCAATTTAGGCGACAATAGTTCCTCCAAATTCAAGCCCAACACACATATAGATATGTTTGTATCACCTTTCCAAAATCAGCCAGCCAACACAACACAACAAGACACAACAATGACAATTACCGATACGGCATAAAACTTAGAGAATTGTTATGAACAAGAAGATAAAAACACTTATTTTAGTATATAGATGATTTTAGTTTAAAGAAAGTGAGTTTACAGAATATTTACCACCTTGGATTCTCTAATTCTGAGCCAATTTTGATGAAATAACTCTATCACAATGTTCTTATGGCCTCAAGAATCAATATCTAAGATTGGTTGATGTTTGGAGGTGAGTTGATCCTTGAATTCTATTCAAATGAAAACCTGAGGGAAGAGGTAAGGGGGGTGAGATGCTACCAATTCTAAAAATTATGGAGAAAGAAATGATGTTTGGGGCTAGATTTTTGTAACACCCCAAAAGTCTCTAAGATCATACCTGAGGGTTGAAACAGAGAAAATAGAAAAATCTACATCAAGTCACAAAATGACCCATTAGGTAACCCGTTAAGTCACTTGACAGATCGTTGAGTGACCCATTAAGTGGTGCTAAGTTGGAGAAAAAGTTATTTTCCAAAATTCATGATGAGTGGGACAATTAGTCATTAGGCGTCAGAACGAGTCATAATGTGACTCATTAGGTGTGTAGTGGCAGAGAAAGTATTGAATTCCAGTGTTCAGAACGAATTGAGGAATAAGTCATTGTGTCCCCTAACGACTGGTTAAGTGACTCGCCGAGAGAAAATAACAGAGAATGGAGAAGAAGTTTCCAATGGAAATGGGTCAAGTAATGACCCGTCAAGTCCCTCAATGAATCATTTTGTCCCTTGTTGGGTTTGGCAGTGTGCAATTTCCTGTCGAATCAATAAGAGTATTTTTGTAATTCCTAAGTTCCTAACTCCTAAACTACATCGTTTTAATCCTCCTAAAGAGTTTTTTAAGAGGGTTTAACCTAGCCTAAGTCATTATGTTCTCATAATTTCATTGAATTTGAAATCCTCTTCCAAGATCAACTAGAGTCCCTCCTTAATTTCATTCTCAATTCTCTTGGGCTTTCAAGACCAGCTTAGAAATCAAGTAACCCAAGTATGTAGAGACGTGAATAGGGGTTTTCTTCCACCATCATGCCCAATTTCTCCTCTAATTCATGAATTCAAGTCTCTAATTAAGTGTATCGAAATTGTAGGGTTTTAACCCAATTCCATGTAAATATTCATGCTATGTCTATGGGTCCAATCCCTTCATATTTTGATTGATGATTTAAGACTATTGGGGTATATTTTCCTCTTAAATTAATTATTAAATCATGATTTCAAGTCTAAGAGAATTATTCCCTATTATGCATGTTTTATGAAAATCAAGCTTATGATTCCATGATTTTTAGCATGATGAGTTATCTAGTATGCATGAAATATTTATGAATTCTTAACTTATGATTCCGTGATTTGGAAAAGCCCATGAAAAGTTAAGTATGTTATCATGATTTTGCTCAAGGCCTACAAGATCAGTTTTAAAGAGATATTTGGAGCAAAGACTCCTCAGTCATTTAGTTTTAAGCTATGTTTTGAGAATATGATTATATGAACAATATGCATGTTTTGGCAGTAATGTCTAGCATCGAGTAAGCCAAGAATTCCGAGGACCCTGGTCTATGAAGTACACGCCAATGTAGGATATATATTGAGACATGTCAAGAGAGTGCTTCCCCGTTTGAGGGCACACCCGTGATATCACACCTTAGTCCTTACTCTCACGATCTATCATGATTAAGCTTTCTGATTTTAACTTATGTTTTACTAACAGGTTTTACTTACCTTGCATACTTAGTACATTTTAAGTACTGACCGCATACTCTATGCTATATTGTCTTATGATATAGGTTTGGGTGATCTCTCCCAGTCTTGTCACCAGCGTGCACTCGCTCAGATCAACTCCATCCTATTTTGGGTGGGTCCTAATCATCCAAGGACATCTATGTGTTATGCTTTTTATGTTTTGTTTTAGTCTTAGACTTGGAGTTAGCTGGAGGCTTGTCCCAGCATCTCATCAGATAGTAAAGGCTTTCAGACATAGACTTGGCCTGTTCAACCTTGTGACTCAGCATTGTGTTATTTTCCCTTTTGTTTACACTTTATGACATTTAGACTTCTGCTTATTCATGCTTATGTTCATTTCCACTTGATTATGCCCTTAAGTTATGCTATGTATATACCATGGGTTAGCTTGGATACATTCATGGTTCTAGTCTTATGTCTCGATCTGGGGTCTCAGCTCGAGTCGTGACAAACTTGGTATCAAAGCCAAGGTTTAGGGGTATCCTAGGGTGTTCGCAAGCCGCATTAAGTAGAGTCTTTTTCATAGGTTTGAAGCGTGCCACACTTATGGGGAAGAGGTTACAAGGCGTTTTAGGAAATTTTCCTTCTTTCACGATATATGGTGTGTGATAAACTAACTCTCTATTCCTATAACTCGTGCTATATACATTTGAAGAAATATGTCTCTATGCCGAGTCAATGGTAGAATAAATGGCAACGAAAATGGCCATGGCAATGGCAATGGGGATGGGCATCAGCCAGCCCCACCAACTCCAGCGGATCCCTTGCCCGAGTAGGTTACTCATGCCATGTTTTGGGCAGCATTTAGATGTTAGCATAGGACATGACCGCTCAGGTCAACCTATAGGCAGTGGAACAGTTCCCCAAAATGGGAATGCAGCAGAGGTGAGAGTGCGAGACTTCCTCGGAATGAACTCACCTGAGTTTCTTAGGTCGAAGGTGGTTGAGGACCCACATGAGTTTATTGAGGAGGTACAAAAGATCACCCATATTATGGGGTTTGCTGCAGAGAAGAGTGCAGACTTAGCCTCCTATCAGCTAAAGGGGGTTGCTCACATATGGTTCCGTCAGTGGAAGGATAGTAGGGAGTTGGAGTGGTTCCAGTGGGGTAGTATGATTTCGTGACTGCTTTCTTGGATATATTCTTTCCTCGAGAGTTGAGGGAGGTGAAGGCAACTGAGTGTTTCAATTTGAAGCAAAACAACAGGACTGTTCAGGAGTATGCTTAGGAGTTTACTTAGTTGTCCAAGTATGCACCAGATATGGTTGCTGATCTGAGGGCTCGTATGAGCAAGTTTGTGAATAGAGTGGCAGATTCACTTGTCAAGGAGTGCAGGAACACCATGTTGATTAATGATATAGATTTCTCCCCACTGGTCATATATACCCAGCAGATAGAGGCGGAGCAGATGAAGGAGAAAGAGAGAGACGCTAAGAGGGTCAAGACAGGGATTCATGGGCACTTTCAGTAGAGATTCGATCATGGACATCGACCTCAATTCCACTAGAGATCATCAGCCCCATCTCCCTCATTAGCCAGTGTCCCATCCAGACCCAAACATGACCAGAGAGATAGAGCATCAGGCTCTAGGGGTCAGAGAAGCATGTCAGGGGAGCACACTTTTGCAGCTTATAGGAAGTGTGGCAGGAAGCACCCTGGCGAATGCTTGGTCAGTACTGATGGTTTTTTGGGGTGTGGGAAGTCCGGACATATGCTCAGAGATTGTCCTTTAGTTAGGCAGGGCTAGTAGAGGTTGTATCCTAGCTACCACTTCAGCAGGTCGCCCATCTACAGCAGGGCGCATCTTCTAGTGCTGGTGATGGCCAGCACTAGAATAGGTTCTACACATTTTCATCTTGTCAGGAGAAGGAGTGCTCACCAGATATGGCCACTGGTATATTATGAGTACTCCATCTTGAGGTGTTTGCATTGTTAGATCCAGGGGATACTTTATCTTTTGTGACTCCTTATATTGCTATTAATTTCAGAGTCAGAACCCTTCTCAGTCTCTACTCCTGTCGTTAAGTTAATTTTAGCTCAACGGTTATACAGAAATTGCCCTATCATGATTCTTCAAAAACTCACACCAGTGGATTTAGTGGAGTTAGATATGACCAATTTCGATGTTATATTCGGTATGGATTGGTTACACGCATGCTATGCCTCAGTAAATTATAGAACCCCGTGCGATAGAGTACCAATTTCCAGGTGAGCCAGTCCTAGAGTGGAAGGGTTATTCAGCAGTGCCTGTAGAACGCTTTGTTTCCTATCTCAAGGCTAGAAAGATTATCTCTAAGGGTTGTGTGTATTATCTAGTTGGGCTAAGGATGCTATGTCTGATACTCCGACTCTTCAGTCTATCCCTATTGTATGTAGGTGTTTCTAGATGACTTACCAGGAGT
>JACEIK010001144.1:141239-152075 GCA_018107945.1 Datura stramonium
ATTCCTCCTTATAGAATGACTCTAGCCGAGCTAAAAGAGTTGAAAGAAAAGTTGAAGGATCTCCTAGATAAATATTTCATCCGGCCTAGCAAGTCCCCATAGGGTGCTTAATTCTCTTTGTTCTGAAGAATGATGATTACCTTAGGATGTGCATTGACTATTGACAATTGAATAAGGTCACAACCAAGAATAAGTATCCCCTCCCCAGGATTGGTGATTTTTTTGACCATCTGCAGGGTGGTAAGTGTTTTTCAAAGATAGACCTCATATCCGGCTATCACCAGCTTAGAGTTAGGGAGAGAGACATCTCGAAGATAGCCTTCTGGACTCGGTATGGTCACTATGAGTTTGTAGTTATGTCTTTTGGGCTAACGAATGCTCTTGCTACTTTTATGGATTTGATGAGCAAGGTGTTCAAACAGTATTTGGACATGTTCGTGAATGTCCTCATCGATGATATTCTCATATACTCTCGAAGTAAGGTGGAGTATGCCGCTCATTTGAGAATTGTGTTCCAGACTCTCAAGGATCGCCAGTTATTTGTTAAATTCAGCAAGTGTGAGTTTTGGCTGAACTTAAGAACATTTTTGGGCCATGTGGGGTCTAGCAAGGTGTATATATGGACTCTGAAAATATAGAAACAATGAAGAATTGGCCTAGACCTGTCAGTCCTTTAGATATTAGGAGCTTTTTATGATTAGCTGGCTACTATAGGAGGTTCGTAGTGGGATTTTTGATCTATTCCAACACCATTGACTAAGTTAACCTAAAGAAGGTCAAATTTCAGTAGTCGGATGCTTGTGAGAAAAAATTTCAGGAGTTAAAGACTCGACTCACTTCAGCCCCATTATTGACCCTACTGGAGGGCACGGGTGGTTTTGTTGTGTATTGTGATGCTTCTAGGGTTGGCCTTGGTTATGTGTTGATGTAGCATGGAAAGGTCATTGTGTATGCCTCTAGACAGCTTAAGACTCATGAGAAGAATTATCCAAAGCATGACCTATACTTGGCAACTGTGGTGTTTGCTTTGAATATTTAGAGGCACTACTTATATGGGGTGCATGTGTATGTGTTCACAGACCACAAAAACCTTCAATATGTGTTTACTTAAAAGGACCTGAATTGGTGGCAAAGAAGGTGGCTAGAGATTCTCAAGAACTATGACATGAGTGTCCTTTATCATTCGAGCAAGGCCAATGTAGTGGCAGATGCTCTTAATAGGTTGTCCATAAAGAGTGTGTCTCATGTCGAGGATAGGAGAAAGGAGTTGGTGAAGGATGTCCATAGGTTTTCTCATTTGGGGATTCGCCTTATAGATTCTATGGATGGAGGTTTTATCATCTAGAATGGGTCGGAATCTTCATTAGTGAGAGAAGTTAAAACTAGGAAAGACGAGGATCCTATCCTAGTGAAATTGAAGGAAGCAGTCTGAAATTAGAAGGTGGAGGTTTTTTCCCAAGGGGTAGATGGTATACTCCAATATCAGGGCCAATTGTGTGTGCCGACTGTATATGACTTAAGAGAGCGAATGTTGAGTGAGGCTCATAGCTCTCAGTACTCTATCCATCCAGGTGCCACCAAGATATATCGTGATCTATGGAAAGTCTATTGGTGGAATGGCATGAAGAAAGATATAGCGGAGTTTGTGGCTATGTTTTCGAATTGCCAACAGGTGAAGGTAGAGCTTCAGAGACATGGAGGTATGCTTAGGACATTAGCATTCCTACTTGGAAGTGGGAAGAGATCAATATGGACTTCATTACAGGCTTTCCTCGTACACGCCGATGATATGACTCTATATGGGTGATTGTGGATAGGTTGACTAAATCAACCCATTTTCTATCAATCAAGACTACTGATTCAGCTGAGGATTATGCTAGATTGTAAATTTGGAATTTCATTCGGTTTCATGAAGTTCCTTTTCATCATCTCAAATAGGGTTACTCAGTTTTTAAGGTCGTTTCAAAGAGGTCTTAGTACTTAGGTGAAGCTTAGCACAGTTTTTCACCCACAGATGGATGGTCAGGTTAAGAAAACCATTCAGAATCTTGAGGATATATTGAGAGCGTGTGTTATTTTCAAGGTTAGTTGGTATGATCACTTGCCTCTCATCGAGTTTGCCTACAATAACATTATCACTCCAGTATTCAGATGGCTCCGTTTGAGGTTCTTTATGGGCGGAGGTGTAGATCACCTATTTGATGGTTTGAGGTAGGTGAGGCTACGTTGATAGGGCTTGATTTAGTTCATGAGGCCATGGAGAAAGTTCAGTTTATTATAGAGAGGTTGAAAATAGCTTAGAGTCATCAAAAATCTTATGCAGATGTTAGGCAGAGAGAGCTTGAGTTTGAGGTTGATGATTGAGTATTTCTGAAGGTGTCTCCCATGAAAGGAGTGATGAGGTTCGGAAAAAAAGGGAATCTCAGTCCCCAATATGTTGGTCCTAATAGGATTCTAAGGCAAGTTGGCAAGGTGGCATATGAGTTGGAGCTACCAGCAGAGCTAGCTTCGATGCACCCAGTTTTCCATGTATCTCTATTGAAGAAATGCATTGGTGACCCAGCCTTAGTTGTTCCGGTGGAGAGCACAAGTGTGAAGGCTAGTCTTACCTATGAGGAGGTTTCGATTGAGATCCTTGATCTTCAGGTTTGAAAGTTGAGAAACAAGGAGTAGATTCAGTGAAGGTTTTATGGAGGAATCAGCTTGTTGAGAGGGGTAGTAGGAAGCCGAAGTAGATATGATGGTTAAATACCCACATCTTTTCCGTTCCGGCTCAGTTCTAGTATGAGGTACTAGTTTTCTCCCTAGTACTCTATTTAGTTTTATGTCAAGATCATGTCTCTAAGTTTCTTTGCATGTCATAGCATACATGTATGTTTCATGAATTCAGTTCAGTCATGTATATCAGTCTAGAGTCAGTCACTCCATCAGTTTTTAGCAATAGTTGTTCAGTTTTGGGATTGCAGTTCCTTCCCTAGACATCCAGTATTCTCAATCTACATTTAAGGAGGAATGTTCCCAAGGGGGAGATAATGTAACACCCTAAAAGTCCCTAAGATCGGACTCGAGGGTTGAAAGAGAAAAAAAAGGAAAATTTGTACCAGGTAACAGAATACCTCATTAGGTGACCTGTTAAGCCACTTGACAGATCGTTGAGTGACCTATTAAGTTGAGCTAAGGTGGAGAAAAAGTTATTTTCTAGAAGTCATGATGAGTGGGATGATGAATTGTTGGGTGTCACAACGAGTCATAGTGTGACTCCTTAAGTGTGCAGTGGTGGAGAAAGTATTGAATTCCAATGTTCAGCATGGATTGAGGGACGAGTCGAAGTGTCCCCTTATGACTCATTAAGTGACTCATCGAGTGAAAATACCAGATAATGGAGAAGAAGTTTCTAATGGCAACGGGTCAAGGAATGACCCATCAAGTCTCTCAACAAGTCATCCTGTCCCTCGTTGGGTCTGGCAGTGTGCAATTTCCTATCGAATCATTAAGGGTATTTTTGTAATTCCTAAGTTTCTAAATCCTAAATTACATTGTTTTAAATCCTTCTAAAGAGTGTTTTAAGAGGGTTTAACCTAGCCTAAGTCAGTATGCTCTCATAATTTCATTGAATTTTAAATCCTCTTCTAAGATCAAGCAGAGTCCCTCCTCAATTACTTCCTCAATTCTCTTGGGCTTTCAAGACCAGCTTAGAAATCAAGTAACCTAGGTATGTAGGGACATGAATAGGAGATTTTTTCCAGTCCTCATGCTCAATTTCTCCTCTAATTTATGAATTCAAGTCTCCAATTAAGTGTATTGAAATTCTAGGGTTATAACCCATTCTATGTAAATATTCATGCTATGTCTATGAGTCCAATCCCTTCATGTTTTGATTAATGATTTAAGACTATTACGAAAGATTTTACTCTTAATTTTTTTATTAAATCATGATTTCAAGTCCATTTGAATTATTTCCTATTATGCATGTTTTATGAAAATCAAGCTTATGATTCTATGATATCTAGCATGATGAGTTATCTAGTATGCATGAATGTTTGTGAATTCTTAACTTATGATTTCATGACTTTGAATTACAAAGCTTATTTCAAGTATGTATGATTCTATGATTTGGGAAAGCCGATGCAAAGTTATGTATGTTATCATGATTTTTCATCAAGGCTAACAAAGATCAGTTTTAAAGAGATATTTAGATTCAAGACTCCCCAATTATTCAATTTTAAGCTATGTTTTGAGAATATGATTATATGAGCAATATGCCTGATTTTGGAGTAGTGTCTAGCACCGAGTAGGCCAGGGATTTTGAGGACTTCGGTCTCTGAACTATGCACCAACGTAGGATATATATTGGGACCTCTTAAGAGAGTGCTTCCCCCGCCCGAGGGCACACCCGTGATATCATATCTCATTCGTCTTTTGCCCTGGCAATGCTTAGAATGGCTCTCCTCCACGTGGACGAGACATGGGGTCATCATGCGCTCATACATGGTGGATGTCGGTTATGACGAGTCTCCCATTATTCCTCATGACTTCAATTATTTATGTTCAGGACTTATGATATTATGTTTTATAGAATATTTGACCCATCGGTCAGTTTACGAGTTTTCACTTAAAACTTCAAGCATGACAAGTTATAATATCTCTATCCTACACATTGGGTCCTTATGTTCAGCTTATGATTACTAGTTTGTGATTATGGATATCTCAGATTTATGGCTTCTAGCATGCAGTGCTTACTATCATGATCTATCTTGATTTATATTTATGATTTTAACTAACATTTTATTAGTACATTTTACTTACCTTGCATACTCAGTACATCTCAAGTACTGACCTCATACTTTATGCTATATCGTCTAATAATATAGGTTCGAGTGATCCCTCCCGGTCTCGTCAATACTGCGCACTCGCTCAGATCAGCTCCATCCCACTTTGGGTTAGTCCTCATCATTCAAGGACATCTATTAGTTATGCTAGTTATGTTTTGTTTTAGTTTTAGACTTGGAGTTAGCTGGGGGATTGTCCCAACATCTCATCAGATAGTAGATACTTTCAAACATAGACTTGGCATGCTCAGCTTTGTGACCCAGCATTGTGATATTATCACTTCTGTCTAGGTTTTATGATATTTAGACTTCCACTTATCTATGATTATGTTAATTTCCGCTTGATTATGCCCTTAAGTTATGCTATGTATGTATCATGGTTTAGCTAAGAGACATTCATGGTTCTAGGTCCCATGTCTCGGCATGGGGTCTCATCTTAGGTCATGACATTTTTGCCTTATAGAGGCACCCAAACACGTGATCTACTTTTGCCCAGACAATCTGCAGTAGAATGATCATAACATTTTACTCCAATGTCGATTAACAAGAGGTTTGATATTCTGGAAACTAGGCTCAAAGACCTTTAGTTTTATAGGTAGTAGTACTTATAACTCATTATATATCTGTAGATATGATCATCCTAATTTAGACCACATACGATACTTAATTAAAATACTTTCGAGTAATAAAATCATGAACTAGAATGTTGTTACCATGCTCCCTTTGGCCTAAAACTTTCATTTAATTCTTTAGTTACCTTCATATATCCATTTCACTATATGACCACCCCTTTGAAATTTCATTCACCCAATATCTTATCACTGTACAATATAAAGAAGAAAAATATTTGACTTGTAGCTCTTGAATTTAGCGGGTTAGTAATTTTAAAATATATAATAGGTGTTACATATGTGCCCCTAATAAGTGCTTATTTTAGATCCTTGCTAGTATCATGTCATGTATATATCATACCCCAACAAGTTATGAGGTGACTTAATTGGTCAAGAGAGATTAGACTCCATGTGCATACATGGTGGATTATATCAGTTAAACTGAGAACCTCCCATAACAAACTAATGAATGATTAAAAATTAATATGATAATGTCAACCTACTTATTTTGAATCTTTTGATTTCCCTCCATGTTATGATTGTGCTTCTGGTTGTCCTCCTATTTCCGTTAAATTCATGTTTTTATTCTACCATATTACATATAGTCAACTTCAGATGTACTTATGTCCCTTTTGCTAGGGGCGCTGCACTTTTAATAATATAGAGTAAGGTATATAGGCAGACGTCGAGTCACACATTAGGTTCCACACACTCTGCTTTAGGTGATCTCTGCTTACTTTTGGGGCCAAATCTTACATTTAGTATCTCTATTTTTTTCTTAAAGGTATGTCGGGTGCCTTATTACGGTAAAATAGTTTATTCATTTATGCTAGAGGTTTCATAGATTAGAAGAGACAAAAATGTTCAATGATGTAAACCTAACAAAGTTCTATATTTATGATGTTTTTTGTTTTGATATAAATGAAGCTTTCTGTAATACCTTAAAATTCCCTAAGATCAGACCCATGGATTGAATTAGAGAAATAAAGAAAATTTGCACCAGTTCACAGAAAGAGATGTCGAATGACTCATTATGTGATCCAACGGGTAGTTAAGTGGCCCGTTGTGGGGGCGCAGGAGATAGAAGATGTTACTTCCCCGAAGTGGTAACAGGTTAGGTGACGAGTTGTCAAGACTCCTCATGAGTCATTGTATGATACGTCAAGTGTATAGTGGAGGTGAACAGTAGGTATTTCCATCATTCAAAATGGATGGAGGGATGAGGCTTCGTGTTCCCTAACGACTCGTTAAGTTGCCCGTGAGTAAGAAAGATCAGAGAAGGAAAATAAGTTGACAGTAGCAAGAGTGGTGACCACGAGTCGTCCAGTGGTCTAACGACTCGTCAGGTCCCTCGTGGTGACTAGCAGTGTGCTTTTCCCTATCGAATCATTAAGGGTTTTTTCATAATTTTTAAGCTCCTAAGTCCTAAACTACATTGTTTTAAGCTTGAGAAAGGGTGTGTTAAGGGGAATATTCACCCTAGAACTCTCATTCTACACCTAACACTCTAATTTGAAGATCAAAATCCCTCAAGGCTCTCAAGATCAAGCTAGGGATCTTCACTCTCATCCTCTCCAATTCTCTTTGGGTTTCAAGCTAGGTCAAGAAATCAGTTAATCAAGGTATGTGGGGTTCATCAATTAGGGGTTCTTCCACCCTCATGCCCCTTCTCCAATTGAAATCATGATCTCTCATTCCCCATGCCCTAATTTAAAATTTTTGGGGCTTTATTGGGTATTATTGAACTCCTCCATGATTCCCCTATGGGTTTAGCTATCTTGATTAATTTTATGATTCTATGATTAGAAGTTTGTATTTCTATCAAGTCCTCCACGAAATAACTATCAAGCATGATTATGAACTTTTAGGGATAAATTCCCTTCTCTATTGAAATCCCATGATTTTCTTATGATATAAATTTCCAAGTTTTAAGTTATTGATTATGATCATGATATATGATTTTTACAAGAACCCTTCATGAATTTATTTATTTCAAGTATGATGACATTCTCAAGTATGCATAGCTTTACAAGTATCATGTTTATGTTATGGTTGACTTACGGGCCTCTTTCATGGCCAGTTCACATATTTCAAACATGTTTATATATCTTATGATTTTAACTAGACCATATACCTCATGTTTGTTTCATGATTACTCTATGAGCCATGTGCATGTTTTTGGGAGTAGTATCTAGCACCAAGTAAGTCAGGGGTTTCAAGAACCCAGGCCTCAACACTACGTTCCAACGTAGGACTATACTCATGTTAACCCTACGGGGTCTCTTTAGTGATCACGCTATGTCATCATCCCTTGCCTGGCAAGCTTGGGGCGGCTCTGCCCACTTGAGTGAGATAGTTGGGGCATCATGTAAGCTCTATCATGATGGTGTTAGTTATGATGAATCCTTCCACTGTTCCTTATGATTTTATGCATATTCATGATTATGATAATTTGGTTCAAGTTATGTTTTACAAGATTTTTTTTATGAATATAATTATGACTAGTTTATGAACTGTTTTTAAAACCTTGAGCCCTCATGCCTAAATTATGACTATTACTTCATATTGAAATGTCCTACTCTCATGAAATCATTATGCGTGTTGTTAGCCTATTTTTACTCACCTCTCATACTCAGTACAATCAACATACTGACCGCATACTCTATGCTATATCGTTTCATGATATACGTTTGAGCGAGTAGACTTAGCCGCACCATTAGCCCTACTCGCTATCTGTCCAATTCAGTCCCAGTGTTGGTGAATCCTCATCTTTCGAGGACATTCTTTTAGCCATATTTTTTTATGTCACACAAGTTTCAGATTTAGCGGACTAGTTGGGGAGTTGTCCTATCAGTCTGTCTATGAGAAGAGGCTTTTCGAAAAAACATGTATTAGTTGACTCAGCTGCTGATGTACATCAACTCTTGTATTCTATTTTATTCTATATAGACTTCTGCATGTTCTAATTTAATCTTTTAAGATATTTTCTTTAATTAAATTATGTTTTTGAGTTGCTATTCACATTCCATGGGTTAGCTTGGAGTCATTTCGTCACGCCCCACCTTGGGAAGAACGACTGGCACATAATGCTATACTAGAATCTAAGTTGACCTGGCTGGGCAAAGGCACCTCTAGTTCCTATCAATGAATTAAAACTCAAGAAAAAAAACTGCTATATCTCAGTTGTAAACACAGCCTCGAGAAGACAAGGCCACGTAGCACCTATAAAAGAAAACAGCCAACCCAACAAACATACATTAATAGGGATCCTATGCTGGCCGACAAGACCACCATGTTGTCTAGTTATGTCGGAAAGGGAAATAAGCAACTATACTAGGCCCCATATAGCCAACACCTAAAATAAGACATACATGGGCCCCACATGGCCAACAACAACTAACTAACTGGATATTGTAGTCTACAAGCCTCTAAGAATACAAATAATGATCGGGACAGGGCCTCGGCGTACCCAAATGCTATATAAATGAAAGACTGTAATCCCTACAACCTGGAAACTCCAAATGAAAGGAGCTGGCCAAACTGTTGACACTGAACAGCTGCTAATGGAGATCCTGGACTTTGTCTGTCTAGACCTGTAGGAAAGTATGCAGCATCCTATAGTTGGGCGTCAGTACAATATGTACTGAATATGTAAGGCACTAATAAAAGCTGAGTAGAAGCTGTTAAAGACTGAAAGTAAGTAGAAAGAAAGGGAAAAAGTTAACTTAGAAGTCTGCTTATTCATAACCTGCATCTAGTAAAACACTATACATATATGAGCTACGACTGTACAATCATATATTCATAAGTTATAGCTAGTAGACAAGAACACAAACAAGAACCTAACCTGGCTCCCATAAGCCTGGAAGGTACAATCAACACAGAATAACCCACCAGGACCCCCATAAGCTCTGGCAAGTACATTTCAATCTATATACCCCTGTCCAGGTTCCTATGACTCTACTGGTGCTACAGCCAACCTACCTGTCCCCTAGGTCCGCAACTGAACCCACTTGGCTCCTAATCTTTAGTTGTGTCTGAGCCCGGTGGACTCCTGATAACTGCACCCTGGGCACCAGGCTCGACGGGGGTCAGTGATACTGATACGACATAAAAAATAATAGTCCAGCCATGGAATGGACTGTAATATGGCCCTTGGGCCTCTGCATCGTCCCTTGGGATGACATATCGCACCTAGGAGAAATGTCATATAGACTCTATAGGCGACGATACAGCTAGTAACCCTGGGGTAGTCATGGAAGGCTCCTAGGTGAGGGAAATCCCAACTGATGTGCTATACTAAACTCTCAATCTAGCCACTCAAAGGGCGTATCTAGCCTTCTTGGCCTAACACGACTACTGCTTGCCCCTAGTGGGATCTGTATAGCTGCTAGTAGGCACACCCCATGGACCTGTATCTGATTAGAGGATCCTAATAGTGATCATAATTTCTAATGGTCTAGACCGGATAGGGCGTGGTCTAAAGTGGTCTAACAATACTCTAGATGTCCTTCTTGAACAATTATGACTCATAAGCAACTGTAGGGTCACAGATGACTAATTACGTAGTTCCTTTGCTTAGAACGAATGGAGGTTGCTACTGACCGAACCTGCTTTTGAGCGGTCATCCCCTAATCCTCCAACAGGCAGCTTACTATAATTCTTAGCCTGAGGGTAATATTGTACTAACATGGTTCCAGTCCTTTAGACCTTAACTTGGTTTGTTTAGGTCTCCTATGACTTTTCTGGGCGATTCCTAACCTCGTAGGTAAGTTTATATGGATCTAGCTACTCACGGCAACCTGTTCCTGAGTATCTTATGAGAGTAGGCTGGGGCATTCGCCCCGCATTCAACTACTGACAAGGTTCCCCCCTTAGGGTACCCATGAGTCTGTCTGCCTTGGATAATTGGAATGACCTCCTGGGTAACCCGTATGACAAGTATTAACTCAACTAAGACTATCAATCACTGGTAGTAGCTAACTAGATGGCAGGCTGTCACTCAGTTCACTAGACAACCCTAGTGTCGCTGACTCTATAGTATAGCCATCCTATATGAATTTCTGGCCCTGGGGCATGAAGGTACGGCAATGGCCTCTGGGAGAGATTTATTGACAATACAGATGTCAACTGGAAGTAATATCGTCCGGCTGCACCCAATGTTGTCTAACCTATCAAATCAGGCCTAATAACTAACCATAAGCTTCTAGGGCCTTGGCATGATAGCAAGACATCCAAAATTCTACTAATAAAGTGGATAGATGGACGGAGGAGTTTCTATGACGCTCCTGGCGTGACTCACACTTAACATGCTCTTTCACGACGAGGGATACTGCAATATACTCTCGATATACTTTCTAGCAGCTAACCATAACTTATATATATATATATATATT
>JACEIK010001144.1:172539-184997 GCA_018107945.1 Datura stramonium
AATATTTCACGTGGCACTCCACGTGTATAATTATTTATATCATGGCAAAGTGTAAATAAATTGAAGAATAAATTTACAAAATATTCGGGGGAAAGAAATCTTCAAAACTAAACCCACCTACTTGCAACTTTTGCCATAAACACTACAACACTAAGAAAAAAAAGAACATCAGTTTATTCTTCAATTTATTTGTATAATAATAAATTGAAGAAAAGAGGGATACAACTAGATCTATTTAAGAAGAAGAGATGAATTATTATAAAATGAAGAATAAATTGAAGAAGGATGAAGAAAAAGAGGAGAGTTTTAGGGGGAAGAGATCTACAATTTTGCAGAAAACATGAAGACGAGGAAGACTTTTTAGAGATAATATTTTTTTAAAAATGATTACTTAGCAATTATAGTTGTCATGCCATGTAGATGATTTTTTATGGCTAAAACATTAATCACGCGTGGGGAAACACATGAATTTGGTCCAATCAGCACTCAGATGTGTTTCTGTAAATATGGGGTGATAGTTCAAGTACGAAATGTAAATTTTGAATAGTTCAGATACTAAACTCACAAAAGCGGGATAGTTTGAGTATGTTTTTAAACCTTTACTCTAATTCACAATAATTTTTCACATGAAATGTTTTTCATACATTATATATATATATATCATTAGTCTAAGACTATAAAATGTTAAATATTTTTTACTTTCTTAAATTTTATGCCTAAAAATATATTTTTGTAAAAAATTTGAAAATGCCACTATGCTCGAATGTGTCGATTGAAACTCTATATAGATATGTATATATCTATAAGATATGACTAAAATACCGACCTTGACACCTTGAGTAATAAGAGTACGCACAATGCAAGTGGTAAAAGATAACTTTTGCCCACAAGAAAAATTGATAAATATATTGCGTTAGAATTTAATATTTTTATAATAATAGAAAAAATAACATTATATAATAAAATATTTTTTATGTTTTTAAATATTTATTAATTTGTCTTTTTATAATTTAAATTAAAAAATTAAAAATATTTTTAATTTTTTTAATTTTTTTAATTTTTTTAATTTTTTTAATTTTTTTAATTTTTTTAATTTTTTTATTTTTATTCCTTTATTATTTTAATTGGTGTGGATAATTTAGATAAAATAATTATTTTTTTTAGCTCATATTCAGTTTATTACCTCTTTAATCATCTTTAATTTTTTTTTTATTAGTTATTCTTTTAGCAAATATATGTTTTTCTTTTCTTTGTTCTTCTTCTTTTTGTTTCTTCTGCGACTTCTTTATTCATTCTTATTACTTTCTTCTTTTTTTTTTTGGTTGCTTTTCTGCTTGTTCTTTCAGCTTTTTCTTCTTCTTCTTCTTCTTCTTCCTTTTTTTTCCTGCTTGTGCTTCTTCTTTCTTCTTCTTCTTTGTTTTTTCTTCATTCTTCCTTAAAAATTTATATATTCAGATCTATAGATAGTACGTATAAATTTAATAATTTTTTAAGGATATGTATAGATTTTTATAGATATATCATTACAAAAATATATTTACGTAGCATTGATATTACATTGTTGATATCTAATGAATTTAATGTATTTTTTTTATTTCTCTTCTGCGTTTTTTCCCTATATCCTATCTCTCTCTTCTCTTATATCAATACTCACCTCTTTTTATTGCAATTCAAAAACTAATTTAAAAATATTAGAAGAATCTCATTTTATTTTTATTGTTGTTTGTCTTTTATATATTTTTGTTGGTTTTCTTTTTCACACCTTAGATTTATGATTAAAAAAAATAAAAACGAAGAATTAAGTGTTTCTTCTTTAATTTCTTGGTTCTTTTATTTTGTTGATTTGAAATATATTACATAAAAAAATATAAACTAGTTATTCATAGTGAATTAGTCGATAATATTCCACTTTCATATAAATTTGTATAATTTTACATAATCATGTAAAAGTGTGTATAAATACTTTTATACACTATGATATATTTTTGTACATTTTTATATAAAGTTAATATTGTCTATAGTAAATGGCCAATATAATATAATATTGTATAACATTGTATAATATTATATAAAGTTGTATAACGTATATATAAACACTATTGCGAAATTTTTTTTGGCTATGCGAATATAAATAAAAAATATGACTATGTGGATGTAATATTTTATATTGGAATGTATATTTTTGAAAATATCCTAGTTAGGAATTTAGAATGGAGCTTCATTTTAGAATACCAAGAATTATCTGAGTGAAGAGTGAAAACATACCTAAAGTATCATGATTTTTTGAGTTTCATACCCAAACTATCAGGTGTGTTTGCTACCTAAACTATTACCAAATATTTATCGAAACACACCTAAACTACTAATTGTTCACTTTTTTATTTGATATTTCAGGTAGAAAAAGTGAGCAATTGGTAGTTGAGGTGTGATTTGATAAACATTTGGTGATAGTCCAGGTAAGAAAAGTAAACACCTGATAGTTCAGGTAGAAAAGTCAAACAACCCGTATATTTTAGATGTGTTTTTGNCCTTTACTCATTATATATTGATTCCAATATAATTATGATTTACAATAATAATAAATGAATTACAATGTGAAATTATAACAAAATTAAATTTGTTGTAAAATATACTAAAATATGTATGTCCATTTTGTATTACTTGAAGAGCAAGAACTAGTTAGAGAGTAACCATTAGTTACAAAGTAGTTTGAAATAAAGCAAGTTAATTTCTTTACTAGGTGACGAAGAAGTATTTCTCCTTAAATAGGAGTATGTTTTCATCTATTAGACACTAAGAAAAATATAATACAATCTCTCTCTCTCCTCTCTAGAAAGTTCTTGGTTTGTTTTTATTTTATTTTATTTTGTTTACAATTCTATAGTCTTATAACACGTTATCAACACGATCTTAATTTTTTTCAAGTTAAGTTTTAGTTGCATCTATTCCAAGGTACAATATCTTATTTGCACATAGTTTAATAAGTTATACTACATCTAGATGACATAAGTCATCTTATATATTTCAATATGTGCTTACTATCCTAATCTTTCCCATCATTTTATTTGCCAAACATATATGTTAGTTTCTAGCTGAATGTATTTGCATTAGTGCTACACTTTTTTTCTTTAACAAGACTTTGATTAATTTTTAATATCACCTTAAATATATCAAGCTAATTATTATTTTTTTTTAAAAAGGGATGGTGGCAATAAGTAACTTTATTCAAAGTGATTGAAATATTTTTTCATGAAAGAAAGTTCTTTGATTTTAATATTAAGGAAGGTCAGTAACTCTTGATTATTTAAATCATGTTTATAGTGATTCTTGAAAGATTTACTTCTATGGCATATTTCAAAATATACACGGTATTACTAGTTTAATTTTTATGCACTAATTCATTGTAATCAAACATGATGCATTTTTTTTAATAGGATACTAGTTCTTAATGTACTATCCTAAATCTTTATTTATAATATTTGTTACTATTTCTAACTTAATTATTTTTATTTTAGTTTTCATCATGTCTAATTTATTAAAACTTGAGTTTGTGGTACTCGATATTACTGAAAAGAATTATTTGTCATGAATCCTTGATGCTAAAATTCACCTTGACGCTAAGGTCTTGGGAATACCATTAACAAGAAAATGATGCATCAAGTCAAGATAAAGCGAAGACCATGATTTTTCTTCGTCATCATCTTCACGAAGGATTAAAAACTGAATATTTAACTGTGAAAAATTCACTTGAATTGTGGAATAATTTGAAGGATTGATATGACCATCTAAAACTTATGGTATTACCGAAAGCTCGATATGAGTGGATACACCTTCGGTTTCAAGATTTTAAAACTGTAACTGAGTATAATTCTGCAATTCACAAAGTAAGTTCCATATTAAAATTATGTGGAGAAACTATCACTCATGAGGACTTACTAGAGAAAACTTATTACATTTTTCGTGCTTCAAATGTGTTGCTACAACAACAATACAGTGAAAAAAGATTTAAGAAATATTCTGAATTAATTATATGCGTACTTGCGGCTGAGCAGAATAATACTTTGTTGATGAAAAATTATAAGGTCCGTCCCACTAGATCTGCTCCATTCCCTGAAGTGAATGTTGCAGAAATATATGATCAGTCTCAAATAAGATAAAATAATTATTGTGACCATGATCGTAGCCGTGGTCGTGGATGTGGTAGAGGACGAAACAAATATCGTCATCATGGTGGAAATAAATTTGTGAATAATAAAGTTTTTAAAAATAATCCTTCAAGTGATAAAGTCAATATTTGCCACCGATATCGTATGAAAGGTCACTGGGCACGTGTTTTTCGTGCACCGAATTATTTTATCAAACTTTATCAAGCCTCCCTCAAAATAAAAGGTAATAATGAGGAGCCACACTTGATGTTTCAAAATGATGATGATGAAGCGGCTCCCTCAAACAAATATAATGATGTTAAAGCAATTTTTGCTTATAACGATGGTGACTTCAAAGGCCTCTCAAATACTACTCATCTAGAAACTGAAGAATTCTATAATGATATTGATTGAAGAATTGATCATCTCTTTAGGAAATAAAAAATATAAGAAAAGTTGTTGTTTTCTTTTATGTTTATAACTAGGTTCTTCTTCTTAAATGTTTCCTAAAGCATCATGTTTTGCTAATTTCAATATTTCTAGTGCAATTGCTTAAAGTTATATATGTTATTAGTTTTTCATGTTTCTTATAATGTATCTTTTATTTTCATGAAGAATATAGAAATTGTCCAATCATCGGTTGGACCCAAGGTCAATCACGATGACTATGTCTTATGGATAGTGCTACAACACACACTATTTTAAAAGATAAGAAACATTTATGATATTTGATGATGAAAGAAGCCAATATTAATATAATATCTGATAGTACAAGATCAATTAATGACTCTGGTAAAGCTAATTTATTATACTGTAGTGAATCTCAAAGAAACTTACTAAGTTTCAAAAATATTCGCCAAAATGGCTATCATATTGAGACTATAAATGATGAAAAAGTTGAATATCTTTATATTACTACAATAATGTCGGGTAAGAATATGTACTCGAAAAGCTACCTGCCTTTTCTTTCAGCTTATACTGCACAAGTATTAGCATGGTTGAAATACATGCCATAGTAAATTAGAAGTTTACTAGTTCAAATGATTTTAATATTTGACATTACCGGTTGGGTCATCGCAGTTCTAATATGATGCGCAAAATAATTGAGAATTCATATGGACCCTCTTTGAGGAACCAAAAGATTCTTCAATTTAACGAATTCGTTTGTGCTTCATGTTCTCAAGGCAAATTGATTATTAGGCCATCAACAATTAAAGTGAGAATTGAGTCTCGTGCATTTCTAGGACGTATACAAGGTGATATATGTGGGCTTTAGACATTATATGATTTTTAATAGATGCATATAGAAAATGGTCACATGTGTGTTTATTATCAACTCGCAATTTGGCATTTGCAAGATTACTTGCTCAGATAATAAAATTAAGAGTATTATTTTCAGATAATGCAATTAAGACAATTTGTCTCGATAATACTGGTGAATTTACATCCCAAGCCTTTAATAATTATTGTATGTCAATTGGGATAATACTTGAACATCCGATTGCTCATTTTCATACTCAAAATGGTCTACTGGATTCATTTATCAAACGACTCCAATTAATTGTTAGACTAATACTTATGAGAACAAGACTTCCCATTTCGATACGGGTTCATGCTTTTTTGCATGCAACAACTCTTGTGCGGATCAAGCCCACAAGTTATCATAAGGTATTCCTCTTACAATTGACTTTTGGTCAGGAGCTAAATATTTCTCATCTTAGAATATCAGGTGTGCGGTATATGTTCCAATTACTCCACCACAATGCACAAAGATGGATCCCCAAAGAAAATTGGTGATATATATTGGGTATAAATCTCCTTCAAATATAAAATATTTGAAACCTATGACTAGAGATTTATTTACGACAAGATTTGCTGATTGTCATTTGTCACGACCAAAAATAGCATGATTGACACCCACACTAACCCCCCTCCCCCCGTTGGGTGAACCGATGATTCCCAAACGTTACCCAAAATTGATCATTCATAATGGAAACTTTTACTAAAATAAAATGAAATAAATTAATTAACAACATCAAAAAGACTTAAAACAGACTCCAATATAAAACTCAAGACCTGAAAGTCATTGCACAGGATGTCTCCTTACAACTCTAAGAACTGCTAAGTCTAAAACATGAAAAAAAATCAAATGTCTGAAAAAAGAAGATATCCTCGAGGGAGAGTGGTATTTCCTCCTTGGTCAGCTCATCTCTCAAACTCCACTGCTGCTTTATAGGTAAGGATGTGAGGAACTATCGAGTTCGAACTCTGCCCTCAGAAAAGAAGTGCAGGGATAGGGTCAGTATATAACACAGTACTAATAGGCATCATAGACCGACCCTAAATAATAACAAGTATACACATTAATAACAATACAAGACCGGTCTTCAATNTATACACATTAATAACAATACAAGACCGGTCTTCAATATAAAAAGAACATACAGAACATTTCAGACACACTAGCTCTACTCAGAGGACAACCGGCCTGCTCACTGAATTGGGCCGTTCGCTGCAGCGGAGAGGGTTCTGATGCAGTGGTACTGCATTAAGAAGTAGCTCTACTATGCTACACTCTCTCAGTTCTTCAGTTCATCAATTTCATCATTCACATATTTCACCAAATCAGCGGTCTCGCCGCAACGGAGAGGGTTCCGCTGCAGCGGTACTGCCTTAGGCAGAGCTCGACTATGCCACACTCTCTCAGTTCTTCAGTTTGTTAGTTTCATCATTCACATATTCCACCAAATCTCTCAGATAACACATACTTAGGGAAAACAATTCACATCACCAATATCACTTACGAGTTCAACAAAAAAATCACAGCAAAATCCACTCATCAAATTCCGACATTGTAACAGGTCACACTTAGAATTAGAGACATGTTCTTCATCATCAAAATCACATAACATAACCGTAATAGATACAACCTCTTAGCACATTCTTCATACAACTTCATTTGCATATAATGACAACACAATATAACGTAACACACATAACATGAAAACCAAAGATGACATGATGGGCACACGCCGCCGCCATCTCACCATAAACACTCAACCACACAATCAATCTACACACATGCTAGAGGGTCTTATTTCTGCCCTTCCAATCATGACCTGCAGTGGACTCTAGAAATCCATGTACTGTATTGGCGTGGTACCCCCTCCCACTCATACGCTTGTCCAGATGCTCCTCTTGAACATGAGCCACTCAACAATAACTGTCGCCCAGATGCTCCTCTCCGGCACGTGCCATTCATCTTAGGATTCTTTTACTATTGAAATTATTTTTTATCACAGAATGTAACAAGTTGCAACCCATATATATAAATAAATAATTCAACACTTAGGAGTCTATATTGCACTCCATCACTTGCACACTTAGGAGTTTAGTAATCCCAGCACAATCCATATAAGGTTTAAAAATACCATTCATCAGGCTCATGAATACAGTTGGAGAATTAGTAAGTCCGAATGACATGGCCAGAAACTCGTAATACCTATACCTGGTCCAAAAGGCTGTTTCAAGAATATCCTCAGCCCGGATTTTCAGCTGGTGATAACCGGACCTCAAATCAATCTTTGAAAACACCATCGCCCCCTGTAACTGATCAAACAAATCATCTATTCAAGGAAGAGAGTACTTGTTTCGAATAGTTACCTTTGTTCAACTAGCGATATTCGATGCACATCTGCATACTACCATCCTTCTTCTTTACAAACAAAACTGGGGCATCCCACGATGACACACTCGATCTGATGAATCCTTTACTAAGAAACTACTTCAACTGCTCCTTGAGTTCTCTCAACTCAGCAGGTGCCATTTCGATATGGAGGAATAGAAATGGGTCGGGTTCCTGGTTTCAGGTCTATACAGAAATCTATGTCACGGTCCGGCGGCATGCTGAACAAATCTACAGGGAACACCTCTAAGAACTCACAAACAATTGGGACCAACTCTATGGAAGGACCATCTGAACTAGTGTCCCAAGTATGTGTCAGATACGCTGAACAACCCCGCTCTATCAACTTACAGGCATGAATATATGAAATAAGTTTCTTAGGAGAAGGGCTACAATTCCCTTTCAATTCCAACCTAGATAATTCTGGACCAGATATAGTGACGGTCTTAGTATAATAATCTAGAATGGCATGGTAAGGGGACAATTAGCTCATTCCCAAAATTATATCAAAATCAACCATGTCTAAGATCACTAAGTCTGCCAGAGTGTCAAACCTCATGAAATCAATAGTGCAATCACGAACAACCCTATCCACCAACACAGGATCTCTGATCGGAGTAGACACACGGAAAGGAGTATTAAGAATATCATAAACAAGATCCAGACCCAAAACAAAATAAGCAGACACATAAGAAAATGTAAACCTCGAGTCAAACAATGCGATAGCCATTCTATCGGCCACAAAGATCATACCTGTAATAACGGCGTCTGAAGCTCTGCCTCTAGTCTATCAGGAAAAGCATAGAAATGGGCCTAATTACCCGCCTGAGAACCACCTTGGTTGGGCTGTGCCACCCCTCTACTTGCCTGGGTTCCACCCCTACCCACCTGAGCACGTCCTCTATCCTATTGAGAACCACCTCTAACGGTTGGCTGACCACCTCGTCCCACCTGTGGACAATCCTGACTCAATACACTACCTCCTCTCCCATTAGGGGCCGGAGCTCGATGAGCTGGGTGAGGAACAATTCTGCCCGAACCTGGGGCACCATATGCGGATGTGGAGATACTCACCACATTCATGACAGACTTTCTCAATAACTAGCTTCTGAGCCGGAACAAAATAAATAGGATGAGCCTAAAAATTAGAACGAATAATTTGAGTACCCCCAACTGTACCTGATGGTCGCAGAGCAGTCATTGGAGGACCTCTGGCTAATACCTGCATGACAGACTGAATAGGGTGACCAAAGAAACTCTGTGGTGCCGGCACCTTAGCATAAGAACCACTGAAAGAACCCAATCTCCGAGCTTTCTTCTTTGCATTCCTTATATAACCCTCTTGTATCACCCCTTCAACTGACTTCACATACTCCACCACTTCCTGGAAGGTCTTACCTGAGGATACCATTTGCAGAGCTGATACCTGGAAACCCACATTCAGGCTTTATGAAGGTAGCGCATACTTGGACAGTGAGTGAAATCGAGCCTCGTGTGCTGCAACTAATGAGATTCCCTGCTCAATGGTGGTGAACTCATCCCGTCTCTTGTCCCTCAAAGTGCGGGGAATATATTTCTCCAGAAACATGGAGTAGATATGGGTCCAAGTCAAGGTGGTGAACCCACTGGTCTGCACTCCACAAAAGCTCTCCACCAGAGCTTAGCATCCCCCACCAACTGAATGGTAATAAACTCTACTCCGTACTTCTCTACCGCCCCCATCTTGTGGAGCCTCTCATGGCAGTCGATAATGAACTCGTAGACATCCTCTTCCTCTGTGCCGTAGAAAGTGGGAGGCTTCATCTTGGTGAACCTCCAAAGCATGTCATGCTCCTCGCCTGTCATCATCGGTCTCAGGAACATGACAACTGTAGACATATCATTAATCTGAGAAGCCACATCAGTTGCATGTTGTATCCCCGACTGTTGGCCCATTGGAGTTGCTGGCGCTGCCCCAGTACCCACATGGCCACTCAGAAGTTTGAGAACCTGAGATAGAACCTCAGAGGATGTTGGCATGGCAGGAGCTTCTCCCTGTGTCGGAACTTCAACCTCAGCAGCCACCCACTCCTGTACTGCTAGTGGCACGGGAGATGCAGACCTCTCCCTAACTGGAGCAGGAGCACGAGCCCCTCCTCTAGCAGAAATTGGCCTCCTTCCACGACCTCTGCCGCGAACTGCGGCCGCCGCTGCTGGCTCGGGTGCTGCGTCTCTATTACTGTTGGCGCGTGTTCTCATCATCTGAGAAAGAAAGAAGAGAAAGTTGTTAGATACCAATTTAGATCACCATATACCAATTGAAATTAAGAAATTGCATGAGAATAAAGAAGAAAGGAGTTTCCCTAAAGTACTGCAGTCTCTCAAAGATAAGTTACGGATGTCTCCGCACTAATCCGCAAGACTCTACTAGACCCGTCTTAATGCAATGAGATCAACGAACCTAGAGCTCTAATACCAACTTTGGCTCGACCCAAAGTGGCCATAATTGGCACCCATTCTAACACTCCTCCTTGCCTCGGTGGACGAACCGACGATTATCAATCATTACCCAAAATTGATCATTCATAATGGAAACTTTTACTAAAAAAATGAACTAAATTAATTAACAAGAGCATAAAGACTTAGAACAGACTTCAATACAAACACGTGTCCTAAAAGTCATTGCACAGGACGTCTCTTTACAACTATAAGAACTGCTAAGTCTAAAACATGAAAGAAAATCAAATGTCTAGAAAAGAAAGACATCCTCGATGGAAGAGTGGTATTTCCTCCTTGGTCAACTCACCTCTAAAACTCCGTTGCTGCTTTATAGGTGAGGACGTGAGGAACTACCGAGTTCGAACTCTGCACTCAGAAAAGAAGTGCAGTGGTAGGGTCAGTACAAAACACAGTACCGGTAGGCATCATCGTCCGACCCTAAATAATAACAAATATACACAGTAACAATAATACAAGACCAGTATTCAACATAAAAAGAACAAAAAAAACATTTCAGTCACACTAGCTCTACTCAGAGGACATCCAACTTGCTCATTGGATTGGGTTGTTCACTGCAACGGTCATTTGACTACCGCATCTCAGGATTCTTTTACTATTGAAATCATTTTTTATCACGGAATGTAACAAGTTACAACCCGCATATATACATAAATAATTCAACATTTAGGAATCTATATTGCACTCCATCACTTGCACAATTACAGAATCATTAATTCACATTGAAGCATCTTAAAAGAATTTCACTTCACAGTTCCACAAGATTTTCACATTAGTTCATAATCAACTCATATTAATATGATTTCCAGTATTTAATTCAAATAGACAATCTCATATCACATAATGTTTGAAGATCGATCACATACCATTATCACACATGCATACAAGCCATTATACAAAGTCTAACCCTTCTAACCATAACCTACCTTGAAAGTCGAAGATAATGATTCGGCTACTCCGCGGGAGCCTTGCCCTTCTTCAAAGCTTCAGATCGTTCATATACACAACAAGAGTAATTCATTACTTACTCTTCAATCATGGGTTTAATTAGATCAAATCCTCCCCTTCGGGGTGTTTTCGAAAGTAAACCCCAATTCTACTCGGTTCTAGTTTAATTTCCCGCATAACCCTTGTTCCCCACACGTAATTCTAGGGGAGTAATCTAAACTCTCCAAACATCAACCTAAATTACACCCTAATCATCCCACAACCCAACCCTAGTTCATCAACCTAGGGTTTTTCTTTATAAAACTTCCACCATTAAAGGTCCACAAGCAATCTAGGATCAACACTAATCATATTAGAGATAGGAGAATCGAAATTCTTACCTTAGGAGAGCAGTTCACTACTCTGGAGAGATTTTCCGTTCTTTAGCCTTTCTAATTGAGTTTTTGAGAATAATAGGGTAAAACCATGTACTTCCCACTTAAAACCACTTTCTGAATCCCGTCGTCCGCTGTAGCAGACCCGCTACAACGATCAAAGTGTCGCTGCGGCGGTCACCGCAGTTATTTCACAAATTCGTCACGGCGAAACTCCGCCAACTACTACGGTCTCGCTGCATTGGAAATTCCACCACTGCAACAGTCCCCAGAACCAGTAGCCACCCAAAATCCACCAGTTTTACACTTAGAATATCTCACAACACATTATATTCCTTCCTTAGCCTGTTTCCAGTAACAACGTCCGGGTCATTACATCATTTTGATGAATCAATTTACCCACCATAATGGGAGAAAATAAGCAGCTAAAAAAGAAGATAGATTGAAATGCAATATCACTATCTCATTTAGATCCTCGACAAATCAATGTGAACTGGAAGTTCAAGAGATAATCTATCTGCAAAATATTGCAAATCAACTGCCAGATGCATTCACTGGCCTATCAAGAATTACTAAATCTCATATTCTAGTTGCCAATGTTCCAATTCGAGTTGATGTCCCAGTAGGACAATCAATTAATGCAAATAAGTCTAAACCACAATTAAAACATGGTAGACCAATTGGTTCCAAAAATAAAAATCCTTAAAAAAGAAAAGGAGCAAACAATCAAGATGGTCGTAATATGGAGGAAGCTACTAAGGAAGAGAAGAGAGACATAATAATTGATAAAACCTCAGGTGAGGTTTAGAT
>JACEIK010001144.1:199285-216987 GCA_018107945.1 Datura stramonium
TGTATAAATAATAAAATTTGAGGGTTTTTAAAATTAGTGTCATTAATACTAATTTTAAAATTGTCACCTGTACTTAATAATCAAGACTTATATAATTTTTTTTTTAATTATAAAACTCTTTTATCACCTTTAATTTATCAACGCGCGTGGAGTTTATATATATCACCGTTGTTGGCTGCATAGTCCTTTGTTGATCCCATAGATAGAACCCCTGTTGTCCACATGGATGTCTCACCCGTCAGATACTTTACAATTTTATACTTTGAGCCCGATTTCACCGTTTCATCTTTTTTCAGTTAAAAAAATAAAATAATTGTTGGCCTCAATGGTGTCTTTTAATCCACAAACATGACAAATTCCATGTGATTAAACATAAATATATACTTTAAAAACTAGAAAAGCCCAAGTAAGTGACGCTGAACAAGAAATACTTCTTCACTTTAATTCAAAACTTGAAATAATTTGAAAATTTAAACAGATTTTTTGAAGAATATTTCAAAGTGAAAGAATCTTTTTTTATTTATTTATAAGTTGTGAGTAATTTGAGTATATTTGCTCATTTAACTTTTGGGAGGCAAAAAGAGTATAATTTGCTTCCTTGACTCAAAACAAATGTGTTATTTGGGTCCCACACTCCTTTTCCCCGTAGATACCCCTTTGTTTGTATCCCCTGAAAGAACTGAATTGCCGTGGTCCCTTTTGCTGATTCTCTCTCTCTCCCCACTCAAACCTCGGGATTCTCACCAAATCCGGTCGCCGTCTACGGTGGCCCTCAGCTCAATCCCCGCCGTTACTTAATGTAGTGACGAAAGTTAAAAACTAATTCTAGTAACGTACTAGTTGAAAAATTACTTTACTCCTTATTCTGCCATTAACACTATTATTATTATTATTATTATTATATTTCCTTATATATATTTCTGTCTCTTTCTCGACGTTTGTCACCAGCTCGGTTTCTCTTTTTGTATATATATTTTTGCTGTCACTTCCACACACCAACAGCTCCACCGATTCTTTTTTCCCTTCTCTTTCAGCTTCTCCAAAAAGTTTCCATTCATGGGTTTGCTAATGAATGTCCTAGCAATTGCCCTAGCTGCTGGCCACAAAACCAAGAGACCCTTTGGTGTGGATGATCTAGACATTGAATTTGGAAACCCATGGTGGTTTGTTTATGCGGGTGTTTCTTGTTTCCTCGTGCTCTTCGCCGGAATTATGTCGGGGCTTACGTTGGGTTTGATGTCGATGGGACTTGTTGAGCTTGAAATTCTTCAACGGAGTGGTACTTCTACTGAGAAGAAACAAGCAGGTTCTGTTTTTATCCATTGATTTTAATTTGCCTGAAATCTTGATCAATCATGTGGGTATTGATCGACAAATCAATGTTGTTCCTTTTGCTTATTTGTTTTTTTCAGCAACTATTTTGCCTGTTGTTCAAAAGCAGCATCAGCTTCTTGTGACTTTGCTTTTGTGTAATGCGGCTGCAATGGAGGTGAGTTGTTGACTTAGCATTAGCATATGTAGAAGGGGTAAAGTCTTAATCATAGCAAGGGCATGCACGGGTTTCTCATACTTTTTTTTTTTTTTTTAAATTTTTAAAAGTTAGTTGTAACTTGATCAACTTTCTGTATCAAGTTCACTGTTTCTTTCTGTATATATGTTTCCACTGGGAGTACTATAATAAAGCACAATAACAAATCAAGTTGTAGTGGCTATGTGAATCCTCATTCCCCATGTTTCTTCATTTAAGCTCAACTCATAGTCATCATATACCAATAAAAATAAAGACTGAATACATAACCAGCCCCTTAAATTTGCCAACATATTCCACTTAGACCCTCAAACTAAGTCATGTTTCAATTGAACACCTCAACTCGTAATAAAGTGTTTCAATTAGACACTTTCGGTTCAAATTTTAGGAAACGTGTATTCTCATTCGTCTATTAGGTAGTTAAGTTAACCATAAAAAATATGTCATTTTATTTAATTATATGTATTAAGCCAAAAATAAAATTAAAAAAAAAAGTTTATCTATATATAATAGTAGCACTAATAATATTAAAAATTCTCTATATTTTTACTGGTCTATATATTTATATATAAACTTATTCTTTTTACTTTTTATTTTTGGCTTAATACAGACACACACACACAAAACTCATGGAAAACCAATAGTTTCAAGATCCACCTAGCAAGACTTAAACCTATTCCCAACTAGTAGATATCACCTATAATACCAAATTTACAAAATATATCACATGTTTATTTTGGATCCTGCCTGCAATGTGTAGTGGTGCAGTTTCAATCAATAACATTTGTAAGTGATGCAATTTCTGTTATGACCATGGACTCTGCAGGCTCTTCCAATATACTTGGACAAAATTTTCCATCCTGTTGTTGCTGTCATTCTCTCTGTGACTTTTGTTTTAGCTTTTGGTGAGGTAATAGACTTGCATCCACTGTATAACTGCTAGACATGTATTCTTGAACTGGAACTGTGATAATTTCATTGCTTTTGCTTTGCTAATTCAGATTATTCCACAAGCGATATGCTCCAGATATGGGCTTGCTGTAGGCGCGAACTTAGTCTGGCTTGTTCGTGTTCTTATGATCATTTGCTATCCTATTTCTTACCCAATTGGAAAGGTAATTTTTGCCTCTTTTGTGCCTCTAAGCACTTTGGTGTGTCGTCTATCCCTATATTCCTATTTGATCTTGCTGCAACTTATTTTGGACAATTTTCGGATGGGACCATCTATGTTAACATCTAAAGGTCATAGTGGTCAAAGTTGAAACTACTGTAAACGAAATGCAATACTTTTGTTTTGGGTATCAAGAATTTGTTTGATCTGCACGTCAGAACAAATGATATTTCTATCTTTTTCAACTGTGTTTTTATTAGTATTGCATGTGGATTTCTATCCAAAAAAGAAAAACAAATTGGATGGATCTCCTTTCTCATAGGCGGTAGTGTACTGGTTCATTACTTTGGACTAATCTGTACATGGAAGACTTGAAATCTTATATTACTGTGGCTAGAAAACCAATCAGGGTTTTCTACTACACTTGATATACATGCAGTCAATACTTTTGTCTACAATTTGAGGAATTTCCTTGTTAAGTAATCACCGAAAAGGAAATAGAACTTCTTTGTGAAATCATGACATTTAAATGTTGAAATTGACATGGCTTAGATTCTCGACGCTGTATTGGGACATCATGATGCTTTGTTCAGGCGAGCTCAGTTGAAAGCCCTTGTTTCTATCCACGGTATAGAGGTAATCCCTCTGAATTGGTGTTCATTTTCTTAAGACTTAAGTTGATTTACTTGCTGATCATGACCAAAGTATCTCCTTCTAAAAGCTACCACTACTATGCGGCAGTTTTCTCTAGTATGCTACCATAATAAGTGACTTAATATTGTTATAATAACACTATATTTTTCTAAGTTTAGGCTGGTAAAGGTGGTGAACTCACACACGATGAAACTACTATTATTAGCGGAGCACTGGATTTGACAGAAAAGGTTTGCAACAGTATTCTCCTGTTTGCTTGTCAGTTTTTTTCCTTGTTTTCCTTCTTCCCTTTTTCTTTCCATCTGGATAGCTTTTGATAAAGCATCTGCTTCTGGCAAAAGAAGGTTTAGCAAAGGATGATATAACCTTCTGTGCTTTCTGAGAGTAGTTTTTCTTCAAAATGCACTCCCCTCTGTTTCAATTTATGCATCCTACTTTCCTTCTTGTTCTGTTCAAAAAGAATGTCATTTTCTATATTTGGTAATTCTTTATTCCAACAATCCACATGGCTTCTTTAAGATTTTAAAGGGCATTTTGGTACATTATACGCATCTTAAAATTTAAGATCACAAAACACATAAGCCTTTCTTTCTTTCTTAAACCCATGCTCGGTCAAACTAAGACACATTAAATAAAATGAGACAGAGGGAGTAATAAATAAATAGCCAGCAAGTTCACATAGGCTCCCGATATCATGTTACCAACCAAACTAATGTTTTCTTCTGTGTTTTAGTAACTTCAGTCAGGCATGTTTTCACAACTTATAAGAACAATGGTCTAAGTTTTCTCAGATTTGTGCAGACTGCAGCAGAGGCTATGACGCCTATCGAATCAACCTTTTCCCTGGATGTCAATTCAAAGTTGGACTGGTGAGAAGATTATGATAACCGGTCCATTTTATTTGTTCTTTTCCGTTTTAAATTGGCATGGATACCCATCTAGCTTGAATGATACAAAGAACACATGCCAGTTGATTTTTCAGCCTTAGGGGTCGTTTGGTATGCGGACTAAATTATCCAGGGATTATTGTCCTGGAATTATGATCCCTCCCTAAAATAATCTCAAGTTGGATGGTATAAGGTGGTAATCAGGATTAAGCCTAGGATAAAATTTATACTGTGTTTGGTTAATGGTATAAGTTTATCCTGGGATAGATTTATACCATCAAACAATCGCAATATAAATTTTATCCCAAACTTAATCTTGGGATATCCCACCTTATCCCGTGTACCAAACGGCTCTTCCCATCAAAGGCCAGCCAGAGTGATCTGGCTTCTATTCTCATGCAACAATTAAAAGAAGGTAATTACAAACTAAACATATTGGGTGAGAATGAATTTCTTGTATGAAATGACTCTTGTTCGGACGAGTACCATTTGTGACACGTTTATGCCTCTCGTCCTTTGTAAAATTTCACTTCCGTATTTGAATGGTACATTGAGAAGGAATAGAGGAATTCTGTTCTACCTCATTTGTTGCTAAGTTTTGCATTTTTCATTGGCTAGTCGTCTTATTGCTTTAAAATACAGAGAGTGCTAAGAAAATCTAAGCAGTTTTAATCTTCTAGAGAGTGAGCAACTGAAGTTTTCTGCTGTTGCATGAACTCCAAAATTATAACTGAAGTTTCAAGAGAGGATTATAACTTTCATAGAGATCAGCTTAAGAAACTGTGATCACTTTCTTAGAGGTACAAATTTGAAGCTTGAGCCACTGTTGCTCTTTTTGGTCCTTGACAACCCATATCCACCCCCTACCCCACCCAATTAATGTTTGTGTCAAGAGATGCTTGCAGATTTCTTTATTTAACAAGCTCCTCTATTCAGGGAAGCAATTGGGAAAATCCTAGCACGAGGTCATAGCCGTGTTCCTGTTTATTCTGAACATCCAAAGAATATTATTGGACTTCTACTGGTTTGTGGGAAATTTGATCTCAAAATATTTCATTGTCTATGTCCCCATTGGTGATTTAATGAAGAATCAGCTTCCCTTTTGCTTCTACATGGTACAGGTAAAGAGTCTTCTTACAGTACGAGCAGAAACAGAGACCCCCGTTAGTGCTGTTTCCATCAGGAGAATGCCCAGGTACATTATGTGTTGATTTTTGATGTGGAGTATGCTGAGAAATATAAATTCTCATACATAGTGTTTCAGGGTACCAGCGGATATGCCTTTGTATGATATTCTCAATGAATTTCAAAAGGGAAGCAGTCACATGGCAGCTGTAGAGAAAGTAAGCAAGAAAGGCTGCAACATTGCTTCTGATCGAGCAGGTGTCAAAGGTGGAGAAAACAAATTTTGGAATGGGGACTCACAGTTAACTACACCATTCTTGTGCATGCATGATGAAAAATCAGACACTGTTGTTATAAATGTTGATAAGGTCTCGATGCAGAATCAAGAAATTAAATTCCCGTCGTTGCATCAAAATGGTGTGACGACAAATAATTCAACATATTTACCAGAAGATACTGAAGAGGGGGAAGTCATTGGCATCATTACCCTGGAAGATGTTTTTGAGGAACTCCTGCAGGTAATCTGTTTCTTCACTGCCTTTCCCAAGGTTACCTTATGGAGCAGTTCGTATGGGTTTTATCTTAGTGCTTGCAACTCATTGCAAGTTCCCAAGTGGGGCTTCTCAACATCCTGTTGCCTAACCTCCAAAATAAATTTAAATTATGAACATTCATTATCTAATTAGACTTATCTTCCTTTTACTGAATGCCTTTTTCTTCAGCTTTTATCATTTTCAATAACTGAAATCACATCCTACTTTTGACTGGATTCATCATGGATGCAGGAGGAAATCGTGGATGAGACTGACGTATATGTAGACGTTCATAAAAGGTCGTAAAAGCCGGACTTTACTTCTAAATTGTCTGTTTTTGGGCGATAATTATGGCTCACTATTATAATTATCCTAATGGCATTGCTGTATGATTCTAAGTGGTTGACTTTCATTCTGGTACAATCTATACTTCAGAATACGTGTAGCTGCTGCTGCTGCTGCTTCATCAGTTGCTCGAGCACCTTCTGCTAGGAAAGTGACAGGCCAAAAGGCTTTGGTGAGTCTCAAACAATTTCTTCTGATATTTCCTATGTAGAAATGAAGTGTAATTGCATGTTGGAATCTCTATCATACTCGTGCTTGTGTCCTGTGGTTTAATTAGCAAGGTCTAAGATAAAACTATACTGCTGTGATGTCAAATTCTCAGTGTTTTCATAATTTGATATTAAAACAAGTATTTTTTAATTAAAATTGTATTTATTTCCGTTTCTTTGGACTAAGCTGGTTGTTGCTGCATAAGATTTCATGCTTTTGTAAGTTATGCTGGTGTGAAACAAAATTTGTCACCCAGTTATCCTGGTAGCGTGGGAGCCAATTTGCTTGGTACATGAGCGTCTTTCTTTCAGTATTCGATAATTGCCCGGCAAAAAAGCTTGGCAGTCCTGCATTTACAGTTTCCTATAGTATTAAAGCTTGACCCCGAAAAGTATTTCATATTTGAGGCCTACAAACTTTTTCTGGATCTTTGCCCATCAAGCCGATTTGACTCTATTTTGCTAATATCAAGTAGTGCATAGGTGACTTCAGTATCAACATTTTATTCTCCAGCATGAGCTTCATGCTATTAGGTGACTTCAGTATCAACATTTTATTCTCCAGCATGAGCTTCATGCTATTAGGTGACTTCAGTATAAACATTTTATTCTCCAGCATGAGCTTCATGCTATTGCATGTGCATGATGTAATTGTCACAAGAACCTTTTTCCCTTCTTTTTTTGAAGGACAATTTCTTATTTATGCATCATTTAAGAGGCATTTTGTTAGTTCTTTTCATTTGTGCTTGAGCATAATGAATATCAGAGAAGGTAAAACTTTTGCTTCTTTGGCATAGTTGTTCAGGCATATAGGTGGCGAAAAGATGCTAATTTGCCATTTTTCTTTTATTTTATAAATCAAGTAAATATACTATTTTTCCTTTTATGACTAAATTGATTATCATTCGGTATGTTGATAGAAGCTGATAGAGACAGGGTATTTTGTCAGATAGTGTAATTTCAAGGATGCTAGGCAATAACATTTCAATGTTAACCCAGTGAAAATGGAAATATTTCTGATTCAGCACATTCCATGCTTGGATTATGTCTTCAGAATATGCTTCTTTTGTTTATAGAAGAAATCCAGTGACAAATTGAGAATAGGTAATAGGAGCATATATGCTTTCAGATAGGGTAACCAAATGCTGGTTGGGCGCCTTATTTGGAGGGGTGTTGCAATTTTAGATTCTTCTTGAATGGAAGTGCAGAACTTAGAAACTCTTCAACAACAGGGGAGGAGTTACATGGTCTGGAAGGGGTTCAACTTGAATCGCCTTCATTGGAAAATTTATACTGTGGAAATAGGGTAAAACAATTACTTTAGTATATAAATTGTTTAATTTCCTTGATGTAAGGGAAGCTTCTAGTTGTTTTAAGTTGCAGGTTTGAGTTGTAGGTTTATTTGAATCTGCTTGTTAGAATACTCAGCTCCATCGGGGTTCAACAAAATTGGTCCATTGAGGTCTGATTATTTGCTACAGCTAACATCATAAAGTTTATCCAACTTGTCATGTAGGGCAAGGAAAGCAAGGACGGAGTCAAAAGAAGTCAGTTGAGTGATGATTGCAGTCGATAATGGGAAGATAGACCTTTCCTTGGCACCAACATGCAGCTTGTTAAGTGTAGTCTGACCATGCAGCTGCAGTCTATAAAAATTTTGTAGTCGTTTTCAGTTAATCAGGCAATGTAAATCTTTTTGCAGTTTTGATTGTAATATGCGACTCTTGGTGTCAGCTTGTATTTAGATAGAGTATAGTGACTTAGATGAACTGTAACAAGCATTATTATTATTTTTTTCCTAAAGATAAATGTCCCCTACTTATTTATTTAAATATTTTTTGGGTCCAGCAAGGACTTAACCTTGCCCCAGTTTGTGTAAAATGACATCTTCTTCAATATAGAAAGAATGCAACTGAGTATGAGGTTGTTGCAACATACTAAAACATTTCATCTCCTGATTGAGTTCTTTTTCCTTGTGCAAAGGTAGTTTTTATCCTTAAAATCTCCATACCATGTGAAAAAGTTTTGGTATTCTTGCAAATTACTTTTCATCCTTAATCTTAACTTGAGAGTTGAGCCTATCTTGGATGGAGCTTTAGAGCAACGGAGCCTACATTATGCTCTATTGGGGTGTGGTTCTTCCATTGAACTTTTTTCTTTTGTGCATGTGACTATGTTGAGCTAATCTTCGTGCACCTTTATTGTTCTTCCGGGCTGCATTATGCATGTATAATTTGGTCTTCAGATTTTGATACTGACATCGCGCAAGCATCAATTTTCTTTTTTCATTTATCACTAACTACACAATATACATGAGTCAAATTGTATTTTTAACTTAATATTTAGTTAAATACCTCTATATGAAATATGTCTTAAATCTCTTGGAATTTTGATGAAAAAACGGAAAGAAGAAGATTTGAGTAAGCTAACGTTACATTTTTGGGATAGCAACGTTTAGTGTCCTAAAGAGAAAACTAGAGTCGGTGATCAATCAACATGCCTAGTTGGTTTCTTGCTAGTTTCCTCAGCAAACAAAAAAGGGGTTAGATAGGGCCCCACAGGGACGGATAAAAGGGGCCTACCATGCAAAACCCGCCACATTAAATACTCATACGTTCAATTTTACAGGATTATCCTCGGACAAGTTCGTAATTGACAAAATCATCCAATGTGCTTCCTTAGCGGCCTAGGTCTCCACACTCCTATCGAGGTGGATACGCTACAAATACGTCCCGCTGTTTCGCCTTCTCACTCTGTCTCCACTCTCCGCTAGCTTCCGTCTCTACGTTACGCACATAATTTTGCTTCCCCCACCGCTGCCGCTCCTCCTCCTCTGTGCATTCCTAATCCTTGGCCTTTTCATAAGGTCAGATATTGACTTCTTCCGTTTTTAATTTCTGATGAATTTGATTGATTCTTAGGGTTTTTCCTTTTTGTTGTACGTGTAATATGGAATCTCAGATTGTGACCTTTTGATTGCTTTGCTTTATCAATTCGTTTTCTGCCTACTGAGAAAGAGAGGAACCGGAATTGTTAAGTCTCGTGTCTTTTTTCAATTCCGTCCTCGACTGGGTCCATAAGGAGCTTAATTTGTTTTGGCTACAAAATTCTCGCCGTTTGATATCCATTTTTCGTCTAACTTCCTTTTGATGATTAATGGAGTGTTGGGGTTTTCTTCTCTTTTATAAATTATACTCTTCCATGCATTCTTCTGTGCATTAGAGAATTCTAAAATATTAGAAAGAATTGTGCCGTTATAGAGAGCAGACTAGATGAAGAGGATCCATGTAGAACCCAACTATACTATTTTGTGATTGACGTGTAGTTAATTGACGTGATCTCTACGTTTTATTTGCTTATTGCCTTTTTTTACCAATTCAGATATATTTGTGTTATGGCATTCTGTTATTCAATCTGAGTTTTTGTGATGTCGTTTTGTAGTACTGATGCTTTCCTGGTCTCTGCCCACATTTCCTTATCTTTTTTTTTTCAATTACAGTTCCATCCATAGCTGTTGGAGATGGGATTTAAGAAAGTTTACAAGGCATTGCAGGAGATTTTTCCTGAGGTACGATGATACTTATATTAGTTTGAGGTCCCATAATATGCTCAAGTTTTCATTTGGTCTTACAGGAAGTGGCACAATTTTAGCATGCTGCTCAGCCGTGCAGCATATATCTTTTGAGCAATGTAAAACATTAATTCACATTTGAGGACATTATGTCCATAATCATACAATTCTATCAATATTAGTCCCTTATTCCTCTTTTAGCTCCAATTCGTATGATAGTCATCTGATAGTGTTCTACTAATAATATTATTTTAAACAACTTTCACAAGTTTCTGGAATTTTAGATATGTTGAACTAATAATTTTTTATATGTTTCTCCTACATATGAAAGTTTCAACTATTATTGTTAATATTTTCTTCTACCACTACTTATATGATCCAAGAATCAAACTAATGTCTTCTACTTTGTGCCTGGTTGGTTAGTTCAAAATGGGTTAGAGTGCGTATTTGATGTTTTTACACTCCTTGTGATGTTTGAAGTCTTTTGTCTTCAAATGTTTTAGAATCGGTTTTGATGATAGTTAAATAAAATGATTTTCCATCATTATCCTCCAAGAGTGTTGTTCCGAATTATCCATGTTAAATTATTTCGAGATTTGATGCAAAACATGTACCAAGAAAAGATACAGTCTGGACACTCTGTTTTCTTAATTGGTCAGGTTGATTCTCGAATTCTTAGAGCTGTTGCTATTGAGCATTGTAAGGATGCTGACACAGCCGTTGAGGTGGTTCTCAATGAAGTTATCCCTTGCTTGACTAAGCTTCCCTCAACTTCTTCTGAGCATAGTGGGGTTACTGTCAAATCATCTGAAGGTAATTCCTGATTTTGGTGAAACTGCCATCTTTTCTGTGGTTAAATTTAAACATTTACCTGAGTTCTTGAATTTGGAAGCTCTCCATATTCTTCGTTACTGGATTTATCAGATTGAACTATTTTTTCCCCATATGCTGTCTGCCTCAGCTGCAGCAGATGCTAATGGAGCTCCGCGGACTGATGATGTTCTTCTTCACAATACAAAAGACTCAGCTGAACTGCAAAATGGCTTATCATTCTATGACGCTGGTTGTGGACATCATCAAACAACTGTAGATACTGATGGTGAATCCCTTCAGCATTATCATGATGCTGTTGGTGGAGATCATGTACTGTTTGAAGTCGATGGAGGTGGGTCACCGGTCTCCCTGGAGAAGTGCAATAAAAGCAATGACAAAGTTAGTGCCTATGAATCTGGCCAAGCCACGCATGTCATGTCAAATGCTGAAGATAAGGGTAGAGATGATATTTATGAGAAGTGTGCACAGCACTTGCTTAGTGAAAATGAGAAATGTGGACACGCTGCAAGTCCTGAAGCAACTTCTTTCAAAGTAAACAAAAACAATGGAGCTGAAGTTGAAGACAATCAGCTTTGTCTGCCTACGGACTGTGTTGTTCAACACTATACCCTTGAAGGGACTGATAACTCACCTTGTGATGATGCTACTGCATGTATGCACAAAAAGATACATGAAAAAGTTACTTCAATGGAAAATCAGGACATGAAACATCCTGAGAGTCAGGTTGTGTCCTTGAATGTTCAAACTTCAACTTTATTTGGTTCTGAAAGTAGTATAGAGTTTGTGGTTGCACCAGATGTGCATAACTTTGAGCTAGAAAAGCCAGAACTCAATGATTCAGTTGATGCTTCATCTAGTAAAGATTTGGCGGGTGAAGTTCTTGGAAATGAAGAAGAGTCTATGCCAAATTCAGTGGTCACTGCATCTGGTCAAGTTTGTAGCATTGACCTTCTCGAGGATATGGTGACAGAAGCCAAAAGTAACAAGGTACTCTCTATATAAATTTCCAGACAATTATCCCACAGAATGTGAACGACTAACAGAGGCTGTGCTAAATATGTTATTATATCTCTAGAGTAACTAGCCAGTGCTGATACTGGAGACTAGAGTTGTGCAAAGCTGGGGTTTTAGCTGCTTTCTAGTGGAAGTCAACAGGCTCTTTTATCCATAGTTTGGTTACGCATGTAGGGTTTGCTGTGGTATCTGTTGTGGATTAGCATATTTGGGCTTCAATTTCAGTGAAAAGTTCCAATGCTGCTTATTAATGTCAAATGTTCATCAATTAGGTTTTACTATTGCATATGCATTTGCTCTTCTCTCTGTTGCAGCAAACTGTTGACAGCTATCAATTCACTGGAATAGGTAGCAATAGCTAGTGGGTCATAATTAATGCTTGATCAATTGCTTAGTTATTTATGATATTATAATCTCTTTTTGATGCAAATAGTCTGTACAAGCACATCTACTACCCTTTATCATTTGTCAGTCAGTTGTGACTCTTCTTTAGCTTTGTAATATATTGGCGTATGCATCAGCTCGTACTTCTATCTTTCTGTACAGGAAATATCAGGGTTCCATAGATGTCCTCCATGTTTAGAGTCTTCCCTGTATTTACTTTATTCTGGCCCTAACACATGCCAAACATATCTATAATTCATTGAAGATGGGGACTGAGAATAGGGAAGGGCCTATTTTCCTGAATATAGTTTGTAGTCTAATAAGGGAGGTTAGTAATTTTCTTCGGGAACTCCTGGAACTCTAATTAAAACTTGGTGCAGAAAACACTGTTTTCGGCTGTGGAGACTGTTATCTGCTTGATGAGAGAAGTTGAACTCCAAGAGGAAGCTGCAGAGCAGGCGAAGCTGGAAGCTGCTAAGGGGGGACTGGATATGCTTAGGAGGGTAGAGGATCTGAAAGAAATGTTACAACATGCTAAGGAAGCAAATGATATGGTTGCCTTTCTCGTCAGCTATGTGTTTCTCTTTGATACGATTATTTAGTTCTTTCATCACTTGTGACCTAACAACTATGCAACACAATGATTTTGCAGCATGCTGGTGAAGTATATGGCGAGAAGGCCATCTTAGCTACTGAAGTTAAAGAGCTGCAATCTCGCCTGCTCGGCTTGGCAGATGAAAGGGACAAATCTCTCACAGTTCTTGATGAGGTGAGGGGATGTTGTAATCTTTGTCTGAATGTGAGGAGCGGTGTAAGAGGCTTTGTAAGGATAGTTTCTTATACAGTCATCCATAACCTCTCTGCACCTTGAATGTGAGACAGAAAATTGCTGTATGTGAGGCAGGAAATAGGAATTGCAAGTTTTGACCAGCGGCTTCTATTTTTTAATGTTTTTTGTGTGTCTCTGTGTTTTAGAGTTTGATATTCTTTTTCCATTTATTTTCTTGTACCAACACAATTTTTTTCTCCTATTTTGATTAATACCTGGAATCTTCAAAGAGAATGAGCATGACTTATGTCAAGCAAATATTGCACGTAAATGGACTGTCACATTGTCTGCTTTTCAATATCTGTCGCTTTCTCTCTATGCGAAGGTTTACTAGGAGTCTCGGCATGCTGACTTATATCTCAAACATTTAGGACAGTGGGATTGGACTGGCACAAACAGATTACATATTGGATTGTTTCTGAGGAGGTGAGAGGACACTAGTTGAACACGGGGAATTTAAGAAAGAAAAGCTTAACTAATGTAAACATTTGTATTTGTACGTCTAAGAGGAAGAATAGAGGAATATCTTCATGGTCAAACAAGTGCTTTCAACATGATATAGGACCTTTGAAAGGTATTCTGCCTTAATTTGTAAAGTGGCAAGAGCTCATTTTTTCTTTATTTTGCAATGTTCTTGAAGTTCTCTTTCTTCATATTGCTGGTTTAAGGACTTGAGTGGCAGCTTTCATGTGGATATCAAGCTGCTAAATCACAGATGCTTTGCTTGTACTTATGGTTCTCTTCAAATAGAAGAAAAGATGGACGTAAATAGCAGTATGATATTCTTCATTTACCTGAAAATCTAAAGTTCCCTTTGTGTAGATGCGTCAGACACTTGAGGTGCGAATGGCTGCTGCTGAGAAAGAAATGAAAGCTGCTGAGCAAGAAAGACTAGACAAGGAAGAGCTTGCACGTAAAGCGCTTGCTGATCAGGAAATCATTATGGAAAAAGTTGTGCAAGCGGCAAATGTTCTGAAGCAGGAGGCAGAAGAAAATGCTAAGGTAATGACCCTCGCTATTTAAATGGATTTTTATTTGCATGGGGTTTTCTGTAAAAAGAAAATTGCAGTCTTATGATTTTATCTTCTTGTTCTTCTGTTGCACAGTTGAGGGATTTCCTCGTGGATCGTGGGCGTGTTGTCGATACACTGCAGTAAGTATAACTTTTTTAGGTCTCTTTCAAAATTTCCTTTGAATTTGATATCTCTGAATTTGGATTATTTGCTTGAAAAAAAAATGGAACTGTGCTTGGTTGGGATGCCAAGTTAAAATCAGCTGTGTGATTCAAGCTTGTTTTTAATATATTCAACCACAACTTAATATTTACATATTACTGGGGAAAAAGCAGCCGCCCTGATTCAGTATATTCTTGTGTTATGATCTGTTTCACAGGTATAACCTGTCCATCATACAAGGCTAAGTCATAGAAAACAGATTGAAGAGGAGTGTATTACTTTTTAATCATGCTGCCAATTGTTTTCAGTTTTTCCGCTTCAGTCAGATCCTTGTGCCAACTATATTCGTTTTACTTGTTAGTCATTTAAAAGTCTCAATAGATTGTTGCTCGCACCCTTTTGCAGAGGCGAAATCTCTGTCATATGCCAAGATGTGAGGTTGTTGAAAGAGAAATTTGATGATCGTGTTCCTCTTAGCAAATCTTTATGTTCCAGCCAGACCAGCTGTATCTTAGCCTCATCAAGTTCATCTTCGAAGAGTATGGTCCCGGATCAGGTGCCCGACCCTGTAGATTTTCTGCATGCTTCAGAAAAGATGGATATATCTTGTCATGAGGAGGAGGGCAAAGCATCTTCAGATGTAAAGTCAGTGATCCATAACACGGATCTTCTGGATGATGGATGGGAAATCTTTGACAACCGCGAGCTATGCATGTGAATCAAGTGGGTATGTCGTGACTAGTATAGAAAGACCATTGACTGCTTGCTTTAGTTCCAATATATCTCTTATCTATTAAATAAGTTTCTTGGTAGAAACATACATCTTCGGAATTCCAGTTTGTCATGCTGATTTTGCAATGTTGGTTGAGAGCTATTTCAAAGAAGTATCCTATCCTGATTTAGAAGTATATGTACAGAACAAGTATATAAATAACAGCTTATATATACAGAAGTACAATCATGTACTCAGTCAAGTTCTCTATGAGCAGCAGATTGCTTTGTTCAGTTTAGCTGGTCGCATAGTATAATTATCCACGTCATGTTCTCTTTTTAGTTTCTTTTATAGTTCTACTGTGGATCATCTTTCCAGACTGCATACCTACTGGAGTTGGGAATGTCTGCTGGGGCTATGTTTCTGATTAGTAAGTGTTAACAAGCCTGTTCCATATTTCTGGAATGCAGAGCTATAAGAGTTGAATATGAAATGTTGTTGTAGAATGTAGGAAGACGGATTTCTAGTTTAGAGCTGGATCCTTTATTATTTGGACAACATTTTGGATGAGTGTTTGTAGCCTTGTACCCTTCCCATTTAGTGATGCATTGTATTTTCTGTGTCATCTCGTGTGCACGCATGAAAATAACATAAACGAGGAGCAATGAACTCTGATGCATGTAGTAGTTGTTGTCACTTTGTTTGAGACTAACTCTTTTTGCCAAATAGAATGCAAGAAGTAGTTGTGAGAAGTTGAGAGATTGTATTTCTGTTAAGAAGGAGAGCTATAACGTACGATCTTTCTACATTAAGATTCTTCTCCACTTTTACTTCCATTTATTTGCATCAACAACATAACGTTATTTTCATTAATTATGGACAAATCAGATATAAAAGTTATTGTGATAATATTTAAGTGGATAAGGCATAGAAACACATTTTAAGTTATGGAGAAATTATCAACTACAAACCTAAATTATATAGGATTTTAAGACTCAAATGACCGGACTCTCATTCATTCTCCTCCTTTCACTGTTACAATCTCCATCTTTTCTGAATCACTTTTTTCATTACCTTTTTGTGTACCCAAGCCTAATTCTTTATCTGCACTTGTAATTTTGTCCCAAGGACGATGAAGGTCCGATTGTTTGGCTTTCTTTTTTAGTTTTGGACATGTATGTGTTTGCACATGCTCCATTTTAACTTATTTTCTTTATAGGCGGATAAATAAAACGAAGAAAATAAGGTTTCCTACAATATGTTTCTATGCCTTATCCCAGTAGAAGGTCTCCATCTCTCCTACTAATCCTTACCCTTTAGATGTATTGTAGTTGTAGTACCCCCTTACTATTATTCATTTTGTTAAACCAAATTTCAAAACGAAGAAGGAATTGTGGTTGTAGATCATAACACTGCAAAATGTAAATATAGATGAAAAACAGAAAGCCCGAATTAGTAATAATAAAAGTGTCCAGCTCTTTTTGTATATACTTTACATTGTACATGTCATTTTTAACTCTCTACTCCTACAACAAAAACAGGGCTATGCCATTGCCAGCCCTTTATAAAAGCTATACAGTTACACTAGTAGAAATTGAGGCTATCACAGTTCAATCGTGCCAGCAGAGAAGCAGGACTGTACATCTCCAAATAATGTAAAGTCTTGCCCTCTGCTGTCTGACTTGCTTCGAGCATCCTTGCCATTTTCTCATCTTCGAACCCCTCAACGATGATGACATTGAACTTGCAAGAACAGCCATCTATATTAAGTGTGTTAAAATTGTTGGAAATAGAGGGAAAGAAAGAATGTTTTGAGGAGTGTATCAAGACTTGGAACATATATATATAAGGGAAAGACTAATAAAAGAGTAAGAGATATGTGAAAGAAAAACATGTGGTGAATAAAGGCTCAAGAGAAGGATGCATGGGACATGTAAGTTTTAGCAATGGTTGTGTCTTGATCCAACCCCACATGAAAGTGACTTGTTATCAAACTTAGTGTCAATTGGATAAATTGGAATAAGTTTAGGGGGGGCCATCTCTGTCTTGTCTATGTATTGTATGGGTACCCTACATTAACCTCTCTATCATACAGGTTTGCTGTATCCCCAATTCTTTTTATTATAACGTTTTCGTACTCATCATGTGAAATCATTTCCAAACCCCATCATCTATTATTATTCATGGTGTTAACAAAATTAATTACTTGGACAAGTATTTAATGTGAAAATTCGACAGAGAACAAAATTAATGACACCATTTCAGTTTTTGAGATTTATATGTAGTGGTAAAATAGAGGTGATAAACAGGGAGGTTAAAGAGAATTATATTAATAATGAATAAGTTAATTGTTTAATTTTATTACAAGATTATAGGAGCAAAGATGGACGATTAACTCAAAAAGAATTAGTATTAATAAATGAGCTATTGTATAATCCTGTCCAAAAATGGATGATTGAGTCAAAATGTAAAAAATGCTTATGACATAAATAAAATAGTAATCCGAATGCATTATTATTTGTTAATTTAATGGGTAGTGAGCCTTGTCATGAATCAAGATTAAACATCATCATGAAATCCGCTGAGTTGAACATATCACATGGATTTGGGTCACTTTTGTCAATCTGTTCTCACACTATTGCTTATCAAACACGTCTCACATCTACTCTACTTGCTCTCCACTGGATTAGCTCCACCTATTCTTTGATTTTTACCATCATCTTTCATGAATCAAGAGTTTGATATTTAAAATCGGATTAAAAGTTTAAATTTTATAAATTTAACATGTTAT
>JACEIK010001144.1:223052-243704 GCA_018107945.1 Datura stramonium
AATTTAATATATAAATAATTTTTATACAAATTAGTTTAGCAATTCTTTATTTGATATTAAAAAGAATTACAAGGTTGAGAATCTAATCCGATCTTAGATATTATTTTCTTGCGATAACAAACGGCACAAGAGAAAATATTACACAATCATAGAAAAACAAACACTACCTTCTATCTCAAGTGAAAAGCACAAACAAAAGCTAGCTCAATCTAACTAGAACACTAAGACATGAAGTGAGCTAGGACTAGTCTAGATTTAGCATTTGTTCTAACATATACATGTAAGTTACTTCTTTAGTTAAGGTACTCCAATCTCTAGTTAGCTTCACAAAGATTCTTGAGTCCACAAGACATGCACAACTTCAGTACAAACACCATTCTTAAATCTGGGCAGAGGCTGATAGCGTTCTTGATTGTCCACAGGAGGAAACCATCCTAGGAACTAGCTGAAATTGGTTGCCTATTTAGCTACTAAAAGATTCTGCCCCATTGTTTGTTTAATATAGTCATATTCCCCTATCAAATAATCTCTTGTTTCAGGACGCACATGCCACAAGAAACACTCAGTATCAATTTGTTATCCCCCATTTTGTAACTCTAATCAGCTGTTAGTAGTCTTTCTTGCTGTAGGAGCCACAATGTTTTAGGTCTAGCCTAGCCTCATTCTGAAACAACAAAACACTTCCAGGATAGCCTTTGGTAGATTAACTAAGCTCAAATATAGTTATTTGATGATGTTCTTCTCTGGCCTATTAATCTGAAGCTTGGTCTAACACTTCCTTTGCTTTCATGATTTTTCTTACTGTCCAGCATGTTTTGCTGAGGTATGGCAAATGTTATGAGTCCATGAGCCTTTTATATAACAAGTATGAGTCCACTTAATTCATAGCTTATTCTTTTTCTGAGTCAACTCTCAGTAAGTTTTAGCCACAGCAGTATTGTTTTAAAGTGACAGGTTAATCAAGTTGAGTCTCCTCTTTGATTTGGGCAGGAATACTCTACTCATGCTATCAGGCTCTTCTTGAAATAGAATTAGAACTAGTCCAAAGATAGCTTCTGAAATAGGCTTCTATTTTGTCCACAACTTTGACAGGCATCAAGAAAAGTTGGGATCAATAAACTTGGATATCAGAGATGACAGATTGAATTAATTGGACCCTCCCTGCATAGGAGAGTTTCTTAGCTGTCCAGGATGAAATCCTAGCAACTAATTTGTGGATCAATGGTTGCCACTGGAGGATATTAAGTTTCTTGATAGTCAAAGGGATGCCTAAGTACTTGAAAGGCATTTCACCCGAAAGAGAATTTCAATTTGTTCAAAATTCCTCTCTGAACATCACCAAAGGTTTTGCCAACATTAGCTTGTAATCCAGAAGCATGACAGAATCTAAGAAAAGCTTTGGTGCATACAGTGTACAGAGAGGAGGTCACCCTTTGCAAACAATAACAAATCAACAGCAAAACTCAAATAAATAAAGTATTTGCTCTCTTTCAGCTCATTCAGACACCTACTTAGGTACGCATAGTGATAGAATTTCTTTTTGTTAAAAAAAAAAACATGATATTGGATCACCTTGTCTCAGACCTTTAGCGGCAGTAAATATTTCAGAAAATTCACCATTAAAAAGTATTGAGTAGCTCACAATAGTAACACCTTCCATCACCCAACAAATGAATTTAGTAGGAAAGTTTAACCCCTCCATGACTTGATCTAATTAAGTCAGGTCATTTCACAGAATCATAAGCTTTTTGAAGATTGGCAATGCATCTTAGAGATATACCTTTCCTTGTATATGTTTCGACCAGTTCATGAGACAGTATGACATTATCAGAGATCTTTCTGCCATGGACAAAACCTACTTGAGCTTCACAAATTACAGAAGCAAATCACTTTCTGTAGCCTGGATACAAATACCTTAGTTATCAGCTTATAAAGGACTGAATAACAAGCAGTAAGTCTATACTCTTTGATTGTTGTTGGATTATCATTTTTAGGGATCAATGTCATAACAGTACAATTTGGTGCCTATACAGATTCCCTGTCACAAAGAAATTACCGAATTGATAAAAAAATAATTGTTTTAGGATGGGGCCCTTCTTCATTGTAACCATGTTGACTACCAACAAAGATTTAGCCAAGGGACCTTGTAGATATTTACAGAAAGTCAAATTTTTTCCTTGATATCTTGACAAGGGTATCTCTGTTAAGTATTCTGCTCCAAAATCAAAGTCAGGTATTCAAATTTTCAAAACAAATGGCTTGTTAGGCACAATGTAAGGACCTGAGTACAAAATGTCCCTCATGTTATCCATAAGAATGAAACTTAATGATATAACAGTTTTCATTATTTAGGAACACATGAGGTTCAGCTACATTTGACCAAAGCCTAAGCTATGTACTGTTTCATTAAATTGTATCCTGGATTTCACCAATATATGTTACATACAGCCAAAAATTTCTCCATTTCGTCTCCTCCTTTTCAATTTCAGTTTTGTCCAACGCTCATGATTCCATCAATAACCTGGGGAGGGATGTACGAAAGGGTCATACCATTTTCAGCCTTGCGATTGCCGGTGAATAGGCTAGTACTGTTCCATTGGTTTGAAGGTTGTTGCTCAGTTGTTTTGATGATTGACTGTGATTGATAAAGTTTTTGTAAGTTGACAAAGTGAACTAGGTTCAATCCAGAGATAGCGGGGCAAGTACAGGTATACTGAGGCGAAAGACATCAACACCTACTTAAACAAGGAATGAGACTGAATATGCACGTGTAAATAAAGCAGTGGGACTTGCATCAGGATAAGAAAGCCAGTGAAGAGAGTTAGAGTCCTTCTAGGATACATAAAGTAAGAAGTGCACAACAAGGAGTCCAAAAAGAAGAGAGATGGATTCCTTCTAGGACACACAAAGCAAGGAGAGCACAACAAGGGGTCTAAAAAGAAGAGGAATCACAGTTGGAGTGGGATCACTCTTGTGGATGGGATATTTATATTCCACTAGGCAACAGAAGATGGGCGACGATTGAGAGAAAGAAACGATCAGCCACTTTCTAAGCAATTCTCAAGATCTAAGAGATGAGATGAATTCTTGTGCTTAAGTTTTTCCATTGTTAAAAGTTTTGTGAGTTTCTAACTTGGAGTGTGAGTTGAAAAAGCGTCACTAGTTAGAGGTAATTAGTTGTAACACCCCGAAAGCCATAAGATCAGACCCGAGGGTTGAAACGGAGAAAATAAGATTTTTTGTACCAGGTCACAAGATGAGTCCTCTAGTGACCCATGAGGTGCACCACGAGTCGTTAGGTGACTCGTGGAGTGAAGGGTGGACTTGATTGGATTTTTGGGTTGGGGGGCTGACCACGGGTGAAACCACAAGTCGTGGTCAGCACCACGAGTCGTTAAGTTGGTTGTGGTCAAGAGTTTGACTTGGATGTTAAAGGTTTAGCAGTGCTCCGAACAACTAGTTACCATGAGTCGTCGGGTACACCACGAGTCATGGTGTCCTCCGTGGTGACCAATGATGATAAGCTTCCAGTGCTGGCAACGAGAGTAGACCACGAGTCGTGGTCCTTGACGACGAGTCGTCCAATCCCTTGTTGGGACTGACAGTGTGTATTTTTCTGCGAATTTATTAAGGATTTTTTCAGAATTTCTAAGTTCCTAAGACCTAAACTACGTCGCTTTAAGCCCGGATAGGTGTGTTTTAAGAGGGGTTAACTCATTCTAAACCTATTCCCCTCCATGCATGCAAGCCTAGTAGTTTCTAAGGGTGATCAAACTTAGGATTCATCAAGTTCTTCCCCAAATTCTATTGGACATTTAAGAGGATTATGTAATAAGATTTTTCCAGGTATGTAGGGTTATGAATGAGTGTATCTATCCACTCCCATGCCCAATCCCTCTTAAATTTCATCTGATTTCTAAGTTGATGAATCTATGAAATTTTAACCTAACTTGTGAATTCTCTAAGTATCTATCATGGGTATCCTCTATGCATGTTTCTAATGTTGAATTATGATTTATGGGCATGTTTTACAATATTTTCAATTACAAATTATGATTTTAAAGTTTTATAAATAAGATGCCCATTTATGGAAGTTCATGAAAAGATGAGATTATGATCTATGCTTCTAGTTATAATGAGATGTTCATGATGAAAGTATGGTTTTGAATTACCCATGTTTATGTTCATGTTTTGAGAAATCAAAGTCTATTTCAAGCATGATTAAGTATTGGGAAAGCCCATATAATCAAGTATGTTTCAGGATTCGTCAAAATTTCATGTTATTAACTTACCACATGGTTTTGGAGTCTAGACTCCCACTCTTGTTCAGCTTATGGTATGCTTTTTAGCCAAGGTTCTTCATGTTATGTTTTCAGAATATGTATGTCATGTCATGATTCAGCTTCTTCACTAGACGATGGTCAGTTTCGTTGAAAAACGATGGAGAGCATATGCATATTTTTGGGAGTATTGTCTAGCAACGAGTAGGCTAAGAGTCAGTCAACCCTATGCCTCAGAACTATGTGCCAACATAGGTATGTTCAGATTATTTGGGACCTACCTTGTGAACTTCCCCTGCCCTCAAGGAGCCTTCAGCTTGATATCAATATCATGGCAGCATCCTTAGCCCTGACAAGGCTATGGACGGCTCTGCCTACTTGAGTGTAATAGTCGGGATCACATAAGCTCTATCGTGATAATGTCAGTTATATGACGAGTCTTCCATTGTTTCTCATGATTTCAGTTATGCATGTTCATCAATTAAGATATTATATTTTTAGCAGGTTTGGCCCAATGTTAAGTTTTACTTATGCTTATTAGTCTTCCACTTTGGGTCATTCCATTCAGTTATATTTAAGTCATGTTTTCAGATAATAACATGCAAGCCCTACTCTCAGACTCTTAAGATGAAATGTTTTATGATATGCATGATCTCTGATTTTACTTACTTAGTGGTTTTACTTATCTTGCATACTCGGTATATTTCACGTACTGACCGCATACTCTATGTTGTATCGTTTCATGATACAGGATCCGGCATTCAGGCTCAGTCCCACCGCTAGCCAGATCTTCAGTGTTAGCATCTCCCAGTCAGAGTTGGTGAGTCCTCATCTTTCGAGGGTCCTTTTTATCAGTTATATTCAGTATTTTCAGTTTCAGACTTTAGTGAGTTAGTTGGGGTCTTGTCCCATCAACTTGTTAGTAGTAGAGGCTTATCAAAAATAGTTTGTATTTAGCTTCAGACTTGTGTTATGTATTCAGTTATTCAATATTATCAAATTTTTAGACTTCCGCTATGTTATATGTTAGATTTCCGGATTTAAAATGTTGAGCGTAAATATTATCTTCATGCCATGGATCGACTTGGAGCCTCTCGGGGTTCTTTGTTCCGTATCTCGATCCGGGCCTATGTTCGAATCATGACATTAGTGATTCTTGAGGTACTAGAGTTAGTTCCTTGGATTGCAGAGTTGTAATCTAAAACCTACTCGTGAGTTTGAATAAAATCCTATTTGATAGGTTGTGTTTTTGTTACTCCCTTGAGCAAGGAGGTTTTTCACGTAACTACTGTGTGTTCTTTATTCTTGTTAATTCTGCACTTGTGATTTAACTGAACCAGGTTCAGTACCTTAGCTAGTAGGTGGTGATTTTTATTGGTATTAGAGAAGGGTTTTTCAATAAAGGCTTACACCTTGAAAAATCGATTATGGCTGCACCAACAACAGCTCAGGAGGGATAATCAACCACCAGACTACTGTTGTTCAATGGTCATTATTATGGATAGTAGAGAAACCACATGATGGATTTCCTCATAGGAAAAGATCATAATCTATAGAACGTCACGTTGGACGGACCTACCATACTTATGAAACTGGCAGAATATAGAAAAACTCAAATACCAAAAGGGAGATTGGAGTACACGATAAAAGAAAAACTTGATGTTGAGATGAATACGAAGGTCAAAGAAGATTCTTGTGTATGGAATTGGTCCTGACGAGTATAATCGAATCTCTTTGTGTACTAGTGCAAAATAAATATGGGATGCTCTCCCAACCGCTCATGAAGGAATTTTAATCAGGTGAAGAAGTCCAATATTGACATGCTTAATCGACAATATAAACTGTTCAAGATGAAGGATGGTGAATCCATTCATGACATGTATACTAGGTTCTCGTGCATCGTGAATGATATGTACTCAGTTGGTGAGACTATTCCCATAAGCAAGGCTGCAAGGAAACTATTGAGTGTCTTACCGAAATCATGGGAAAGCAAAGTGGAAGCCATCTTTGAGGCCAAAGATCTTGACACACTGACTATGAACGATTTGATAGGGATCTAAAGACTTATGAACTCAAGAAGTCTCAAGAAAGGAAATTGACGAGTCCCCACAAAGAAAAGAACCTGGTCCTCAAGGATACTACTGTCGAGGATGACAACTTGGATCTACTTGAAGATTTCAAGAATCATCAAGAAGGGTTTCAACACTCAGAAGAAGAATGCATCAAAGCCCATCAAGAAAAACCTTCGAGATCTGATCTGCCACAAGTGTGGTGAACCTGGTCACCTCATAAAGGAATGTCCTTGATAACGCTCAAATTCACACTTTCTAACAAAGTATGAAGCGGACGTTGTCAATAAATAACCCAATAAAGAGGTTGAGGTCGAACCCACAGGGAATGAGGTAAGATCTAGACTAATGTCGATACTTAAACTTATTGGTAAGTTATTTTCAAATTGGGGGTCCAAAGAAAAATAATATTAAAACAAGATTATAATTGTGGTTGTTATCAAGATTTATAAATAACTAGGGTAAGTGTTCCCCATGAGTTCATAACTACTGCAGGTATACACACGTGATCATTTTCAATGCTTACTTGTAGAACAGATAACTAGGGTTCATCCCAACGACTGGTTCGTCCCTATTGAATAACTATACTCAATCACCGGATCAGGTCTCATGAGTGATTTCATTTTAGCAGTTATCAATATATTCCAAATTAAATTTCCTGCGACCGCATCTCAAGTCATACAATGATCATAAAAATCAAGGCTTTGTTGTAATTCTCTTTTCCTAATCTCTACTTCTCTAGGTTCAAGCAAGTAAAGAATTTTGAGAAGTCTTATCATTGTGTACCATTAAGATACGTTTAAAGATGAAGAGAATACAATACAAGCGTTTAACATTGGTTTTGAATCACTTTTGTGTAACCCTAGCTCATTAATCCATCATGGTTCCCACAACCCTAGTTGTGGAGGTTTTAGTCACTCATGATTGTAAGATTGTAATTAGCATTCATAGACAACTCACATAATTAAATACTTACAATAATAATTGAAAGAAAACATGTTTTAAATATCAATGAACAAACTCAAGAATAATTGATAAAATAAAGTATTGATCCTAAGAATTGCTCTTCAAAACTTGATAATAATTCACAAATAAAACTTTTCACACGTCTATTACCTTCTTTCTATGTTTTTATACTAAAATAAAATATAAAAGTTATTTATACAAACATCAGAAACTTTTTCCTAAGCTAACGGGGAATTTTTCATATCTGGCGCTGACTTTACTCATGACTGATCATATGACCAATAACAGGATTGTACAGGTCGTACCTGCCTCTCATACATCCTTGGTTGCTGCAGATTTGACTAAGTGTTGGTAGCTGGTACGAGTTGTACAATCCATTCATGGGTTGACCCTGAGAACTTTGACATCCTCTGAAGTTTCCTATGAGTGTTATGGTACGCCTCGTACCTTCCTCCTACGACTCGTACTTGCTTGTTGCATCTGGAGTTCTGCCAAGTCTTTAAGAATCATTGAAGCTCCCCACGACTCATGGTAGGGGTCGTAAGCAGTTGTTACGATCTGTGGGTTCCACCCTTACCAAGAGAATTCCTTGTACAATTTTCTCTGAAGATTTTCACGACTCCAGTTACTTCTCATATTGAGAGTCGTACTTTGCCTTTGCCTTGTTCCAGCCTTCTGAGTTTTTTCATGAGTCTCAGTACGACTCGTACAATCAAGGTACAGCTCTTACTATGATTGGTACTTGGCTAATTTTCTACACTTTTATGCATCTTTTGCGCATTTTTTCTCCAACACCTATTTTCCCTGAAAAATAAAGTAAAAGCGCCTCATATCCATATAAACATACCTAAGTCCATGCTATTTTCTCAGTTTTAAGTGTCGAAAGTACTGTAAGCTCACAGCACATCAGTCCTTAATGGGAGTTAGAGCACAAACAAAATCTGGCTGAGAAAACTAAGGAAGGGAAGAAGGATCAATTTCAAATTTCCAACAGAAGACTCACCACAAAAGAAGCAGATAGTGTGGTGAAGCGAGCTCTAGTTGCTATAGGAGATAGTTCCACTGATGAATCTTAAGTAGCCACTGAACAGGATGATTGCTCTCTTTTGGCCATAGATGATTCTGATGATGAATATGTATTGACTATGATGCTAACTCAGACTCAAGACAAAAAAGAAGAAAGAAATGAGGTAAGCTTCTTGGAGCTCAAATGAAAAATAAAAACTTATTCTCAAAAGAAGTTAGCTTCATTGTCTCTTATTCTTATTGATGAATATGACACTCTATCTATTGAAAAAGAACAGATCATGTATGCTTTTGCCTCTCTCAAGTTTGATAATGGAAAACTTGAGGAAGATAATAGAGACCTGTTGAAAAGAATTGAAGAGTGTGAACAGGTCCTTAAGGAAAATCACGAAAAAGGAGAAATTATCCGAAAACTCACTCTAGAGTCACAAGCACTAAGTACAGAGAATCAGGATCTTCAAAAGACTCTAGAAAACTAAAAGCTGAATTAGAAAGAACCTTAAAATGGACCAGGTCCTCTGAACTTCTAGTCTTTATGCATGAAAATCATTCTAATAAATTATAAGGATTAGGATATAAAATGGCACACACAAAACTGAGCATGATCCTAAATTGCATCATACTTTTTGTTCTCAGTGTGCACTTACTAGACATTATCAAGAACAATGTATAATCAAGCAAAGAGCCACAACTAAAATTTTTGAATATGCAAGTCCTAGATCAATATTCGCAAAAGTCAAGTCCAAATCTTGAAAATTAAAAATAAATAGGAATGCTATCTTACCACATTGGACCAAAAGATATTTAATTCACCCATTTAAAAATAAAGAGGGACCCAAGCTAGTATGGGTACCCAAATCTAACTTCTGACTTTGTGTACAGGTGAAAGTGAGAGCAAGGGAGGGAACCTGGTACATGAACAGTGCATGTTCCTGGCATATGAAAAGAATATTAGAAAACTTTCTCTCATTCACCAATCACAAAGGTGGGAATGTTACCTTTGAAAACGGAAAGAAGGATGAAGTCACGCCCCATCTTGGGAGGTGTAACTGACACCTAATGCCACACTGGACTCTGATCCAACCTAGCTAGACATATACACTTCTGGTGCATACCAGCAACACATAATCAAGAAAACCAATGGTTATATCTCGGCTTAGAATATAGCCTTAGGTCGATAAGGCCGCAACACAACACCTGCAGCAAATCAGTTAACCTAACAGTTGCAATAGTAATCCTATGCGGGCTGACAAGAACACCATGCTGTCTAAATCATAACAAAAGGAAACATAAGCACATATATACATACACACAAGCCCATAGGGCTGCTACTGGAAACAATTAATGCCTACACGACCAACAATGCAAGTCTAACACGAACATAGGCCCTGATCGAGACACGGGACAAGGAACCTCGAGGGACTCCAAGTCGACCCATGGCATGAACATACATATAAATCCATCATAAAATGACATATCAACATGATAAACTTAGTGGAAGTCTGAAATAAGCATAACATCAGAAATACACATGAATCTGAAGCTGATAACATTCTATTGTCTGAAAAGCCTCTACGTCTGATGAGTTGATGGGACAAGACCCTAACTAACTCTCTAATACTTAAAACTGAAAGAAACATCAGTATCTGAAAGCAAATGGTCCTCGGGAGATGAGGACTCACCACTAAGCTGGATGCTAACACTGAGACTGGCTACTGACGGGGCTGAGTTTGAAGATCAGGGACTGTATCATGAAATGATACAAAATAGAGTATGCGGTCAGTATGTGGAATGTACCGAGTATGCAAGGTAAGTAAAACTACTTAATTAAATCAAATCATTCAAAACATGCATGATATAAAAACATAAACAAGATAAGAATCTGAGAGTAGGGCTTGCATGCTATTTTGTGAAATTATGATCTCATCATAACATAACATCATAACTAAATCGATTAACTCATAGCTGAAATCTGATAATCATAAGTAAAACTAAACATTGGGTCAAACCTGTTATATATATATATATATATGCATATCATGAATGATAAACATGCATAACTGAAATCATGAGAAACAATGGGATACTCGTCATATAACCGACATACCACGATAGAGCTTACGTGGTCCCAACTATCACACTCAAGTGGGTAGAGACGTCCAAAGCCTTTCCAGAGCTAAGGGCAATACCATGATATCGATATCAAGCTCGTGGTCCAATCGGTACAGGGGATACCTCACATAGGAGGTCCTAATATATTCTGATCATACCTACATTAGCGCATAGTTCTGAGGCATAGGGTTGACAAACCCATAGCTTACTCGGTGATAGAACTACTCCCAAAAATATGCATATGCTCTCCATCATTTTTCGATGAAGTTGACCATCATCTATTTGAAGAAGCTGAATAATCATGAATACATATAAATCGGACTCATACACGAGGAGCCTTGGCTCAAATCATACCACAAATTGAACATAATTGGGAGTCTTCGCTCCAAAACCATGTGGTAATCTCAATTCATAAAATTATGAATCATATTTGAACATATGGGCATTGCCCGATACTTTAACATGCTTGAAAAATACATAATTCACTTGAAAACATGATCACAAATATGGGTAACTTGAAAACAAGCTTTTCATCAATAATATGTCATCCTACTTGAACATTCATCATAAATCTCAACTTTCATGAACTTCTCATAATTGGACATTTTGATTTATAAAACTTGAAACATGATTTTCATTGAAAATAATGTAAAACTTGCCCATGCATCATAATTCAATAGTATAAACATATTTGGATTATACCCATATAGAGAATTAGAAATTTCATGTATTGGTTTAAAATCTCATAGAATCAACATAGGAACTTTCATGATTTAAAGAGAGATTGGGCATGGGTGTGAACGGATTCACCCATTCATAACCCTATATACCTGGGGAAGAACTGATTTTATCACTCCTTGAATGCCCAATAAAGAATTGAAGGGAACTTGAAGGAAAAAGAGCTTGATCACCTCTCTTCACTCTCTAACTTTGCATGCATGAGTAAGAATGACCTAAAATGAACTTACCCCTCTTAAAAATCATCATTCAGAGCTTAAAATGACGTAGTTTAGGCCTTAGGATCATAGGAATTATGGAAAAACCCTTACTAAATTCGCAGGAAATAACTGACTGTCAGTCCCAACGAGGGACTGGACGAGTCGTCGAGTGCACTGTCCGAAAATTTAAATGGGGCTCACCACGGAGGACCCTACGAGTTGTTACTGGTGATCACGACTCATAGACACCACTCGTCATCCTCACTGTCCCAACTTTTAAATCATTTCTAACATGCTGACCACGACTCATCCCACGATTCATGGTGTCTGACCACGACTCATGGTGACCATCCGTAGGGTACACTGCCAGGTCTCCTTCACTTTTCTTTAACCATTGCCCATGACTCGTGGTCAAGTCCGTGGGGACTTCAACACCCAAAATTTCAACTCAAGCCTTGAACCTTACCATGAGTCTCCTCACGACTCGTGGTCTACCGCACGGGTCACAGAACGACTCGTTCTGTGACCTAATGCCAGGTTTCTAGTTTTTTTATTTCAACTCCTAGATTTGATCTTTGGGCTTTCGGGGTATAATAGCAAACCTCTAAAGAGAAAGATATTGATCGGGATAGGGCCCCGACCTACTCATTATACTGCAAAAGACAGGCAAACCTCTAATGAAAGGAAACTCCGGAGGAAGGGAGCTGACTAGTCTGCTGGAGCTGAAAGACTACTAAGGAGGTCTCGAAACCCGTCTGTTATAACCTACAGGGAAGAATGCAGCACCCCATGCGTGGGCATCAGTACAATTATACCGAATATGCAAGGCAATAATAATAACTGAACAAAAGCTGATAGAGAAACTGAAAGTAATCAGCAGTAAGGGTCAGAATTAACCTGTGCAATCTCACAAACATGAACTATGACTAGCAGGTAATATCCAAACAAGATCCTAACCGAGCCCCCATAAACCTGGAAGGTACAAACAACACAAAATAACCTACCTGGCCCCTATAAGCTCCAGCAAGTACGGTTCAATCTATATACCCTTAATGGTATTATTGTGGCCCTGTAGGTGAACTGTAACTAAAACATGCTTGGTCTCTGAATTTATAACTGAGCCCGCTGGGCTCCTGTAGCTGTGTTTGATCCTTCTGGGCTCCTGTAACTGCATCCCGAGCACACTAGGCTCTATTGATGGTCAGTAATGTCACTATAGCATAAGGAAAGTCCATAGCTGAATAGACTTTAATACAGCCCTATAGGCCTCAATCTAGTCCTTTCAAACGTCATATAGCTCCTGTGAGCAATTTGTAGCCCTGTAAGCAACGACATAATTTGGTAATCTCTAGGCCGTTCGTAACGGGAGGCAAAGCTCAATAGGGTTAATCCCGACAAGGGATAATATACTATAATCTCAATTCTACATGTAGTAGCTAACCACAACATACGTATGCTCGAATTACTACAAAGGTACAAGTCTTATCCACTATACGACGAGAATAACTTGCCGAAAGAAGTTAGCCTTAACATACCTTAAACTCCAATGAACGTAAGCTACTCGCACCTTCACTTCCAAAAGCACCTAGAGGCTGCCTAAGAGCAGCAACTCACACCCTAAACACCCTGCCAACAAATTCAACCAAGAGACAATACAAGACGACACTTATTCGGCTAATTTCCAATGAATTCGACGGAAGGAATTAAAAAAAAAAACCTACCAATGCTTACTTACCTAAATCATCTTAAACAACTAATAAGAAGGCAGGAAAAATGGCTTACCAACTGGTTCAATAAGAACAACCACCAAACTTGCCTAAAACGATGCCAAAACATAAGCTACACGAAGTTCCTAACTTCCCGACATCAAGAATCAAGTTGGAAATTATTTCCTAACCTTAAAAATCAAAGGAACATGAAGAAGAGGGTTGAGAGAGGTTCTGGACGAGGAAATTGCTGAAAAATGATGAAAAGTGATCAAACAACCGATCAAATTACTTATATAGGAAGCCACCGCTTCAGTAGGAACTGTCACGCTGCCCAATATGTTATGAGTTGGTGTCATGATACGCTTCCATTGCAGAGCCTCTCTGGCCCTCATTGCCTGCTTGCGCAGTCTCATGAAAATGCGAATATCTCTCTACTCCAAAGTCGAATTGGCGAACCATTTTGTGCGTTGGAAACTAGACTCATAGAACTTCAATTTGATAGGTAGTAGGCCTCCTAAATCTTTATATATTGGGAGAAAAACTCTGAGATATTTGACCAAAATTTTAGAGAATTTCTAAAAGTAACTTGCGATAACTTTTGCCTATTTATTTTACAACTTTCTCAACTTCAAATCTTAAAATACAATCATTGAGTGATATGAATACCTCATAAAAAATCCTTCTTATGATACCAAGTGCTCTTGTACATGGCTCGAAGGTACAAGTTTATCGCTTAAATTATACGGAGTGTTATAGGTGAAATATTGGAATTAGCAAAGTTGTGCGATTCATGTGCTAAGCAATTTAAAATGTATACTATCTAAAGGGTTTAAAAACAATCTGTTAAGTATCTCTCAAATGTGTGACAAAGGGAACTCTATACTATTCACCTCAGCAAACTGCAAGGTAACTAACCTGAAGACAGGGAACCTAGTACTTAGGGGACAAAGGCACAAAAATATTTACAAGGAAAATATCATGGATCCCGTTGGAGAAGAGCTTTCTTTTTTGAGTGCATTGATTAATAACTCTCTACACTGGCACAGACGCATGGGGCATGCCAACTTTTCAAATCTAAACAAGCTTGTTAGAAAACAGCCGAAACTTGGTCTGCCTAAAACCAAGTTCAAAGATAGCTTAATTTATGATGCTTTTGCAAAAGGAAAACATGTGTGGTCCACTTTTAAGCCCAAGAAGGTAGACCATCATGTGTCTACAGCTCATTCATATGGATTTGTGTGGTCCCATGAGAGTCACAAGCAGAGGAGGTAGGAGATATGTATTTGTCATTATGGATGATTATACCAGGTTCACCTAGAAACTGTTCTTGACATCTAAAGATGAAACATTTGACGTATTCTCCATATTTTTCAAGAAAGTACAGAAGAAATCAACAGTGAACTGGTGAGCATCAGGTTAGATAATGGAACTGAGTTTGAAAACTCAAAATTTCTTGAATATTATGTAGATGCAAGTATTGATCAAAATTTTTCAGCCCGACGATCTCCACTACAAAATGGGATAGTTGAAAGGAAGAACAAAACATTGAAGGATATGGCTAGAACCATGTTGATAGCTAGTGGACTATCTCGAGGATGCTGGGTTGAGGCAGTCAATATTGCTTGCTACTTGATTAACAGGTGTATGATCAGACCACTACTAGACAAACTCCCTATGAATTGTTGAAGGGAAGAAAGCCAAATCTTGCTCATCTTAGAGCATTTTGGTGCAAGTGTTTTGTTCACAACAATGACAAGGATGCATTGAGAAAATTTAATGCCAAGAGTGATGGAGGAATTTTCCTCGGCTACTCCTCACATATCAAGGCATATAAAGTACTGAATAAGAGAACAAGTTGAGTGGAGGAATGCGTACATGTAATCTTTGATGAACAAAAGGAAGTGAATATGGTGAGTACACAAGAGGAAATAGAAGAGATTGGCATGGCACCTAGTACAAACTCTCATGGGAAACCGGGTACACAGGATGAAAGCACTTAAACTGAACATCTGGATACCTCTAAGACACTGAATGAACAAGGTACCACATCAGATGTTGCATAGTATGATACTATAGAAGAACCAAAACTCCTGACTCCTCAGAATCCTCAGGGAGAAGGACTTGGTTCATCATGTGAAGCAGACCAGCAAGAGACACATGCAGAAAACTGGAAACATAAAAGTTCTCATCCAATGCAAAACATGCTCTCCTTGTTGGACTCTGGGATATAGACCAGGTCCACGTTGAGAAACATGTGTACATTTTCAGTCTATTTATCCATGATCGAACCAAAAACATGTGAAAGAAGCACTGCTAGATGCAGACTGGATTATTTCCATGAGGTAGGAGCTAGAAAAATTCAAGTGGAGTAAAGTGTGGAACCTGATCCCCCGTCCTAACAATAGAACAGTTATAGAAACTAGGTGGATCTTCAAAAACAAGCTTGATGATCAGGGAATCATTATCAGAAATTAAGCTCGACTGGTAGTGCAAGAATACAACCAGGAAGAAGGTATTGATTACAATGAAACCTTTGCTCATGTGGCTAGGATGGAAGCTATTAGAATACTCATCGCCTTTTCCACGCATATGAGATTCAAACTATTTCAGGTGGATGTTAAGAGTGCTTTCCTGAATGGCTATCTACAGGAAAAAGTTTATGTGAAGCAACCCCCAGGATTTGAGAATCATAAATTTCCAGATCATGTGTACAAACTAAAAAAGGCTTTTTTTATGGGTTTAAACAAGCTCCAAGAGCTTGGTATGACAGGTTCTCAAGCTTTCTCTTGGATCATAGGTACAGTAGGGGGAAGATTGACAAAATCTTGTTTCTAAAAAAAGGGAATGACATCCTTATTATGCAGGTTTATGCTGATGATATCATATTTGGAGCCACTGATCAAGCTTTATGCAGTGAATTTGCATAGCTCATAAACAATAAGCTTGAGATAAGCATGATGAGAGAGTTGAATTATTTTCTGGGGTTACAAATCAAGCAATCAAAGAAAGGAACTTCAATCCACCAGCAAAAATACATCAAGAAACTGTTTATCAAGTATGATATGGAGAATTCCAAAATAAATGATACTCCCATTGCAACCACTACGCAGATGGACACTAATGAACTTGGTTCAAAGTTTGAAGAGACAAATTATAGGGGGGTCATTGGATCTCTACTGCATCTGACTGCTAGCGGACCAAACACATTGATGTGTGCCACCACTTTTTGAGAGACAATGTGGAAAAGGGGAATATTTTGATGAAATTTTGCAAAACAGAGGATTAGGTGGCTGACATCTTCACCAAGGCTTTGTGAAGGGAGCTATATGAAAAAAATTTGTGTGGAGCTTGAACTCATCAAGCTCAACTGAATTTGTGCATCTCATTCTTTCTCACTTTTGACTAGAAATTGGTTTATTCTTATGCTTAACAAGTATCATGGCATCCTAATTAACAATTAGTCTTGTATCTTTGATTAGGTGCACATCTCAGGCAGGATACAATTAAAATATTTAGAAATTGATGATATGGCCCTTACTTTCTAAGTGAATGGACAAGACTCAGGGAAAGAATCATAGAAGGAACCAGTTCCCTCTATAGGTCATTGTGGTACGTACTTATCTCCTCGCATTTGTGTTCAAATTTGTTGATGAAGCTACAACCACTACTCAACTGAATCTGGTCCATTCTCCAGTGTCTTGTCTGGGTATGACATAAGTATTGTCAGTCTCTTTTAAAAAAACTAGAAAAACTTGACCCACTTCCCCATTTTCGCCCACTGACAACTGTCATTCTTGGAAGAGGTCCATCATCACCATGTTTTTTCCTCGTTACTCCCATAATCCACTACATCATCTCTCTTTATTTCTCTCTTTTACCATTTCTTTTTCAAGAGCCCATGGAAATCTTCCTACCAGTCCCTTTTTGTCAATTGTGCCCCTGGCAGATGAAGACCCTCCATCCACTCAGGGGGAACTTCTATCAGCAGCATCTGAGATCGCATCAGGTTCTTCTCCAAAACCTTCTCCCACCACTCTTGTCCTTGAGAGTTCTCTAAGGGGAGGTAGGACCAGATCACAAACTTCTTTTTGAACTGGTGAACAAGTGCCTCCTTCCCTGCACTGAAAGGTGTCATGAGGCATCTCATAGTGATCTCGGATTGATAAACTCTATAGATGTTCAGCAAGATGGACTTGTTGGATAGAAAGACCTTGGAGAAGTGTGTTCTATTGCAGCATGTACTGGGTTCAAAGAGAAAAGGACCTGCAACTCAAATGATTCTCGATCTATAGACTGCAACTACACGAGTGGCTAAATTGGAAAGGGAGAATGTACAGTTCAAGGCTGATCTGTCCACTGCTAATGCTTAGATTTCTACTCTCTCAGACAGAATACTTAGTGAATAGAGTGTCCACAACAACATAATTGACAAGCTTCTCTCTTTGATAGAGAAAACTACCCATTCCTCCTCCTGAAGTATTTTTTAGTGTTTTCCCTTCTCTATTTTTCCCATGTGTTCCTTTTGTTATCTTGTTTTCCCAGTCTTTTATTACTTCCTATCTGTGATTGTACTTTTCTTACAAATTGAACACTACGTGTTGGATTTGGTACATCACTGGCTTATTTTCTTCTTTCCTTATGCTCTTGATCTATCTATGCATTAGATGGCTTATATCATCAGCTTGCTCTAACACTTTCTATTGTTTCAGGCTTGTTCTGATAAGTGTTGCCTCAGTGGTCATGGTTTAATAATTACTTGCACATGAGTGATACTTGCTATGTTCTTTGTCTAAATATTTTTCAATAATGTCAAAAGGGGGAAGGGGTAAATGCATGTACATTGTTTGTCATCATCAAAAAGGAAAAATTTGTTGCTGTTGTTTTGATGATTGACTGTGATTGATAAATTTTTTGTAAGTTGACAAAGTGAACCAGATCCAAGAAAAGGTGAACCAGGTTCAACCCAGAGATAGCGGTACAAGTACAGGTACACTGAGGCAAAAGACATCATCTCCTACTCAATCAAGGAATGAGACTGAATATGCATGTGTAGATAAGGCAGTGGGGCTTGCATCAGGATAAGAAAGCCAGTGAAGAGAGTTGAATTTCTTCTAGGATACGTGAAGCAAGAAGAGTACAACAAGGAGTCCAAAAAGAAGAGAGATGGATTCCTTCTAGGACATACAAAGAAAGGAGAGTACAACAAGGAGTCTAAAAAGAAGAGAAATCATAGTTGGAGTGGGATTACTCTTGTAGATGGGATCTTTATATCCTACCAGGCAACAGAAGATGGGTGATGATTGAGAGCAAGAAATGATCAGCCACTTTCTAAGCAATTGTCAAGATCTGAGAGCTGAGAGAAATTCTAGTGTTTAAGTTTTTTCATTGTTAAAAGTTTTTTGAGTTTCTAACTCAGAGTGTTAGTTTAGAAAGCGTCACTAGTTAGAGGTAATTAGTGATTCTTGAGGTACTAGAGTTAGTCCCTTGGATTGCAGAGTTGTACTCTAAAATCTTCTCGTGATTTTGAATAAAAGCCAATTTGATAGATCGTATTTTTGTTACTTCCTTTATGAAGGAGGTTTTTCACATAACTACAGTGTGTTCTTTATTCTTGTTAATTCTGCACTTGTGAACTAGGTTCAATACCTTAGCTAGCAGCTGGTGATTTCAAAGGCGATTGAATCAACTATTCCCCCTGCATATGAGCCCAGAATGAGCCTTTAAATCCTACGATTTGTTTATTATATGGTCTACCTTACCCTCGTCCCCTTCCTCTAGCCGGGTTACTCTGTGACCAGGATAACTAACATGCGCATGCTCATAATAAGAGAGAGGATAGAATTTATTCTGATTTGTTTTTCAACGATAATTTCTTTAACTTAAATTATTCATTCTATGACTAACATAATATTTTTATGTTATTAATATTTTTTTAGGGTAAACTAGGTTAAACACCTCTATACTATTACTTAGTTTCAGCTTACACCTCTTGTATTTCTAAAATAAACAGATACTACCCTTATAATAATCTTTGCTTAGTACTATTAAAATAATTATTAAGAAGACAAAACTAAACTTGTAGCATAAAAAGAAAATTAAAACCCTACTAAAGATCTGCTATATCACAATGCAGTGCGAGAGAGCAAAGTTCAAAGAGTTGTAATGGGAGCAAAGCAAATCAATGGCAGAACAACACTAACACTCTAGCACTGCTTATTTTCAAGATTTTCTGGAGTATTCAAATCAACTAGGTATGTAAAAACTTATTATGAGTTAAGTAGAATGTCAAAACAATAATGGTTACTCATATAGCAGCAATGATGATATGCATATTGTGGAAGATGATGATTGCAATAATTCAATTCAATAAATGTTCAAAATGTAGTTGAAACAATAGAACCTTTAAACTAGTTTAGTTGCAATCAATTCAATAAATTTTTATTTTTGTTCTTCTTTGAGATTACTTGTATATAAATTCAAAAGAAAATTCAATTATTGCTGAAAAATAAGCAAGCAGAATGTTTCATTTTTAAACTATTGAGCTTTCTTATTTGACTTCTTTATGGTAGAATTTGTGTAGAAACTTTATATTTATTTACCACATTTTTCATTTGCAGACATCATGGACAATGCTTGTACTACATCTCGAAATATGGTAATTGATTGGGATAACATTCAAATAGACGGGGGGGGGGGGGGTGGCGAATTTCTGAAATTCTTCTGGAGTATCACTATGATAATCATGTTAGTGACGACGATCTGATCTAATATTCTTATGAAAAAAAATTATTTGATTCTGCTTGTTTTAGGTATACAACAATATATTCTTGAAAAATTAATTTATTGTTTGTTCTGTGTTTCCGGTACGAACATGCATGTATAACAGCTATTAGAACGTTTCACTCTCTATTTATAACCCTAAATATTAGTTTTCTGATGTTCCTCTTACCTCTCGTTACTAATAGCAGATTTGTTGAGATCTCATGAACATATTTTTTTGACAGCTTCGTCTTTGTTCACTAATTTCTCTTTGAAAAATGGGTTACATCAAAGCATTGTATAAACTATTTTGATAGTTGATGATTTGTATTTATAGTTGCCTCGCGACTCTATGGTTGATTGAAATCCTGTTGATTTAGTGATAATCTCATTATTTGATTGCCTTTGAAAAGTCTGTTTGTTAAAAATGACTGGTTTATTAAATTAGTAATTTAGAATCAATTTGCATGATTAGAATATTCTCATGATCAAGGGCTATGACAAGTTTTTTTACTTGATTTATTTGACTGATTAATTTGAATAATATATGACAGCTTTAAAAGATCTATGTTGATAGTATATATTAATTAGGTTTATTTAACAGCTTTTTGCTTATTTATTCATTTATTCTATTATTTATTTATTTGTTTATGCATTTATTCATTTTTAATATAAATTGTCTAACAACTCTTGGTAATTTTTCTCCCGTGCGACTTTCCTTAATTACAGAACTTTCTTCCATGATTAAATATTTGCTTATTTTTAGTGCATGTCGATTATGGTAACTTATTAT
>JACEIK010001144.1:245805-276618 GCA_018107945.1 Datura stramonium
CTCTTAAGGGATACGTAGGCGCCTCTTCGAGGTTCGGCCCCACAATTAATAATTTATTTTATTTGTTTGTTTTATTGTTTCATTTTATAATGACTATGTTTTAATAGGTATTTGATTACTGCATTTTTTCTTGTCTTTTAGTTGTAGTGTTGGGATTGCGTATTGTAATAAAAATTGAAATATTAATAATTGCCTTTAAATACATATTGTCCTATTTTATTTCTTCTTGCTTGTCTGTAAGTTTCTTTGCTTATTAACTTATTTATCAATCTAGTTTTAAATTAAGCAACGTAAGTTAAAATCAATCTTATTTGTTCGCCTAGTTAATTTTCCCCGCATATTAATGGATCTGGTCGGGAACCACATTTGTGGATCTCAAAAGGTGGCTAACACCTTCCTTTCGAGGTAATTTAAGCCCTTACCCGACTCTGGTGACCTAGGCTAGTAAAACAGTCCCTTAGGTTAGTATGGTGTCCAACGCACCTCAAATCGTTAGGTGGCGACTCTTCTTTTATAATAAACCCTTAAGAGTTGTTACATGTTGTATCCCGCTTTCGCAAGAAAAATGGGGCGCGACAGCATGGAGACTCTGCTGAGGATTTTAGGCTTAAACCATAACGTGTTCATTTAATGTGGGGTTTATATGAGTTTTGAAAAAAAATATATTTCACTTTTACTTGTTAATAATTTGACTTTATCTTTCTATTTGACAGTCTCTATAATGATTTATTTTCTTATGTGTTATTTCTATCATGAAGTTAATAACGTTTTTCTTTCTTTTGTTTTTATTTTTGTTATTTATTATTAATAATTTACCATTTGTAACTCGTTATGATTATTTGCTAAGTGTTTATTTTATAAGTTGTCATATCGCTCATATTTTCCTCCACTTGGAACCTCTTTTTTTTTTGAACAGTTGCGTGGTCACACGGACGTTCATTCCTAAAATGTCATGTGTCAGGAAATGTCTCATGGATCGGTCGATCAGCGGTGCGTCGATAGTCATGAGCCTTTCTACTCTCAAGATGTTTGCTTGAGGGAACCGTGTCTAAACTCACTCTCATTCTTAGAGCTTTACCGTGTAATCCTTTACTACGGAATGCACCTTTTCTTAAACATAAGTTGTCTCGACACCCAAGGCCTGTCAAGACTAATAGTTAAAACATCGCCCTGAGTTCCAAGGGATTTCTAAATCCCGAAGAGGACATTTTCATCAAAACTATGTGCATTTTGAGAGAAAATATGGTTAAGTATTGTCATTTTGCTCTTGGACGAGTAGGTTAGGCTAAACTCTTTTGTGTTGTAGGTATAATGAATCCACCTACATCATACCCCAGGTTTCGCATGTTTTGGTGTGTTCCAACAGCAATGAAATCTTGGTGGGCCGACTTGGGTGAATATGGCCAAAAGGAAGTAAGGAAAGTGTTGGGACATTTACCATCCCTCATGAAAATAACTCCATGCAGGGAACTTATTGCTGCCACTGCATTTTGGGATGAAACACGTTCTGTGTTTAGGTTCGGCGAGGTCGAGATGACCCCACTCTTAGAGAAAATTGGGGGCTATGTGGAAAATGTTAGTCTGCGCTGGAAAAACAGAAAATGGCAAAGGGCTGAAGTTCTAATACCTAAGAGTGTCACTCTTGAAGACATTCAAAATAAGTTGGGTTTGCAAGGGAAGCATCTCGTAGCCTATGTTGTAAAAGGCAGAATTCCAGGTTCCTATTTGTATGATAGATTTGGCCACAACGCCGCTCAGAAAATTTACGAAGTTGAGAGTTCAAACCCTAGCTCGTGGGTTAGAAAAAGGATATTCGCATTTATAGTTTACTTCTTGGGGTTGATGGTCTTCCCACGAGGAGCCGAGGAAGACGTAAACGTTCGCCTTGTTCTGGTAGCCCATGCTTTATGCAATGGTATTGACAAAGGGCCATGCACGATCGTCCCTATGATTGTAGCAGATATTTACCAGGCCTTGGGTAAATGCAAAGAAGGGGCCAAACATTTCGAAGGTTGCAACTTGTTACAGCAAATGTGGTTGATTGAACATCTGCAAAAGGTTAGGGGTAAATTGCCATTACCCGACTGATTATATTATGGCACATGATACTAGAGTAACCATAGGTGTCAAGAAGATTAAAAAGTACAATGAGGTAGAGAAGTGGGGACGGATGATGAACGCTTTGACAGAAGATTCGGTACAATGGATGTTTGACTGGTTTTCTAGTTCGTACTTTGTGACATACACCAAATATCATTGTTACATTGTCCTAATGGGACTTCACGGCCTATAGCCTTATGCTCCAACGATAGTGGTGAGACAAGCATGGAGAAAACAAATTATACCCAGAGTTGCTGATATGAGTGTTCATAGGGTTGACTATGAGGATGACAAGATTCCCAACGCCACCTACTTAGCCAAGATCTGGATGAAGAAAATGATCCTTGAGGGGAAAAGCATTGAAATGGACAGGTACCAAGCAGGCTGTGAGGTTGGCTACAGTGAGTGGTTGTGTGCAGATTTAGCAGGTGAGGCTGTAAGAAGCCTCAAACGAGCCAAGCAAGTGGCCGATAAAGAGGCACAAACACAAACCCTCTATCGCCGCCTAAAGAGAAAGGTCCAAGATTCTGAGGCTTGTCACCGACAGTTACACGACGACAATGCCAAAGAAATTGCTGAGATGGACAAAGAGTTGGAGTATTGGAAAGATCGCACCTTAGGTTTTGATTTAAGGATACAGGATTTGCGCGACGAATTCAGCAAACATGGGGAGGAATGCCTGAATGGGGGAGCTATGGGGAAAGATCAAGCATTTGCCTATCTCCTGTCTAGTCGCCACCGTTTTGATAAAGTGCTGGATCCAAAGATCCACATAGTCGTTTCTTGTATTTGCAATATTTTATCTTAATAAAGTTTCATTTTGGGGTGTATTTTTGGGAACAAAATGACAATACTTAACAGCATGTTTTCTCTCAAACTCGTTAGGCCTACCTCTAGCGTAAAAGAGGCTCCAAAATTAGGAAATGCGTCAACATTTTGTTTGTTCTCTACTTTAATCAGCATGATTTCTAACCTCTCCTGCTAACTGTGGATTTATTTGTTGTTAGTCTTATTTTTCCCCTTCCCAAAGGTTGATCTGTGCAAACCTGGCCTACTATACAAGGTCCAAAGGAGCTCCTCCTTCTCCTCCTCCCATTCCTAACTGCAACAAAGGGAAGAACAAGATGGACGAGCACAATAATATTTCAGACAAGAGTGGTAACGATACATCTAGGGATGAATGAGATAATTCTGAAGGGTTCTGCCCTCCAGGTTACAATGAGGTGATTATGAGGCTCGAGCAGAAAATCTTTGAGCTTCAAGAAGAGTTAGCAAAAGTCCGCAGCTTAAACAACCAGACAACGTTTTTTGGGGCTCAAGCTTATGCCTCAACTTCAAAAGCACTGGCCAACCTCCCTATGTCTTCACAACCCGCAGCTCCACCACAAGATACCTCACCTCAATATTACGAATAGCCTCCATATACATATCCAAATACACCAGCTCCCGTTGCCTCCCATTACCCATCACCAGCCCAAGAAATACCTTCCCCGGCCAATATAAACACAACATATGCCCGTACCCATACCAACCCAATCTATGTGGAGACGGCACCAGTGACTCACCACCTAGAGAAATCTGAGCCTTCCAAGAAGGATAGACTAATTCAGGCTCTAGTAGAGGAGTTGAAAAAGATAAACAACAGATTGCAAAGTGTTAAAGGCACCAAAGGAATAACCAGTCTAGACTATGAAGACCTGTGCATACATCCGGATGTCGAATTATCAAAGGGTTACAAACCTCCCAATTTTGAATTGTTTACTGGGACCAGTGATCCAAGGGCCCACCTGAGGTTGTACTGTGATAAGCTGGTAGGAGTGGGATGAAATGAGAAGATAAGAATGAAATTATTCATGTGAAGTTTGACCGGTGAGGCTCTTAGTTGGTACGTGGAGCAAAATTCAAGTGGTTTACCTGGGCAGAGATGTCAACAACCTTTGTGGAGCGTTTTGGATTCAATACAGAAAATGCACCTGACTTGCATTATATCCAAAACTTGAAGAGAAAGCCCACTGAAACTTTTAGAGAATTTGCAACTCGTTGGAGAATCGAGGCTGCCAGAGTGCAACCCCCAATGGAGAAGGAACAGATGAAGGACATTTTCATGCGGTCTCTGGATCTGCAAGTTTATGACAGATTGATGATGGTTAGCGAGAAAAGTTTTGCATAGATCATCAAGTTAGGAGAGAATATTGAAGACGGTACCAAGGATGGTACCATTATCAATTTGAATGCATTGCAAGCGGCTAACAAAGCCTTACAGTCTGGAGCTGCTTCAGAAAACTGCAAGAAGAAAGAAGTTGACATTGTTATGATGGCCCAAGGGCCGAAGAATTATGTTTACAGACCTCAGATTCTACTCCCGCACTACCAAGTTCCAACTCCGCATTACCAGACTCCACCCTACCAAACTCCACCTCCATCATATCAAGCTCCATTATCACCATACCAAACTCCCCATTCTTATCAAGAACCATATCAAACTCCCCCTCCAACTCATTTCCAAACACCTCCATCACATTACCAAGCTCCCACTTATCCCATCTATAGCACACAACCTTCTTATCCACAACCCTCTTATCCACAACCTTCTCATCCACGATCTTCTTCTTCGTCAAATCAAAGGCCTAGGGCCCAATTTGAAAGGACGCCAACAAAAACCTATACCCCGTTAGCAGAGCCAATGGATCAACTGTATGTAAGGCTGAAAGAAGCAGGTTACATTGAGCCTATTCTTGCCCTCCCGGTCGATATCCAAGCTAAGTGGTATGACTATAACAAAGTGTGCATGTATCACTCGGGCATGAGGGGGCATACTACAGAGTCCTACAGATCGTTGAAGGAAAAAATACAAAAGTTGATTGATACAAAGGTCATTCACCTCAATGATCCGACACTGAACGTAACAAGTAATCCTCTGCCAAATCACCAAGTGAATATGATTTCTTGTGATGAGGCTGAAGATTTATCGAATACCATTGGAGTGATCGAGCACAAAGAACTTTAGACCCATCTATGACAGTGCAGAAACATCCTCCGTTCAAGGTTGAGGTAGCTACGCCGAGGCCTCCATTTACAACGGTAAGAGCTGTTCCAACTTCGTACAAAATGGTGTCTTGGAGCTACGAGGAAAATTCCCCACGAGGAGCAAAAGATCTAGAGGCAGATGCGGCACAAGGGGTAACTCGATCTGGACGGTATACAATCCCGACTCTCTGGCTCAAGGGGCCAACAAAGGAAAACAACCGGGGGCAGAGGTTGAAAATAATGGTATCTGGAACAAGGTGCAGGCAAAGGAATACTTTGTGGTGGAACAGTTGAGCAAGACCCCGACTCAAATTTTTATTTTGTCCCTTCTGCAAATCTCTAATCAACACCAAAAAGCTCTGATGAAGGTGTTAGGAGAAGCATACGTTCCTGCAAGCATATCTAGTAGTGAAGTGGCCCATATGGTGGGTCAAGTATTTGAAGCGAAAACAACCTAGGCAGAGGCTGAAAAATAATGGTATCTCTGGAACAAGGTGCGTGCAAAGGAATACTTTGTGGTGGAACAGTTGAGCAAGACCCCGACTCAAATTTTTATTGGCCCCTTCGCAAATCTCTAATCAACACCAAAAGCTCGATGAAGGTGTTAGGAGTAAGCATACGTTCGCAAGCATATCTAGTGGCAGTGGGTGCCCATATGGTGGGTCAAGTATTCTAAGCCCAAAAGATCTCCTTCCACGAAGATGAATTGCCCGTGGAGGGAGTAGCTCACAACAAGTCACCGTATATCACTTCTGCAAAGACTCGCACAAGTTCATCACCAAGGTGTTAATTGACCCAGTTCGGCTGAAATATTTTCCCATTGAACACTTTGACCAAGAAGTTGACCTTGCCCGAATCAAGTTATGGAAGATGAACGCCAAAGCTTTTGATGGTTCACAAAGGACACCGGGAGAAATCGACCGATGTACTGTTGGCCCCGCCACATTCATCATAACATTCCAAGTAATGGACATCCCACTCTCCTACAATCTACTATTGGGACGCCCATGGATTCATGTCGCTGGGCGGTACCTTCAACTCTACACCACGTTAGTTCGGTGGGATCACCAAGTGGTCGTGGTCCACGATGAAAGCCGCCCACCGGCGTTGCTCTTGTCATCCCCGTCATTGAAGGAAAATGAGGCTTGGACTAGAGAGTTTCCACACCTTAGAACTTGTCGGTGTCATCGAGGAAGGAAGGTGGTGGAGCCGACAAAGTTCGAAAGTATGTTGTTGTGGTTGGGATTTGAGCTAGTCAAGGGCCTTGGAGTCAGATTACAATGGATGGCGTAGCCCCGCATGTGGCAACATAAAAATTCACTTTTGTATTTGGGGTACCAACCCACTGCCGAGGAGCTGGTCAAATGGAAGTATCCTTTGGGAAGGAAAAGTTTCTTATTGCCAAATCCACTTCCTTCGCTTCAAGAAACCAGGTTCGACGGTTTTCTTTGATATCAAGCGGCCGAGGAAGACGTCAGTGGCCGCTCAATTTAAGGAATCTATTTTTGGAGGATCCAAGTGATAGCAAGTTTCCATTCCATTATTAACGAAGAGGAAGGAGGGGCCTAATAACAGGAAGCAGGAGCTCAAAGAGGAGTCGCCAACCGGACAGCCCACCCATCCGTGAGCTCGTCGGCATCCGGGTAGACTAAAGGATCAGTTTTTATTGTTTCAAAATAAAATATTTGTTTTCAAAGTCATTAAATTTTCTTAAATATTATGTCAAAAATTCTCAGAAAGTTTTTCAATTAATAAAATTATTTTCCTTTCATATATTTGATTTTTTTTTATTTATAATTTTCTAGTATCGAACACGTTGAATCTAAGGCCATAGTTGTAATAAAAACTATACGACATAATCTAGGCAACTCATTAGAAGCCGAAGAGGATGAAGTATCACTCGAAATTGTTAGGAAAGTAGAAGAGTTTTGAAGACAAACCCAAAGAAAATCTCGGTGTATACCGATGTGGTAACCCTAGAAGATGCAATAGACGCCAAAGAGACCTAAGTCAAAGACTATTTGCCGAAAGATGAGGTTGCGGAGTATATGGAGTTTCGAAAGAATATAAGGACGTCTTCACTGTCCTATGGCGATATGACTAGCTCGTACATTCCATAGTAGCGCATAGGTTGCTCAATGATTCAAAGATATCCTCCCGTCGCGTGCCGAGGAAATATAAGCCTCGACATGAGTCTGAAAATCAAAGAGGAAGTGGGTAAGTAGATCGACGCCGGAATCCTTAAAGTAGTGTAGTATCCACTTGGTTGGCCAATATCAAAGCGTTGACGAAGAAGGACTCGAAAGGTTAGAGTCTATGACATGGTAGACCTCAACAAGGTCACTTCTAAAGATGATTTTTTCCTACGCTAAACATCCACATCCTTATTGATAAATGTGCCAAGCATGAGACACAGTCGTTGGTGGATTGTTTCGCTAATATCAAATCGTAATGCATGATGAGGATGCCGAGAAAATTGCCTTCCTTTCATCACATGGGTGTATATTGCTATAAGGTGATTCCATTCGGGTTGAAAAATGTCGGAGCTGGAATACATGAGGGTCATGACCACTATCTTCCACGACATGATCCACAAGGAAATTCGAGGTTTAGTGGGACGATGTCATCATTAAGTTAAAGAAAAGTTTCATATCATTTGCAGACTCCTTACAAAGTTCTTCAACAGTTGCGGAAATACAATCAAGCAAATACGGCAAAGTGTGCATTTGGTGTTTCATCAGAAAAATTATTAGGATTTATCACGCCCATTGGGGTATCGAGCCGGATCCAACTAAGATTAAAGCCATTCAAGATCTACCTCCGCCAAAGATTAAGAGCCAAGTCAAGAGCTTTTTGGGACGACTCAACTACATTAGTCGTTTAATTGCTCATCAACAATTATTTGCGAAGCTTATCTTCAAATTGCTGAAAAAAGATGCTGCCACAGAGTGGACTCTTGAGTGTCAACAAGCTATAGAATCATGATTATATATCAAAGCCTCCGCTTTTAGTCCCACCTCGTAACAAGGAAGACCTTCGCTTTCTTGTATCTCGCCTGCTAGAAAACGCCTTTTTGGCTGTGTTTTGGGGCAACATGACGAGACAGGGAGAAAGGAGAAAGCCATATACTATTTGAGCAAGAAGTTCACACCGTATGAGGCTCGATATATATTGCTAGAGAGGACGTGTTGCACTTTGACTGGGTTACTCAAAAGCCGAGGCACTATTTAATCAAGCACACGACTTATCTGATCTCCGTAATGGATCAGCTGAAGTATATCTTCTAGAAGCCCATGCCGATAGGGAAGCTGTCTAAATGAAAGATATTGCTAAGTGACTTTAACATTGTCTATGTCACGCAAAAGCAAGAAAGGGCGTGCTCTCTGCGCATCACTCCGCAAAAAATCTTGTGGACAATGAGTACAAACTACTGAAGACATACTTTCTTCGATGAGGAGGTAGCTTCATAGGAGAAGATATTGCCGAAGAGTATGATGGGTGGAGGTTATTCTTCACGGAGCAAAGAAATTTCAAGGGAGTAGGCATCGGGAGCAAGAGCCGTATAAAGAGATTGGGCAAGATTACCCGAGACGTTCTAAGCTTCGATTCCCTTTGTACTAACAACATGGTTGAGTATGAAGTTTGCATCTTGGGGTATCCGGCTGGTGATTGACATGAATGTGCAGTCCATATTGGTAATTGGAGACTCGTATTTGGCTTACGCACCAAGTGAGGAGAATAACACGAAGAATCCAAAGATCTTGCCCTATTTGGGTATCAGGTGCAAGAACTATGTAAGAGGTTTGTCAAGATTGAGTTCCAGCATGTTCCCCGAGTACAGAATGAATTCGTGCATTCTTTTGGCCACATTGCCTCAATGATCCAACATACCGATAAAAATTATGTTGATCCCATTCCCATTTATATCCATAAGCAACCTCGCTATTGTTTCTATATTGAGGAAGAACCAAACGGTGAATCATGGTATGCAGACATCAAAGTGTATCTGAAAAATGGGAGCTATCTTGAGCATGCTACAAGTGCCCAAAAATGCACAGCTAAAGGTTAGCCAACCAATTTTTCCTAAATGGAGAAATTCTTTATAGAGGACCCCGATTTGGGATTGCTAAGATGTGTTGATGCTAAGGAGGCAACAAATTTGATTGAGGAAGTCCACGCTAGAACCGGTCCTCTTACATGAACGGTTTCTGTTGGCGAAAAAGATTTTTGAGAGCTGGCTACTTCTGGTTGACTATGGAGACGGATTGTATCAAGTACGTGCAAAGATGCATTGATGTCAAACCCACGCAGATGTGATTCGAGCTCCTCCCAACGAACTTCATTCCACGAGCTCAGCTTGGCCATTCAGAACTTGGGAATGGTTGTAATTGGTCCCATCGAGCCTCGCGCAGTATCTAATGGACAAATTCATTTTGCTGCGATCGACTACTTCACTAATGGGTTGAAGCTACTTCTCACAAGTCCATCACAAAGAAGGTGGTGACAGATTTTGTTCGTGACCATCTTATTTTACGATTTGGAGGTACCTGAGTCTATTATTACCGATAATGGTGCTAATCTGACAGCACTGATGAGAAACTACTGCAAAGTTTTCAAAACAATTACTCAGTTTCACTGCCAAAAGATAGCATAGATAATGAAATCGGAGTCGCAAACAGTAATGCCACTCAAGGCGGTTGCAAGATGATTCATAACCAACACTGTAATGAATGTACTTTGCTTTATGATATCGTCCACTTCTCTCGACGTTCATCGAGCTACACCTTATATGCCGGTATATGGAAATGAGGCACCGATACACCGAGAAGAAATTCCTTCCTTGGAGGATCATTCAAGAAGCGTAATTGAGCGATGCAGGATGGGTGCAAAGTAGATTTGAGAAACTAGCACTCATTGATGGGAAAAGGATAAATGCAATTGTCATGGTCAACTTTATTAGAATAGGATGAATAAGGCCTTTAACAAGAAGTTCTAATTTCCTCAAGACTTTTCACGCTGCGCTTGGTTTTGAAGTGGATTTTTTCGCACCAAGATGAGGCTAAAGGCAAATTTCAACCGGGCATGGTCCTTACATGGTCCACAAAACAGTGCTGACAGGAGGAGCACTAATTTTAGCAGAGATGGATGGTGAAATATGGCCCAAGCCTATCAACTCATACGTTATTAAGAGATACTACATTTAGATTGGGAAGTTACTTTTTTCTCTGCCTTGTAACCTGAACTACGTTGGACCTGATTCCTGTTTAACAGGGATACGTAGGCCCTCGTGGGGCTCGGTCTATATCTTTATAAAATTTTCTTCTTCTTTCATTAAGAAGGTCTTGATTCTATCATATTTTTCTATGGTGATTTGGTTAACAAGCGTAATTAGCAGAACTTTTTGAGGGGACCTCAAAAGTTCACAACTCTACGTCATTTAAAATGAAACATACGTCATGTTCTATATCAAGCAAAATTTTTGAGAAGGATCTCAAAATTTCATAAGGCTAAGTCAAGACAAGGGTTCGATTTTCCAAGGACGTCGTATGGTTTTAAAATATTTCATGGCACGTGATTTAATTCAATTTTTTTTCTACATATTTTCAAACTTACTTACTTTTACTAAATTATTTTAAAAGTGTGCTTTTTATTTAAAAACCTTATGCCCGAGCGTATACTGACGAAGTTCAACAATGTAGTGTCTAGCTTGAGATAGAAGAGGGCTACAAAACGTGCACGCATAGATCAACCTCCCCTTTACAAACTAATAATTTTTCTTGAGTAAGAAATAAAGAAAATGCAAAGGAAAAGATGGAGGACATCTTGTCGCAAGGCGACTTAGAGCTAAGTCATTCTACCCTTGTGCCCCTATTTATATCTTCTATTCCATCATCCGAGCCCGTATTCGCATTTTAAGCTTTTATATGCATTTTCGAGCCCGCACATACATGATACATGCATTCTCGAGCCCATGATATATGAAATAAACATCTGAGCTCGTATTGCATTTTTTGAGCCCGTATTTGCATATTGAGCCCGTCATATGCGTTTGAGACCGTCGTATGCATTTCGAGCTTCATCGCATGTGTTTGAGACCGTCGTATGCATTTGAGCCCGTAATATATATTTTGATATATGCATCTGAGTCCGTGATATACATTTTGGATATATGCATTTATTCGTGATATACATGATATATGCATTTTTTTTGATATACGTCCGAGCTCGTATTTTTGCATATTGAGCCCATGATATACGTGATATAAATATACCATACTGTTTTGCATGATTGAATTCGTTATTTACATTTCAAGTCCATTATTTACATCTCGAGCTCGTTGTCCACATTCTCGAGCTCCGTACTTCATTTTGATATACAATTGAGCCCGCACTTGCATTTGAGCCCGTTGAGCCCGTTATTTGCATTTCGAGTCCGTTATTTGCATTTCAAGATCGTTATTTGCATTTCAAGCTGTTATTTGTATTTCAAGTCCGTTATTTGCATTTCAAGCCCGTTTTATGCATTTGAGCCCGTTATTGCATTCTGAGCCCTATGACTTATCCGCACTCCAAGCGCGAATAAACTAGAGTTATCATTTGAATTATTTAGGCTCTCGAGTAATTTACCTTCTTTAAAATTATCATTTTTTTACTCATCCGAAGGCTTCATGTTCTAAAGACATTGTTTCATGGCTCAAGGGATATCATGTCATGGCTCGAGTATTTACTTTTCCGCCATCATGCTCCTAAGGCGCGGCCCAAAGGCATCATTTTTCATGGCTCAAGGGCATCATGTCATGGCCTAGGAAATTTATTTTCTTTTTTATCATGCTCCTAAGGTGTCATAGTCTAAAGGCGTCATTTTCATGGCCTCGCGGACATCACTCATGTCCTAAGGATTTTATTTTCATGTCATGGCTCAAGACATCATAGCTTAGGGAGATGTCATCCCCATTGTCTCGAAGCAAGCTCTCATCAGCTCTTAAAGGGAACTTGCATCATGTTTAATATTTTGCATTAGTTTATTTTACGAAGTATTTGATGCATATGCTTTAATTGTTTGCTTACGCTAATGCCGAGGAAGAACGACGCAGTGAGTGATAACGCCATTCCTACTATTTTCTCTTGAACCTTATTCACGCCTATTTATTTTCTAATGCATTCTAAATCTTGTTGATTCGTGATACCCTCATCCTTATCCAAGTATCGTGTTGTCATTTTTAGGGATTTCGTTTGTCCCTAAATCTAGAACTACACGCGACTCCGATTCTTGTAAACCCAAGATATGTAGGCGAATTGATACCGAAGCCCGGCCACAATTTTTCCACAATTCCTATTTACTTATCGTTCAACCCCATCGCAGATCATTGAATGACAAAATTGGCCATTAGGTCAACGTTTCTTGCTCATCAATTCATCCTTCATTCCTTGAGCAAAGAAGGGGCAACTGTTGACACCCAAGTTTGACCTCCCTATGCCCCACACGTTGCTTATATAGGTATACTTTTATTTACCTTTTACGCAAATATTCGACTTGCATTCATATTTTTAAAATAATTAATTATCATAATTCTTGCAAAAATTCATTTAAGTTACATATATATATATGTGTGTGTGTGTGTGTGTGTGTGTGTGTGTGTGTATGATATACACATATATGTATATATGTATGTATAATTTACATTAATTTTAATTTATTAATTTTTCTCGATATTAAATGATTGTGTCATATAGTATATTTTGTATTAATATACGTCTATTTTGAAATACATATTTTACTTAATCTTATAAACTATTTACATAATTTTACTAAATTTTATAAATTTATTTGCATAATAATATTACTTAAATTTATAAATTATTTGTGTTAATAATAAATTTTATAAAAATATTTTTATTTTTTTTATTTTTTTTATTTTTTTTATTTTTTTTATTTTTTTTGTGTGTGTTGTTTTGTGATTTTTAAATTTACATAAAAAAAACTACAACAATCACAAACAAAAAATTATAAAGCAATAAATAAAGTGATAATTTAATTAAATTTAAACTATTATATTATCTATTTATCAAATTATCTACAAATATAGTACTTTTATTAATTACCTAGCAGCTAATTTATTTAAAATCTAGTCATTCTCTGCTCAAATCACGTCAATTTTATCCTATTTTTACCAAATCTAGCCACTTTTAAATTCAATTTGATCTTAAATTAATTCTTACCCATTTTAACATTCGCGACTCGTGCTCCTACCCACGACCCGACCTGTACCCAAGATCTCTGATCTCAACCATTCACTTGATTTAATCTAACAGCTAAAATAAAACCCTAATCTACTTTCTATATTATCATAATACCCCCCAAACCCTAAAAGACTAATTCATTTTTCCCCTTTCTCCATAACAAAAATCGACCGCCTTCTTATTTCTCCTCTCACCAAAACCAACATCGCCACCTCCCTCTCCTCACCTTCCCCATCATCTACTCCGGAGAACCAACAACATCTTCTCTCCTCTCTGTTTTTTTATTTTCCTCCGCCGCTGTCCTCCTCTCTTCAGCTGCCGGAAACCACCGCCGCGAAATCGTGACGCATCTCCCTCTCTCCTCGCTGCTCGCCCACTAGAAAATCACGTACTCCTCCACTCTCTCCCCCTTCTTCCTAGACCAAGACGCTGGTGAAATTTGGCCACACTCAACCCACCACTGCCGCACCGGGCCAAATCCTTGCCATTACTCCGCCACCGTTGGTCGGAAAACAAACAGATGAGCCCCAACTCCATCGAGAACACCCAAACACCACACACCATCCTCCCTATTTCCATCTCCTCCTCCATCTTCACCTTTCCTCTCGTCACTGCAGCCCTCCACCAACGCCGCCTACTTTCCCTCAAAGTCTTCCCTTCCCCTTCGTTTCTCTATCCTGCATCACTCGAATATGAACTGGAATAAAGCCGACTATGCCATGACGAGTTTTTGGTTGTTTGTTATGAATCTGGATAGATCTTCCTATGACGCGATTTCTTGACATTTTTTTGAAAATACTTCTTCTTCATTTTATTCTTGCCTCTGCTAAGCTAGATCTAAGTTAATCGCTTGTCCGAAAAACATTTAGTTTATTATTTGTAGAAGCCTCTAATTGTTTAAGGTGTCATATTTTAGTTCTTATCATGCTTATTCTCCGATCTAATATTCTTATGAAAAGAAAATTATTTGGCTCTCGCTTGTTTTGTAGTATACAACAATATATTCTTTGGAAACGTTTATTGTTTGTCCGTATTTTCGGTACGTAACATGCATGTATAACAGCTCGTTAGAACGCTCCACTCTTTGTTTATAACCCTAAATATTAGTTCGATGTTCCTCTTACCTCTCAAGTTACTAATAGCGATTTGTTTGAGAGATCTCATGAACATATTTTTTTGACAACTTCGCTTCTTGTTCACCAATTTCTCGAAAAATAGGTAACAATTAAAAGCATTGTATAAACTATTTTGATAGTTGATGATTTGTATTTATAGTTGTCTCGCGACTCTATGATTGATTGAAACCCTGTTGATTTAGTGATAATCTCATTATTTGATTGCCTTTGAAAAGTCCGCTTGCTGAAAATGACTTTTCTATTAAATTAGTATTTTAGAATCAATTTGCATGATTAGAATATTTTCATGATCAAGGGCTATGGAAAGTTTCTTTACTTGATTTATTTGAATGATTAATTTGAATAATATATGACAGGTTTAAAAGATCTATGTTGATAGTATATTAATTAGGTCTATTTAACAATTGTTTGCTTATTTATTCATTTATTCTATTATTTATTTATTTGTGTATGCATTTATTCATTTTTAATACAAATTGTTTAACAACTCTTGGTAATTTTTCTCCCGTGCAACTTGCCTTAATTACAAAACTTTCTTTCACATTAAATATTTGCTTATATTTAGTACATGTCGATTATGGTAACTTATTATTATTTATTATTGTTTAAAATATATATATAAATATATATATATATATATATATATATGTTAAAATGATATTTCATTCTCTTTGATTGATCTTAATTTAAGGCTAACATTTATTTCCCTCCTCCAATATTTGGAATCGTGGTAATGGAATTCTTTTCCCCGATTTAAGTTTAGTGAATCAATTAATTTATTGGCATATGGTAAGTAATTATTTGAAATTGATTTTAATATTCCCTTCCCCTTTAAACCTTTCTTACTTATGCTATAAAAGTAACCCTTTTTCTCTTTGATATTCATTGGAACATTATCAGAAACCTGCAAATATACTTTTCTTTTGAAAATACTTTTCTCCTCTTCTAAATTCTTTTTTCCGCCTCAATACGAACACCGCCGGAACTGGCGAGATTCTTGTGACCTTGACATATTGAGGTTTGGGGTTTAACTCGTCTAAAATCTCTTCGAAACATCTGTTAATTGCTCCTTGCTTATTTGAAACCGTGATCGCACATTCATTGCTCACCGGCCGCTTGTTCCTTTGCATTATTTTGATAACCCCGTGAGAAATCATTGCTTGCGTCATGTACGAATTATATGCATATATATTTTTTGTTTATGTGCACGAGTCATGATTTAACATGAATGCATTCAGAATGTATACGTTGAAATGGGTACACTTTGCTTGTGTCATTGATTTTAACAGTTCAGCCTTCGCTGTGGAACTAAGAGCCGCTGAACAAGATAGAGGATCAATTATTTAATTTTTTCTTAATGTTGTATTTAATTAGTTTTTATTCTTTTGTTACTTTTGTTGGCCTGTAATTGTAAAATGATGATAAATAGTAGAAAGGGGTCTCGAGGGCTGTGAATGTGTGCTTCTTTATTTGTTTCCCATTGTTAATCTAGAAATCATGCTCAGGAATTTTAATAACATAGGTGACAAATAGAAAGCATGTCTATAGGATTTTCATAACGTACGAAACAATAGAAATCATGCTCATAGGAATTCAATTTATTTAATAGCACATAATACTAGAACTAAAGTTCCTCGGTAAATTCAATATGAAATAAGTTATTTAAAATTTGGCGTGTAGAATAATAATGGTTTAATTGTTTAGTTAGAAGTAATGTCTATACTATATCAATAATTGAAGCATATGCCATTTCTTTGATAGTAAACCTATCTCGTAGAAATTATCTTGCATATGTCGACTCGTTTCTATTAAGGATATAGCATGTTAAGTTGCTTATTACGTGTTGCATTCTAGTTTCTAAAAATTTTATATTAATAACTTGGTAGATATCATGTCTATAGGAAAATGAACAATAGTTGTTATGAATGTCTATATCTGAAACTTTATTCTCGAGCCCCACTTTGAGACCCATTTGTGATCGACATCGCACTTGCCTAATTAATTGTAAAACAATTGCTTACAGCTTATGACAATCTGGTTTGATGTTGAACACAGCAATGTTAATTGGAATAATGCGTATAAGAACTCTTATGGTAGCTTTTCAAATCCATGTTTAATCATTGTTAAATATACGATTAAATATCCGGAGGGATTATACCGTTTATGTGCTAAATATATAAACATAGTTGTTTATCAATAATAAGGATTATAGAATTTTATGCATGCTTTCATTTAGAATTTATAAATATAGGATCAAATCAATTCTCAACTATGTATTCTGTTGCATTTAATTTGAATTTTCTCTGATTAGGAACCATGCCTATAGGATCCCATCGCATTTCGAAATCTATTTTTTATAGAGGTTTGTCTTAAAAATCTTCGTTATCTCGCCTTAATTGTCGCTTTCGTGGCATTAATCACCTCTTAAAAACCTAAGATTTTTAGATCCAAAATTCAGATAGTTGTCCAATGCCTCTTGGCTGTTAGGTTTGGGATGGTAGACAACCTCTAGGTCGTTAGTTTTTCTTCACCTAGAGCGCTTTGGGTTAATAATTAATTAAATTAGGCGGGTAGAGGGAAATGATAGTTCTGTGCTCGCTGAATAATACTGGCAATGTAAATCATTGTGAAGTATTATTTAAGTTGCACGGGGTGATCCTCATGTTAAAATACCTCCCCCAAAACGAGCACCACGCCTCTGCCCCGATTCCCTTATGAGATACATAGCTCTTCTGTGCCCGGCCCCCACAGTTAATAATTCATCTTATTTATTTGTTTTTATTGTTGCATTTTATAATGATTATGTTTAAATAGACATTTGATTGATGCATTTTTCTGTCTTTTGTTGTAGTGTTGAGATTGCGTATTGTAAAAAAATTGTTATTAATAATTGTCTCTAAATTATTATCCCATTTTCTTTCTTCTCGCTTGTCTGTAAGTTTCTTTGTTTATTAACTTATTTTATCAATCTAGTTTTAAATTAAGCAACGTAAGTTAAAATCAATTTTATTTGCTTGCCTAGTTAATTTTCCCTACATATTAATGATCCGCTCTGGAAACCACATTTGTGGACCTCGAAAGGTGCCTAACACCTTTATTTCGGCGTAATTTGCCCTTGTTCGGCTCTGATGACCTAGGCTAGTAAAACAGTCCCTTAGGTTAGCACGGTGCCCTAACGCACTCAAATCGTTAGGTGGCTTCTCTTCTTTCATAATAAAACCCTTAAGAGTTGTTACATGTTGTATCCTTGCCGCGAGAAAAATGGAGCACGAAAACTTGATGACAAAGATGACAGGAACTTCGAGCCAAACAGGTAAATGTAGTGGGAACTCAAGAAGGGAGCAAGTATTGATAACTCGACTCGAGGAAGAGGCAAACTTTCGGATAGCCATGTGGCGTGCCGAACCAACGCCCAATCGTATGACAAGAAAATTGGCGCTGTTGCTCAAAATCAAGGTTGAAACCAATATAGAGACAACTACAATAGAAATGGGTTCGGAGACAGGAGCCGAGGTCATGAACACGAAAGAGATTGGAGACAAAACGATGGATACCGCAATGACGGGGCTAGAATCTATGTGCCTCCCAACTCCATGAGAAGCGGAGGTCATGCAATCAAAGTTGGAGAGCATGATGGATGAGATGTTGAAGAAGGTGAGGTCCACTGATGATCAGCTGAAGGAGATCCAAAGTGACTTATCAAGTATGGGTCAGAAAGGAACTGGGCAAGGCCGCCATCGCGTATCGAACATCAACTTAGGCAATATCAAGATCAATGAACCCTAGACAAAAGGGTACACTACCTAGCAACACTGCCCAAAATTCAAAGAACGATGCACATTGCATGGCAATGATGACTAGGAGGTAACCACAGTTGACCCTCCATTTCCGCTGAGTGGACGGAAGAGAGCAATTGAGAAGATGATACTAGTGCCGAGATAGAGAATGGTGAGTTGCAAGAGGCTCCCAGAGGTGAGAAGGAACCTCGACATTGATCAAGGGGCAACCTAAGTACATAAATCTATCCCACGATCAATGCCACCATTCCTCAAGGATGAAGAAAAAGGCGGAGAATGGTAAGTTTCAAAATTCTAAGCCAATGCTCAAGAAACTATCTCGTAAACAGGCCATTGGTCAAGCATTAGAGCGTATAGACAGGATATGCAAAGTTTATGAAGGACCTCGTATCAAGAAGATATGCACAGAGCATGTTGACAATGTATATCACTGTAGTGTCATAGCTACAAGGGTCCTAGCTCGAAAAAGGAAGCACTCGTGTGCCTTCACTATACCATGTATGATTGGCAATGTTGAGTTCTACAAAGGCACTCGTGATTCCTGAGCTAACATTAATTTGATGCTCCTTGGCAGTATTTAAGAAATTAGGATTGGGATCCATCACATCAACCAACATGCGGCTACCGATGGCCTAAAACTGCTAAAAGCCAAAGGGGCATCCTAGTCGATGTTCTTGTCAAGGTAGAAAAATTTATATTCCCAGCAGACTTCGTGATTTTGGATTGTGAGGTTGATTATGAGGTCCCCATCATTTTGGGGCGACTCATTCTTTGCAACCGGGAGGGCTCTAGTAGATGTGAAGTCGTTCATGAAGTTTAGATTAAACCAAGAAGAGGTCATCAACATCTATAGGGATAATGAAGAAACCCAAGGAATTAAGTGTAATCTCAAGACTGCGAGGATGAGTATGAACCACTTGACGAATTCTGAGTAGTCAAGTGAGATTTGCATCGTGCCCCGACGTTAAATCAGGCGCTGCATGGGGAGGAAACCCATGGAAGGTGAAGTTTGAGTAGCCCCGGTGTGTTCTCTTCCTTATGTTCTTATAGTTTATGCTTCGAGGACGAAGCTTACTTTTCAAAAAGGGGAGGGGTGACTTGTGATTTGGGATTTTTTGAATCTGTCTGGGGGGTTGTACTTGTGATTTTTGGGGATTTTTGAATCGTCTCGAGGTTTTTCTTGCTGTATTTCTTGTCCCTTGTGGGCGTGCTATCTAGTAGAACCAAAGATGTGTAGGATTTTTATTTTTTAGCTTGTGATTTTGTTTAATTAGAAAGTAACTTAGGAGTACTCACCAATAAAAATACACTAGTTTTGATTTTGAAAAAATTGACCCCGTTTTAAAAAATTTTGATGTATTAGCTATGTATTTGTTACAACATACATGATTTGTGGATCTTTTGATGTCGTTAGTTTATTAATATGAGTAGTCTTGTTAAGCCATGTATAAACCAGACAGGTGAGGTGAAAATAGTTCATGTACCATATGTGAGTGAGGTATAGTATTCATTTCGGTATTGTGTTGAAGATCTAGAACTTTCCGGGTTGGTCTCTGCATAGGTTAAGGATAGTTGGTTAGGATATGATCATAGGGAAATTTTTGTTTAGCTCATCATAGCATATATTACCATACCAAAGTTGCATGAATCCCTTGATCCCAAGTTTGAGCCTTAATAGACCATGCTTCTTTGATTTACCGATTAACCATACCTATTTATTTACAATGAACCCGTTTTGGCCCCGGTCCTTCCTTGGATATTGTGAACCTCAACATAAATGCTTAAGCTGAGGGTGGCTAGAGTAGGTTGCGTAAATGGCAGAACAGAAGAAAGGAAAAGAAAAGAGAAAAGAAATGGTGAAAATGAGGTGTGGTGTGGTGAAAAGAAAAGAGATGAAAAATATTGAGAATCTTGAAAAAGAAATTTCAAAAGAAAATAAAAATGCTGGAAAAAGTTGAAAATACACCACACCCATGCAAATGTGTATAAAAAGAGGTGAAAATGGAAGAAAAAGGGAATGAAAGAATAAAGAGTGAAATAGGTGAATGGTGTAGCCAATGTATGTAGTGCCAAGGAAGGATAGTCACTTATAAAATCTTTCATCTTTATCATGTCCAGCCCTAAGCCTATATTACAAGCCATATCAAGTCCTATAGTGATCTTAATCAACTATCCGATAAATCAGCAGAAAATAGTGGCAAGCCTATGGTATCTCGACACATAATACTTCTGTACTTCTTTGTGAGAGTGAGTGCCTTACTTGTTTAGTCCCATGCTATGTTTGACATTTCATATCTGAGTGGGGACTTCATTTGTGTTAGGGTACATGAATTATGTTTGCTTTTACCATTGGTCTCTGTGAAAAACATCATGATGACTTGATTTCCTCGTTGATAGTTCAGATGACATGTTTTGATCCCCTCGTTTATGATGTTTTGAGGTTTCTTATAATGCATTAGCTGATGTTGTTCCATGAGAAAGGGTCAGTAATGTTTGTATAGAAAGTGCAAGTTTTGTTGGAGTATTGGTTATAGTATCTTAAATCTTATTTTCTAGTTTGAAATGACGTGTTTAGTTTTTCTTTATTTGCCCTGAGGACATGCAATAGTATTAAGTTGAGGGTGTTGATGTGTTGTGGATTTACAGCACTTTCGACGCTTAAAACTAAGAAAATAGCATGGACTTAGGTGTATTTATGTGGATATAAGGCACTTTTCATTTGGTTACGTGATAAATTGGTGTTGGAGCTAAATGATTCAAAAGATAGCCCGAAGTGTGCAAAATAGGCTCGACCAGCCCATAGTACGAGCCGTATGAAGGTCCTATGAGTCGTCCCGGTGGCTTTGAAAAGTTGTAGAAGGCTAACGTTGAAGAGAGATGCAATATATGAGTCTCAATACGCCGACCAAGCTTGTACGAGTCAGCAGGAAGTCGTGAAAAGATTCGAAGATTTGCATAAGAGGCCGACTCTCACGGAAAGGAAGTACGAATCGTGGAATGCTGCATGAGCCGTACCATGGCAGCCGTGATGAACTTCTGAAATATTTCAAAGTCTCAGAGTCAAGCCACGGGAGCTCAGCACGGATCGTAAGATGGAGGTATGAGTCGTAATTGTGATCCAACACTTAGCCGAAATTCATCCAAACATGCAGGTCATACGACAGATGCTACGAACCGGTAGGATCTAGCTACGAATCGTAGGTTGACTCGCGACGCAGGCGGAACCAGATATGGAAATTCACCCTGTTAGCCTAGGAAAAGAATTCTTGTGCCTCGTATAAATACGTTTTTTATGTCTTATTTTTCGCAGATTTCCTTAGAGAAGAGATTTTTATCGAGTAGATTTTTAATAAAGACATTATCGAGATAACATTAGACAATTGAGAGAAAGAGAATTGAGTTTATTTGACTTGTGATCAACCTTTTTCTGAATTTTCTTGTTCTTGCTATTTGTTCTTCAAGATTTTTGTTGATTAATTAAAGGAAGTGTTTTCCTCATCCATACTTGTAAGTATTGATTTATGTTTACCCATATGAATGCAATTCACAATCATAAAACTATGAGAGGCTAAAAACATCCATAGCTAGGGTTGTGGGAACAAGATGGATTAATAATTTAGGGTTGCACAAAGTGATTCTAAAACCAATACAAACTCTTATATTTGTATTCTCTTAATGCTTAAACATTTCTAACGGTGTACAACATTACGACTTGCTCGAATTCCTACTTGCTTAGGTCTAAGAGGTAGAGATTGATAGAAAGATTTACAACAAAGCCTAGATCTTGTCGATCATTGTATTAACTTTGAGTTGTGGTCGCAAGATAGTTAAATCTGGAACATAGTGATAACGTAATAGTTGAAACCGCTCATGAGACTCGGGTTGAGTAATTCGAGTATAGTTCAACAGGACTGTCAATGCTTGAATGAACCTAAATTATCAGTTCTATAAGTAAGTATTGGTGATGATCACGAGTGTATACCCAAAGCAGTTATGAACCCATGGGTAACACAAACCCTAGTTATCCTTAATATTGATTCAAAACCGGATTTTTGATAATTGTTTTTATTATTGATTTTATTTAGAACCCCCACTTTAAAGTAACTACCTCACAAGTTCACTTACCGGCTGTAATCTAGCTCTTATGATATTTCCTGTAGGTTCGGCCCCAACCTCTAGTTGGGTTCTTTTATTGATAACATCCGCTTCATACTTCATGAAGAGGTGTGGTTTCGAGTGTTATCACTATCCTTTCGCAAGTTACATTCGTCGCTAGTACGACTTGTGTATCTATAGTACTTTAGAGTAAAACCTATTGTGGTCAGCTGCTATGAACTAGATTGAGATGATGGATTGAGATGATAGAGATAAAAATAGTAACCTCGTTAGAGTTAACCCTAGCTAGATTGATTTTTCTTTCGACGTTGGGTTGTCAGATGTTGTTCCATATTGAGTTCCATTAGACTGAGGCCGCGAGGGCCATATTGAGTTCTATTAGACTAAGGGCTGAGGGCCATATTGAGTTCTTTTAGACTAAGGCCGAAGGCCATATTGAGTTCTATTAGACCGGATACGCAAGGCCATAATGTTGTATTAAACCGAGGCCGCGAGACCATATTGAGTATCATCAGACTGAGGCGGCGAGGGCCATATCGAGTTCACTGATTGAGGCCGTGAGGGCCATAGTGATGTCTATCAGATCGAGGCCATGAGGGCCGTGTTGAGTTACCGTATGCTTACGCCATTAGTAGTCGATAGCAGAAATGGACATTGTTTGTACTTTGTTTGGGGCTCAAGGGGGCCCAGGTAGGTTATCCTGTGTTGTCTGTACCTTCCAGTCTTAAGGGGGTCCGGTTAGGTTCTTGTTTGTAAATATAAACTTGTTAGTTGTGACGCTCGTACTCAGAAAGATATCTCGTGTTAAATTATTGCTCTCTTCCTTGATTATTTCTACGCTTTACCAAATTTTCAATAGTTATTACTTTACTTCCTTACATATTCGGTATATATTATACTGACGCCCATCCCCGGGGCTCTACATTACTTGTCTGCAAAAAGGATGACGCGGTTTGGGACGTTCCTAGTCTTCACTGAGTTAGCAAGCCATTCAAATTCTTACTTAGAGTTGATAGTTAGGAAGAGGTTTGTTCTTTTGGTTGTGGCCAGCTTAGGGGTAGGTCGGGCCCTATCTCGATCATTATTCTACTTTAGAGGCTTGCAGCTACAGATTTCAGTAGCTAGCTTTGTATATTTTGAGCCACGTGATGGCCGTGCGGGGCCCCGTTTAGCCGCTGGGCTAGTAGCCTTGTCACTATAGCATAGTTTAATTGTTGTTTTCATCAGTTATAACTAGACAAACATGGTGGTCTTATCGGCCCACATAGGATCCCTGACATTGTGTTGCGGTGGTTAGCTGTCTTTTTTACAAAGTGGCCTGTTTCGCCGTGAGGCTATACTTACGCCCAGATATAGCTCGTTGGTTTCTCGAATTAGGTGTCAAGTGTGCACTAGTAGTGCACCAGTCCAGCCAGGTTAGTCCAGACCTAGTGTGGCACCAGGTGTCAGTCATGCCTACCAAGGTGGGGCGTGACATATTAGATATAACACATTGAGATCTCATCACTTTCAATCTTTTTCAGTACTCAAGCCTTCTGGGCGAGGTTTCAAGGAAGTGTTACGTCAGAGGCTCTTCAGGAGTACACTGCCTCCTATTATGATCAATTGCTCCATTCTTTTTAAAGATTATTGCAATAAAACTAATTGATCTACAATCATTCATGCATATTGTAGACTCGTCCATCGTGGACTTTAATTTAACCGAACTTTTCAAGACAAATGTGAAATTAATTTTGGTCAACAAATTATTCGTGCATTTGACTGAATTTTTTTTTGAATGAGGATCATACTAATAATAATTCACTATATATTTCTTAGCTGCTTATCCTCTCCGCCTTATGTTACAAAAAACTAACATATATCCCCTCGATCTTCTTTTGGAGAATTATTTGAGTGCATCGTGATAGATTCATTAAATATATAATACGGCACATCAAATTATTAGATGAAAATATTTAGTTCCTGACCCTGAACTAATTGAGCGGAGGGGGGATTAATCATAACTTATTAGTCAATATACTTTATATTGTATGTAATATATCATATCATATATCAACCCACTAAGCATTCCTTATAAGCAACGGTTCAACTATTTATCGAAGACATTCAACGTCAAACCAAGCTTTAATATAAATCAATATTATCAAGTTGAACTATTCAATTACACAATCTAAAAATTATGCTCTTAACTTAATGTATATTGAACAAACTTTGCAAATATCAAGCTATAGATTGACAATAAACGCATATATGACCATCTTATATGTATCATTTAAGACATCACATGCAATGTGCACATGAGTCCATATTCACCATTTATACTTTTCAAAATTCTTAAACAAGTTAGGATCGGATATATGAAATTTTCAACCATTCTAGTTTATTTAAATTTATCTTAGACTCTAAATATTACAAAATGAAAATAATACAAGTGCTTTTGGATTCAATCCCAATATTAGTTGGTACAATTATTTCAATTATGAGAACAAGTAACGCAAAAGATCTTTTAAAGAATCTTTTAGTTGTTCAATATATTCTAAATACTCAATTAACAAATCATAATGATGATCAAAATGGTTGTATCAATCACAAAAATTATCTATACTAGTAAACTTCATATTTACCATGATATTTCAGGTTTTCTATGTCATGAATTTCACATCAATAAACTTCTAATTTACTGTAGCATGTAATTTCGTCATGCTTATATTTGTAGTACAAATCGAATAATCTTTCATTTACATATTTCTTTCTCATAGTAATTTAGAGACATGTAGTCTTTCAATCATTTGTAGTCTTAACCATTTTATTAGTAAACTTCGCATTTACTACAACCCTGTGTTTTGATTATAAGATCCTTGTATATTACAATATAGGATGAATGACATAATAATAAATAAACTATTGGGGAGCTTTTGATTTATTTTTCATAATAAAAATATTATTTGGACACTAAAGTGTTATGATTCTTGTAGACAAACAATCGTACTCTTTTAGAGACCTTGATCATTAATTTATATTACTAATATTGCTTATATATACTTCGACATCACGAAGAAATTTAGACACGTGTCATGAAATAGGCAATAAATACGTGAACATTTAAAAATAATTATAAATTCATAAAGAATGAAAAATAGACATTAAGTCTTAAATGTCAGCATTTTAAACATCTCATTCATGAGGCTAATTAACGTATGAATATTTTGTACCAAAAGTGGCAATCAACTAGGTAATTACATTCTAAAAGAAACATGAATTGTTATTTTTATTTTTTTGAAGAAATCAATCACAACTAACCTTGATGTCTATATTGCTATAGTAAAAAATATTTTACTTTATTTTCTTTTGCCTTAAAAAGACACTTTATTAAAATTATTCAAGATATTTAAACATATGACGCTTACAAATTAAGCTGTGACTTTCATACCACAAAAATAACTTATATATCCTTTCTTATTTTTATCTTTCTGAGATAGGTAAGTTATGATATTTTCTTAATTTTACTGAAAATGAAACATAATTATTTAACTTGCTTGAAATATAATATTTATCAATAACTCATTATTTAACGAAACAATAAAAAAGACATGACAATTAATTTGAGACGAAAGAAATATGAAGTCACCAAAGAAAAAAAGATAAGGAAATATCATACAAGAAAAGCTCCTGCCATTAACTCTCATACGGACATGGCTGAAGCTGGAAGAAAAATTGTCCATACTTTACACCTTCATCGATCTTCTTTCCGCTTCATTTTTAATAACCCAAAGAATTACGCGTTATTGGGTCAAAGAGGTAATTAACAATACTGACAATGGGACTCAGATTTACATTACAATTATATAGTATCTTTCAAATTATTTATGCTCGGAGAATTTTAGATTTACTATTTTAGAAGTAAAATTTAGTGTTATACTATTTTAGGAATAGATTTCAAACTCTTATTACTTTAGGAGTAAATTTCATATTTACTAATTTAGGAGTAATTTATGTAAAATGTATTTTAACTATATTAAATTATGATAGCTTTAAAACTTTTTTAAATATATTGCTACTTCTGGAGCAACATATTTTTAGCATTAATTGTAACAAATCTATAAATATATTATCACTTCTAGTGATCATAGTTCTTGCAAATTCTCATTCTTATTCATTAATGGATCTCAAATTGATATCACATATATTTTTTACAATATCGTTTCATTGTAACAAATATATTTTCATAATATTATTCTTTTCGTAACAAATAGAGACATGAATTGCCAACCGAATCAATAAATTGTTTCTCAAATTAATAAATAAAATCAATATTGTTATTAGCAAAGACATAAACATTAAGAATTTTTCAAAAATTCCAATTAATTAAAACTTTAAAAAAATAAAAATATTTTTAAAAATATTGAGAGAAAGAATATCACTATTCGGCTAAGTAATACATCTTTCGAAAAGAAATATTGATTTTTTTACCTCAAATTTTTAATAAAAAAACAAAAATACAATATGGCCCATAAGCTTGCCTTTAACTTAAATACTCCAAAAATATAATAAAAAACAAATAAAATAAAAATATTTTTAAAATATGATAATAAGTATGCGATGAATTATATAAAAATTGGAAGAGAAAAAAATATCAGCTCGTATCGATGAATGGTGAGCCTATTCAACTTATATTATTATCGTTGCAAGACACATCATACTAAAATATTGCTATCAAATAAATTTCAAAAGTAATATTCGGACGACTTCAATCATGTAATTTTTTATAATAAATCAAGTATTCAACTTGACACTTTTTATTTTTAATATGTCACAACACATAATTTTAATGGCGGCCATGATTGTAAAATATTTCATATGTTAAAGTTTTTGCCTTTTTGTTTAAGAAACCGTAGCCTCCACCTTTTTACAACACATATATATATCAAGAATTTATCGTCTAATTAATGAGGTAGTGTTTGTAAAAGCTGTACAGAATTGTGACTAATATACGTTTTAAGAATGGCAATAAATCATTATATTATTTATATCGTAATGTATATCCACATAAAATTAGTAATTATTTATGATAGAGATAATAAACGTGATTTCTGAACAGAAATTTTTATTCAACATTAATCTCAGTCTTAATATCTTTATAACTAGAGACAAAATAGTATATTCACTGACAACATTTTTGATCTACAAACTTCTGTTAAATGGTATATCAATTCTTAAAAAAAATGTCTTTGAGAGATTTTTAGTGTAATTAAATTTACCTACTAAATTTGCAGTTTTCCTTTACTATTTCTTCTAATTGTGATGGCTATGTATACTGCAGATTTATAACTCCATATATATACAAACTCATCAACATGATAACAAAATTGTATTAAAAAAATATAATAATTAATTAGTAATTTATTATGATAAGGGATGAATATAGATGGAGAAAGGATGATTATAAAGAAATTCAAAATACCACTCGTAGCTTAAGTTAATGCAGAAAGTGTAAATGCTTTGTATTTTAAGATTATTGATTCCCATGTTCATCAAAATCGTAATACACCATTTAGGATCCTAATTAATTAAGATATTTAATTTTATATTTTAAAACTTATGATATGCATGATTTCAGTTTTTATTTATTTAGTGGTTTATTTATCTCTTTCAACTAAGAGATAAATGATTAAAATACCCATCAAATATTTTTATTCTTTAACCAAATAGTATTTCAAAATATTTTAATAGAAAACGAAATATAAATCTTTAAATAAAAAGATAACAAAAAATTAAATGAAAGAAACAACCATGATACTATGGCTTTGAGTTTTTTTATATTCTGATGAAAATGATAATAAATAATTATAATTAAATTTTAATAAAAGTGAAACAATGTAAATTAAATGAAAACATTAATTCTCTATTATGATAATTATAGATTTCTTATTTAATTTAATAATCTAATATTTATTGTAATGAATATTTACTTTTTAGTACATAAAATATTATTGAAATAGTTTTAAATTGAAGGGCAAAATGGTAATCCAACTTTTAACTTAAGGGCTTCCCACTTATATAATAATATGATATAAAAAAGAGGGAAGAATATTATAGAGAAAAAGAGATGAGAGAATTATTATTATTTCTCTTGAGGGATGAAATACAATGAGAATCCCTTTATTTTTATTTATAGTGAAACCAACCCCTAGCTTTTCTCCAAAGAAACAAGATAGACATTCACTATAATACACAAATACACGCATTAAATACTTTTGTGATTGCAAACTTATCCATTGCAAGTTTATTCACTTGCAAGCTTATTCAAGAACATCCATAATATAATATATTCAATAAATAACTTATTTAATGTTGATAATATCTTGGTATTATGATATTATATCTATTAGTTGTTCTAAGCTATGTAGAAAAAGACTCATGCGTATCTCGTATATGCACCAAACTAGTGTAATTTTTCTGCGCTTTGCGCTGTAATTATAAAAGAATAATAATTAAATATAACAATTCCATGATTTAAAATTCTATAGAATTTTTTTGATACAAAGAAATTTTTCTAATTTTTTCTTTAAATCCTACATATATATAAATTATTTTAATAGAAAAATACGTGTGAAATATTTCAGGTTTTATATGAAACATCTCATTTAGATAAATATATGAGAACTTGAATAGGGAAAATATAAAATCTAAAACTAATGAAAGATGAAGAAAATATGAATGAAAAAACTAATGAAAAAGAGAAAATATCGCATGTTTTCTTTCATTTCTTTAAAGGCTTTTTTTTTTGTATTTTATTTCTTAGTATTAATTATTAATGAATATGACAACCTTCATTTCTGTCAAACAAAAAATAAGCAAAACTAAAAAAGGAAGTTAACATAAAATAGAAAAAGAATGAAAATAAATCAATTAGATACATCTATCCCTTATTGTATATGCATCCGACTTTGTTGCTTTCTAACAAAACTTTTAAGACATGGAGCCTCCCTCTATTTTTTTCATTCACTTTCTCTAATTCTCTTTATCTTCAATTCAACTCTAAATAATATCTATGTATCGCTTTGTGACTCAATGCTAACCAATAGCAACATGATTTGATATTGGTAGATGTGAAAATTGTCCATGTAATATCGGTATTCTGCACTACAATGATCTTTTAACGGATATGTGCTTCAAGATCGTTGGGTCTATTCTTATACTCTCATTTATATATTTATTTCTTTAGAGTATATTAAAGTCTCAAAACGACTCCAAAGAAATTAAAGCACTTGAAATGATGGGTCAGGTCTTTTCATCTTTGACATCCTTCTAATTAAGCAATCAATGTAAACAGTTATAATGTTTTTTCAAAAAAATAGAATGACTTAATTGAAAAAAAATATAAGAGGAAAAGCCAAAAACTCAACAAAAAAAATATAAAATTTTGTTTTTTTATTTTAAATTAAATGATTTTTAACTTTATTTTGAATATACAATAATAATTTTAAAGATTATTAAAGAGGTGAAACACAATAAATAATAGTTAAGGTTGAGTAATTATTTCAAGAAGTGACTTTTACATCTTTCTAGTAACATATAGGTGAAGAAAAATAGAAGAAATAATCAAAAATTTGAGAAAAAGATAAAAAGTCATTGGGAGTTATAGAGTGGTACACATTTACTTCAAATGTAAAATGAAAAAGATAATTGAATAGGATCTCATTTTCAAAATATCATTTATATAAATAAAAATGGAGGATACGATAAGGTATTTTAAATTTATAAATAAAATATTCAGATGTTATAAGAGCATGAATGTTACAAATATTATTAAGAGTAGAAGGTAATTAGGTATGAATTATGAAAGCAATAATTTAAAAATCAAATAAGATAGAAAAAGACAACCGCAAATGAATAAATTTAAAAAACCTACATAGGCTCGATTTAAGAAAATGGATCCCTATTTACTATTTTACTAACTATTTCGCTTTGTTAGGCTAAACGAATGTGTCAATGTTTTTTTTTTTTGTTACTCTATTGTGTTAAATAAATTAGAGAGAAATTAAAAGAAATATATATATATATTTAAAAAATTTACTGATCATGTCATATAATATATGATCATTAAGTTACTAAATTAATGATAAATGACTTTTGACCTTTCTAAATTGAAAAAAAAGAGTTAATTAAGAGAATGTTGTTATGAAATAATAAAGAAAGAACAAGAATATTATAGAGAAAGGGAGAAGGAGAGAAGTTCTTATTTCTCTTGATGGGATGAAATACAATGAAGGAGAACCCATCTATTTATAGGGACAATTCCTCCTAACTTTTCTTCAAAAGATAGACTTTCACTATAATATAAACACATGTATCCACTACAATACAAATACCTTTATAGACATTCACTATAATAC
>JACEIK010001145.1:12242-41770 GCA_018107945.1 Datura stramonium
ATATATAACATGTATATACATATATAACATACAAGGACCTATACCAGCCCCCATAAGTCGGAAGGTGCCAACCAACACACAATCTTATACCCTTACTCGGGTCAAAACCATCCAAAAGTAAATCACTCCACTCGTCTACTAACTATGAGCACCTCCACCGGCCCCTTGGGTATGGAGCTTGGGCTCTCTGGGCCCCTGACTCTAACTGTATCTATGTCCGGAGGACTCCTATAACTGTAAATTGTAATCTGTATCTATATCTGTATCTGTATGTGTATCTGTAATCTTCCCCTTGGACGCAAGCGCTCGACAGGGTAAGCCATAATGTTATGCTGATGAGCCTGATATGGGGAATGCTGCATCCAATCTTCGTCCTACTGCGAACGGCATGCCACTCCTTTGAGTAACATATCCTCACCCTCCGGCGGGTGAGTCGACACAGCTATCAACCCTGGGGCGGCAAGGAAGCTCTAAGGGTGCCCTCATAGCACAAACAGGTCTCAACAAACAATAATCACATATAGCAAGCATGTTCGAAATGAAAATATTATCCGTATTCTGATTTCTTATTCTGAACTCTTTTCTACATTAAACTGATTCTTATACTGAGCTATACTGTATCTGAAATATTATCTGACTGTCTGATATTGCTTTACTAACTTTTATTCTGAATACAACATAATAATATAAAAATGCCTGTTGAATTCATACTGGACTCAATTCTTGACTTCTAGGTTCCTTCTTCTAGACTTTACTTTGTTTACTATACTGGGAATTGCTATCTTGCCGAAGAACTAGCTTTACATACCTCCGTTTCTGATTTCCTGGCTAATTGGCATAATTCGGTCAATATTTTGTTATTTCTCCAAACTGCATCCATATATATCAATTAGGACTAAATACATTAATATTTTGAGAGAAAATATCACTTTTAATATATATATAGCCCAAACTTTGACTTATCGAAAAACAGCCGAAAACTCGCTATTTCCCGAAAGTCCAGAAGGGAGAAATACTCACTTTAGGGCTAGGAGTATATTGATACTAATTTGGAGCAATTCCACTTACCTTAGCTCGGTAGCACGACGGTTCGCCGGCCGAATTTTGCGAAACTAAACCCGTAGGAATGCTCTTTGCAGCTTTATACTTCGGTATCTAGAGTTAATTTGAGTTTGGACCGCGTTTGACGGCGTAAACGGAAGGAAATCTCACTAACCCTCTCGTTCCCTCTATTTATGGTCTGTTTTCTGGAAAATTTTAAGTTAAAATGAGGTAAAACTGAAGTTTGGAGGATTTTATACTTGGGACTGCAGCTCACCTCCGTGGCACGTTGGCCATCGCGGAGGTTAGCCTCAGTGACATGCTGGCCATCACGCAAGTGAGCCTCCGTGACACGCTGGCAATCGCGGAGGTGAGCCTCCGTGACACTCTAGCCATCGCGGAGGAGGTCTGCCAGCCTCCTCTTGCGATTGTTCAACGTGTCGCTTATCCGGTCTTTCCCTGGGCCTTTTCCTAGAATGTATGGAATTCCAAAACTCTTAACCAACATGCGAATAGGCCATCCACATGTTGAGAATTTATGGGGTGTAACAGTTTTCATGAATATGAAATGCATGAATTACTTTACGTTTTTGGCCTATAATGTTATGAATTTCGATGACAAAGAACGATCATGATTCTTCAGATCTTCGGGACTCTTGATAGTAGAAAGTAACCTTGATCAGAGTCTAATGACTTCAGTATGTTATGATTAATTGAACACTCGGGTCTTTAATTAGCTGAAGTAGCCTAAGCCTAGACAAATAGTATCGGTTTTGTGGTTCCTCTTAGCTTAGTTAGGGATTCTCAATAGCAGAGAATGTTTCCCTTAGTTCAATCAGGGATTCTCAATAGCTGAGAATGTTTCCCTTAGTTTAGTCAGGGATTATCAATAGCAGAGAATGTTTCCCTAGTTCAGTTAGGGATTCTCAATAGCAGAGAATGTTTCCCTTAGTTCAATCAGGGATTCTCAACAGCTGAGAATGTTTCCCTTAGTTTAGTCAGGGATTATCAATAGCAGAGAATGTTTCCCTAGTTCAGTTAGGGATTCTCAATAGCAGAGAATTTTTCCCTTAATTCAGGCAGGGATTCTCAATAGAGGAGAGTGTTTCCCTTAGCTCAGTTAGGGATTCTAAATAACAGAGAATGTTTCCCTTAGTTGAGTCAAGGATTCTCCACAGTGGAGAATGTTTCCCTTAATTCAGTCAGCGACTCTCAATAGTAGAGAACGTCTCCCTTAGTTTACGATTTCAGTTTTGGCTCAGCTCCGTATAGTCTAAGACTTCAGTCCAAATTATTCTTAGCAGAATTCAGTATCAGTTGTCAGCAGTTAGTCAGTACAGTATATGATATTAGTTACAGCTTCAGTTCTCGGTATATGTACATGATTGTTATGTATATGTTTTGACTATACTTCATTAAATGTTTTTGAATAAAAGCATCATGTCAATAGTTATATATATCTCAGAAAGGGTTATTTGACTTCAGTTCAGTTATATGTTCAGTGACGTACTCAATTTACTTCCTCCCAATTTACTTGTATGTTTTAGTTCCTTTACGTTTCCCGCATACTTGGTACATTCCAAGTACTAGCTGAATACTTTATATGCTATATTATTTTATGATAAAGATCTAGGTTTCCAGACTCAGCCCCACGGTTAGACACGCTCTATACCCATTTCAGCTAACAGTGGTGAGTCCTCATCTCCCGAGGACGAGATCTATGTTTTTCTTCTTTCCGTTATATTTGAGTTTTCAGACATTAGGAGTTGACTAGGGACTTGTACCAGTAGCTCATTAGTGTAGTAGAGGCTTTTGGACATGTATAAACATATTCAACTTATTATTCAGAGTTTTAATAGACTATGTTCTTATGGGCTTTGATTAGACTCAACTATGATTTTGTTAGCTATTATCTTGATAGTATTATGCTATGATTATGCCATAGGTCAAATTGGAGCCTCTTGGGGTTCTTTATCCTGTGTCTCGATTCGGGCCTAAGTTTGGGTCGTGAAAAACTTTATATCAGAGCAAAGGTTTTGAGTGTCCTGGGGTGTCCAAAGGCCGCATTATGTAGAGTCTTTTTCATGGGTGTGAAGTGCTCTACACTTATGACGAAGAGGCTATGAGACATTTTTAGGAATGTTCCCTTTTCTTCATGATTCCCATCATGCGTAGAGTTTGTGACTCTAATAGTTCCTCTCCTAACTCGTGTTTTAAGCACTCGCAGATAAAGCCTCCCAGACGAGCAAACAGATGGAGAAGTGGTAATAGGTGTCAACAAGCCCCATCAGCCCCAGCCCGATGAATGAACATGTTACTCATGTTGATTTTAGGGCAGCCTTTCACCTGTTGGCACAAGCTATGACTGCTCAAATTAATCAGTAGGCAGCGGCTCATGTTCCCCAAAATGGGAACGTAGCGACAACTAGAATAAGAGATTTTCTTAGGATGAACCCACCCAAATTCTTGGGGTCAAAGGTTGATGAGGACCCGTATGAGTTCATAGGAGAGATCTAGAAGATCACCTAGATTATAGGGGTGACGGGGAAGGAGAGCACAGACTTAGCCGCCTACCAACTGAAAGGGGTCGCTCACATATGGTTTTTTTAGTGGAAGAATGTTGGGGAGTTGGAGCAGTCCCCATAAGTTGGGATGAGTTTATGACTACCTTTTGGAAATATTTTCCCTAGAGAATTGAGGGAGGCAAAGGTGGCAGAGTTCATCAACTTGAGGAAAAACAACTAGACTGTCCAGGAGTATGCATTGGAGTTTACCTGATTGTCCAAGTATGCACCAGAGATGGTAGCTGACCAGAGGGCTCATATGAGAAGATTCGTGAATGGAGCGGCAGACTCCTTGGTAAAGGAGTGCAGGATCGCCATGTTGCACAAAGACATAGACTTTGCACATTTGGTGATATATGCCCTACAAATAGAGGTGGAGCAGGTGAAAGAATATGGGAGAGAGGCCAAGAGGGCTAGGACAGGAGATTCAGAGTTCTCCCATCAATGAACGAGTGGTGGACATCGCTCATGCTCCCAACAGAGATCATCAGCCCCAACACCTTCGAAATCCAGTGATCCGTACAGACCTAGGGTAAGGGAGATTATATATCTTGCTTTTCAGAACTGTGGGAAGAACCATTTGGGAGAATGCATGGCTGGCTCAGATGCTTGTTTTTGGTGCAGCAAGTCGGGTCTTAAGCATAGATATTGCGCAGCAGCTAAGCAGGGAGAGAGTAGGGCCCCAACCACCTTTTTAGTAGCTCCAATAGCCTGCCCATTTCAACATGGTGCATAAGTTAACTCAGGTGGCAGACACCATCTAAGCCACTCTTACACCTTGTCAGCACATCAAGATCGGGGCAAAATTCCAGAAGGAGCCACATGTATGTTATGAACTATTCGTGTTACCTTTTTCATGATGTTGGAACCAAGTATGGAATAGAGAGTCCATTGATGTATTTTCGGAACATATCAGTAATATATGTGTGAATTAGCTAATAGTATGAGTCTTATAGTTATTTTTTAGAGATGATGGAGAAGTCAAGAGTTAGTGGTTTAGCCCCAACCTTAAGAAAGATTCAGGATCCTTAGAATGATGGATTTAACCTAAGGGGGAGATGGTAAACCTATGAGACAAGTCGAATCTCAAGTGTTCTAGTAGGGGAAACCCCCACACTAGTAGTTATGGGATTCCAATCCTTTCAGGTTCATATAATTTCTATTATGTTTCTGTTGAAGCTATGCTCTATCCATTCCCATGTTCATACTTCCAGAATTTCTAGATGACCTCTTTAGACAGCATTTCCAGTCTTACTCTATGAATCCATAAGGCTCACGTTAATGTCATAAACTAGCTATATGTGTTAACTCATGTCTTCTAGTATGCTCAGTACTCGAACTCAGTTGTTAGAAGTTGCTTTAGCAGCTTAGCAGATCAGGTTATCCCATGTAGGTGTTCAGTTTTAGATATCATGAAGGATTCATGCTTATGAGTCACTTATTTCAGTTAGACTAGATACCATGAATTCTAGTTCAATACTAGAAAGCACTTCGAGAGTGATGACTCAATCCATATCAGCTCAGTGCAAGTTCGACGAAAAGAATCCTTCCTAGTACTATATCTAGTTCCATGTTAGTTTCATGTCTTTTAGTCCCTCTCACATCTTAGCATGCATGTACTATTCAGATGCTTAGTTCAGTTATGTAGATCAGCCCGGAGTCTAATACTCCATTAATTTCAGTTGTAATTGTTCGATAATAGGGGTACAAGTCCCTTCCCTAGCTTTTCAGTATGTTTAGCCTACATTCGATCAAGAATATTCCCAAGGGGGAGATATTGTAACACCCCAAGAGTTTCCCAGATCTGACCCCAGAGTTAGATGAAGTTCAGTAGGAAAACTAGCAAAAATGTCTCAGAACGACTCGTGTGATGGGTCGTTGGTTGCTCTAATGGCTTGTTAGATTGAGTCGTTGTAAGCATTTCAGAATGGGTAATATGGGACTTTTGTAACCATGAGAGAAGGAATGATACATTGTGAGGAATAACGACCCATTAGATGCATCCATTGTATGTCAGTAGTCTAGACTTTCCAGAAACAACGAGCGAAGAGACGACCCTTTGTTTCCTGTGATGGGTCCTCCTGAGGAGTCATTAGTTGGAGTACAGAAAGGGTTCAATTATTGGTTCATTGGCATCGAACGGTTATGACGAATCATTAAGTTGCGTAACGACTCGTTATGTCAGTCATTAGAGGAATCTCAGGAGTTGGACCAATGGAGACAGTGGTGACGACGGGAGGAATTGACAAGTTGTTGAATCAAGTAACGACTCATCCTATCCTATCGTTGGTCGAAGAATCAGAAGCTGTAAATTTGCCACAAAAGTAATGGATGGTCACCAAGTGTTGTGGAAAGGACCAACGACTCGTTTTATGGGTCGTGGTCACTGGACGGGCAGTTTTTGGATCAAAATACTAGGGGTATTTTAGTAAAATCCTATTATTCCAGTTCTTTAATGACATCGTTTTGGGTATTGTAAGGGTTGAATTAAAGGGTTTCCGTTAGCCTAACACCTTCATTCTATAAAATCATCTGTAAGGTACTTCTTCCTCTTCTTCTCTCAAAGCTCAAGAGCACCTAGGGTTTCTCTTCAAGAGCTCCAATATATAAGGTAATAAGAGGAGATTTCTAACCAAGTATGTGGGACTTCAACAAGAATCTCCTTTCATCCTTTTGTCCAAATTTTTATGTTAAAACCCTAACCCCTTGAATTCTAGAAAAGCATGCCTTAGGGTTTCAATCTATGCATGAATTTCCTCACATGTCTTCTAAGGATTCCAAGACCTTATTACTTTCAAATTCACAAATTTTGTAGATGATATGGAATAGCATGATTGTAGAATTTCCTCATGATTTAGCACAAACTACGAAATAGGACCTTATTAATTGTTCACATGCTCTTACCATGAATTCCATATGTATACATATATATTTCTAAATCACGATTCGAATATATGACTATTAATAAATTTAGAACATATGATCTTGTATATACGTTAAAGCATGATTAGAATCTATGAGTTTTCATGAATATGAAATACATGAATTACTTTCTTATTTGGGCCTATAATGTTATGAATTTCGATGACACAACATGATCATGATTCTTTAGATCTTCGGGCCTCTTGATAGTAAAAAGTAACATTGACTAGACGCTAATTAATTCAGTATGTTATGATTAGTTGAACACTCGGGTCTCTGATTAGCTGAAGTAGCCTAAGACTAGACATATGATATTAGTTATTTAGTTCACCTTAGCTTAGTCAGGGATTCTCAATAGCAGAGAATGTTTCCCTTAGTTCAGTCTGGGATTCTCAATAGTAGTGAATGTTTTACTTAGTTCAGTCAGAGATTCTCAATAGTAGAGAATGTTTGACTTAGTTCAGTCAGAGATTCTCAATAGCAGAGAATGTTTCCTTTAGTTTAGTCAGGGATTCTCAATAGCAGAGAATGTTTCTCTTAGCTCAGTCAAGTGTTCTCAATAGCAGAGAATGTTTCCCTTAGCTCAGCCAGGGATTCTCTATAGTAGAGAATGTTTCCCTTAGTTCATTCAGGGACTCTCAATAGTAAAGAACGTCTTCCTTAGTTTACAATTTCAGTTTTAGCTCAGCTCTGTGTAGTCTCAAACCTCAGTTCAAATAAGTCTTTGCAAAATTTAGCTTCAATTATCAGCAGTTAGTCAATACAATATATGATATCAGTTACAGCTTTGGTTCTCAGTATATGTACATTATCCTTATGTATAGGTTTTGATTATACTTCATTAAATATTTTCTAAAAAAAGCATCATGTCAATAGTTATATATATATATATCTCATATAGGATTATTATACTTCATTTCGATTATATGTTCAGTGATGTACTTAGTTTAATTCCTCCCAGTTTACTTGCATGTTTTAGTTCCTTTACATTTCCAACATACTCGGTATATTTCAAGTACTGACCGCATACTGTATGTGCTATATCATTTTATGATATAGATTAAGGTTTCCATACTCAGCCCTGCAGTTGGACTCACTCTATTCTCATCTCAGCTGACTGTGGTAAGTCCTCATCTCCCAAGGACGAGATCTATGTTTTTCCTATTTCTGTTATATTTATGTTTTTAGACATTAGGAGTTAGCGTGAGACTTGTGTCATAATCCGAACATAGGCTCGAATCGAGACACGAGAAAAGGAGCCCTAAGAGACCCTAAGTCGACCCATGGCATGAACATACATTTAACTCAATTAACAAAAGCAGAAGAATTAACATTATATACTTAGCATAGGTCTGAATTAAGAATAACATCACAAATACACACGAATCTGAAGCAGATTACATTCTATGTCTGAAAGCCTCTAATATTGATGAGTTGATGGGATAAGACCCCAACTAACTCTCTAAGCATGGTACTGAATACATAAAAAAAACTGATAAATCATGGTCCTTAGGAGATGAGGCCTCACCGACAGATGTGGAATGGTATCTCTGAAAGGCTGCTTAAGGACAGAGCTGAGTCTGAGTGTCGGGGTCTGTATCATCAAACAATACAGCATAGAGTGTGTGGCTAGTACGTGGAATGTACCAAGTACTCAAGGTAAGTAAAACTGCCTAAATAAGTAAAATCATTTAAAACACGCATAATATAAAAATATACACAAGATAAGAATCTGAGAGTAGGGCTTGCATGCTATTTTCTGAAATCATGATCTCGACATAACGTAATATCATAACTGAATCGATTGACTCAAAGCTGAAATCTGACAATCATAAGTAAAACTGAAAATTGGGCCAAACCTGTTTTAGAACATTTATATAAATATATATATATCATGAGTGATAAACATGCATAACTGAACTCACGAGGAACAATGGGAGACTCGTCTTTTAACCGACATACCACGATAGAGCTTACGTGGTACCAACTATCACACTCAAGTGGTTAGAGGTGTTCAAAGCCTCGCTAGGGATAAGGACGATACCATGATATCGATATCAAGCTCGAGTCCCAATCGGCGCAGGAGATAGCTCACAAGGGAGGTCCAATAGTGTGTATATAATCACCTACGTTGGCACGTTGTTCTGAGGCATAGGTTGATCCATCCTTAGCCTACTTGGTGCTAGACACTACTCCCAAAAACATGCATTTGTTCTCCATCATTTTTTAATGAAGCTTACCATCATATATTGGCGAAGCTCAGTAATCAAATATATCTCAAGTCAGAAATCATATACGAGAAGCTTTAGCTCAAACCATACCACAAGCTGAAAATAATTGGGAGTCTTCACTCCAAAACCATGTGGTAAGCTTAATTAGGGAAAATCATAAGTAATACTTTAACATGTGGGCATTGCCCAATGCTTCAACATGTTTGAAAATTCTCAATTCACTTGAAAACATGATCATAAACATGGGTAACCTTAAAACATGATTTTCATCATAAATATCTCATCATACTAGAACATTCATCATAAATCTCAACTTTCATGAACTTCTCATAATTGGGCATTTTAATTTATAAAGCTTGAAACATAATTTTAATTGAAAACAACGTAAAACTTGCCCATGATTCATAATTAAATAGTAAAAACTCATCTAGATCATACCCATGAAGTGAGATAGGAATTTCATGCATTGGGTTAAAACTCCATTGAATCAACATAGGAATTTCCATGATTTAGGGAGAGATTGGGCATGGGTGTGAACGGATTCACCCATTCATAACCCTACATACATAGGGAAAATCTAATTTTACCACTTCTTGATTGCCCAATGAGGAATTGAAGGAAAACTTAAAGAAAATGATCTTGATCACCTCTGTAACTCTCTAACTTTGCATGCATGAGTAAGAATGGGCTAAAATGAAGTTACCCCTCTTAAAACTCATCATTCGTAGCTTAAAAAGACGTATTTTAGGACTTAGGATCATAGGAATTATGAAAAAGCCCTTATTAAATTCGCAGAAAATAATTGACTGCCAGTCCCCACGAGAGATTGGATGACTCTTTACTCAAGACCATGACTCATGGAATCAGTCGTCGAGTGCACTGCCCAATAGTTCATTTGGTGCTCGTCACGGGGGACCTCACTAGTTGTTACTGGTGACCACGACTCATGGTCACCACCCCTTATCCTTACTGCCAAATTGAAAATCATAACCAACCGGCTGAACATGACTCATCCCACGAATCTTGGTGACCATTCATAGGTTACATTGACTTCTTTCCTTCACCTTCCCATAATCCTTGCGCACGATTGACTCAACGAGTCGTGGTGACTAACGACGACTCCTAGTCAGGTCCGTGGGAACTAAAAAAATCAAAAATCCAACTCAATTCCTATAACTCACCACGAGTCTCTTCGCAACTCGTGGTCTACCCACAGGTCACAGAATGACTCGTTCTGTGACCTGGTGCTAGATTTCCAGTTTTCTTTGTTTGAACTCCCTGGTCTGATCTTTGTCTTTCGGGACATAACAATATCTCCCCCTTGGGAACAATTCATCCTTGAAAGTTGGAAACCATATATAAAAGCAAATAAATGCAATCATCATACTCAAATACTGATCATTTAGGCCAAAAACATATGGAATGACTAGCTTCAAACTGAACTACATGGATAAACTGAATTCACGAACCATACATACATACTTTGACATAAAAGAAACTTGGGCACATGAACTGAACATCAAAACTAAATAGAGTTTTAGGGCAAAAACTGATACTTCAAGCTGGAATAGAGCTAGTAGAGAATAAATTTGGGTATCTAGCCACCATGTCTGTTTCGACTTCCCATTTAGCTCTCTCAACATGCTGATTCCTCCATAAACCTTTAACTGAAGCTACCTTCTTATTTCTTCGCCTTCAAACCTGACGATCCGGTATTTCCACCAAAACCTCTTCATAACTAAGGTTGTCCTTCATACCAACACTGTCCACCGAGACAACTAGAGCTATATCACCCAAACACTTCCTTAAGAGCGATACATGAAAAACAAGATGCACACAAGCTAATTTTGAAGGAAACTCCAATCCATATGCCACTTTGCCAAGATGTCTCATAATCCGATAGGGGCCAACATAACGATGGCTGAGTTTTCTTTTCTTTCCGAATTTCATCACTCCCTTCATGGGAGACACCTTCAGAAACACCCAATAATCAACTTCGAACTCAAGTTCTGTCCTTCTCACATAGGCAGAGGACTTTTGATGACTTTGAGCTGTTTGTATGAGCGGAACCTTCTCCGTAGCCTCATGGACCAAATTTGGTCCTATCATTGCAGCTTCACCAACCTCGAACTAGCCAATAGGCGATTTACATCTCCGCCAATAAATAGCCTCAAACAATGCCATGTAGATACTGGAATGGTAGATGTTATTGTATGTCAACTCGATAAGACGCAAATGATCATCCCAACTACCTTTGAAGTCGATCACACATGCTCCCAATATGTCCTCGAGGGTCTGAAATTTCTGCTCTGCTTGACCATCCCTTTGCGGGTGAAATGTTGTAGTAAGCTTAACCTGAGTAGCAAGTCCTTTTTGAAGAGACCTCCAAAACTAAGAGGTAAATTGGGTACCTCTATCTGATATAATGGAAAAGGGCACTCCATGCAATTGAACTAGCTCTCGGATGTATAATTTGGCATAATCCTCCACTAAATCCATGGTTTTGATCGGTAGAAAATGAGCGTCTTTGGTCAACCTGTCTACAACACTCTTCATCCCTAGTATTGATTCTACTAGAGGGCACAAATGGTTTCATTTTGTATTGTGATGCCTCTAGGGTTGGTCTTAGTTGTGTGTTTATGCAACATGGTAAGGTTATTGCGCATGCCTCTAGATAGATTAAGACTCATAAGAAGACTTACCCGACGCATAACCTAGAGTTGGTAGTTGTAGTGTTCGCATTGAAGATTTGGAGGCATTATTTGTATAGGGTACATGTGGATGTGTTCACGGATCACAAGAGCCTTCAGTATGTATTCACTCAAAAGGACCTGAATTTGCGATAGAGTAGGTGGATAGAGCTTCTTAATGACTATTACATGAGTATCTTTTATCATCCAAGCAAGGACAATGTTGTGGTAGATGCTCTTAGTAGGCTGTCCATGGAGATTCTTGCTCATGTTGAGGATGGGAGAAAGAAATAGGCAAAGGATGTCCATAAGCTTGGCATTTTGGGGTTCACCTCATTGACTCAGCAGATGGTGGTGTCATTATTCAGAATGTGTCAAAATCTTTATTGGTGACTGAGGTCATGTCTAGGCAAGATGAGGATCCTATCTTGGTAATGCTAAAGGAAGCTATCCAGAATTAGAAGGTCGAGGTCTTCTCCTAAGGGGGAGATGGTGTACTTCATTATCAGGGTTGTATATGTGTTCTGAAGGTTGATAATTTGAAAGAACAAATATTGAATGAGGCTCATGGTTCTTGGTATTCTATCCACCCAGATGCCACTAATATGTACTGTCACCTACGAGAGGTCTATTGGTGGAATGGAATGAAGAAGGACATAATGGAGTTTATGACTAAGTGTCCAAATTGTCAATAAGTGAAAGTTGAGCACCTAAGACTAGGAGTTATCTTACAAGATATTAGTATTCTTACATGGAAGTTGAAAGAGATCAATATGGACTTCATCACAAGGTAACCTTGTACACACCGATAGTATGACTCTTTTAAGGTGGTTGTGGTTGACAAAAGCAACTAATTTCTTACCCGTTAAAACTACCGATTCAGCTGAGCATTATGCTAGATTTTACATTCGGGAGTTAGTCCAGCTATATGGAGTGCCATTATCTATCATTTCAGACAGAGGTACTCAGTTCACCTCTTTATTTTGGAGATCGTTTCAGAAAGGACTAGGTACTTAGGTGAAGCTTAACAAAGCTTTTCACCCATACATAGATGGTCAGGCCGAGCAGACCATTCAGAATTTAGAGGATATACTAAGAGCTTGCATGATTAACTTCAAAGGTAGTTGCCATGATCAGTTGCCTCTCATTGAGTTTTCCTACAACAATAGTTACCATTCGGGCATTCAGATGGCTCCGTTTGAGGATCTCTATGGGCAAAGGTATAGATCGCCTATTGGTTGGTTCGAGGTAGGTGAGGCTATGTTAATAGGGCTAAATTAAGTTCATGAGGCCATGGAGAAAGTCTATCTTATTAGGAAAAGGCTAAAAATAGCTTAGAGTCGTCAAAATCTTATGCGGATGTTAGATAGAGAGTGCTTGAGTTTGAATTTGATGATCGGGTGTTTGTGAAGATGTCTCCCATGAAGGGAGTGATGATATTAAGAAAGGAAGGGAAGAATAGTCCTCGATATATTTTCTTTTGTAGGATTCTGAGGCAAGTTATCCAAGTGGTATATGAGTTGGAGCTACCCGCGGAATTAGCTTCAGTTCATCCAGTTTTCCATGTATTTCTATTGAAGAAGTGCATTGGTGACTGGCCTTGGTTGTTCCGGTGGAGAGCATGGATGTGAAGGATAGCCTTACCTATGAGGAGATTCTGATTAAAATCCTTGATCATCAGGTTCAGAAGTTGAGAGAAAAGGAAGTAGCTTGTTGAGAGAGCTATGTGGGAGGTCAAAGCAAATATGATGGCTAGATACCCATATCTTTTCCCTTTCGACTCAATTCCAGCATGAGGTATTAGTTTCCTCCTTAGTTCTCTAATCAGTTTCATGTCAAGTTTAGGTTTCTAAATTTGGTACATCCAATTCTTCATGTATGAATGTTTCATCAATTAAGTTTAGTCATCTATATCTGTCCGGAGTCAGTTACTCCGTCAGATTTCAGCTTTAGTTGTTAAGTTTTTGGATTACAGTTCCTTCCCTAGCCCTTCAGTATGCCTAATCCACATTTGAAGACGAATAATCCCAAGGGGTAGATAATGTAACACTCTAAAAGTTCATAAGATCAGACACGAAGGTTTAAGCAGAGAAAAAAGGAAAATATGAACCAAGTCACAAAATGGCTCATCAAGTGACCCGTTATGTCACTTGAAGGATCATTCAGTGACCCATTAAGTATGTAGTATCAGAGGAAAAAGGAAAGGAGCTGCAGTGGTAACAGGTCAAGGAATGACCCATCGTAGTACCCAATGAAATCGTTGAGTTACTTTTTGGGTGGTGCAGAGTTGGGATCAGGAGGATTTTTCATAGGGGCTTAAAAATTGGAACGACGAGTCGTCATGTTGCCCCACGAGTCATGGTATGATTCATCAAGTGTGTAGATTTAAAGAAAGGGTTGATATTCTAGTGGTGACGAGGAGTTTATGCGACGAGTCATCATACCACCTAACGACCCATCGAGTCCTTCGTTGGTTGGGAAGTTCAGATTGCAGGGGAAAATTTTAGTGGTGGCAACGAGTTCAGACCACGAGTTGTCAGGTAACCCAATGACTCGCTAGGTCTCTCGTGGTGACTGACAGGGTAATTTTTCCAAACGATTCACTAAGAGTATTTTCGTAAATCCTAAGATCCTAAGTCCTAAACTATGTTGTTTTAAGCCCTGAATGGAGTGTCCTAAGAGGATTTAACCTGTTCTAAGGGTTTAGACTCCCATGCGTGGAAACCTTTGAGTTTCTTTTTGAAGATCAATCTAGAATTCTCTCAATTCTTCCCCAATTCTCTTGGGCTTTCAAGGATAATTTGAGAATCAATATACCTAGGTATGTAGGGCTATGAATGAGAGTTTTCTTTCACTCTCAAGCCCAAATTTCTCCCCAAGTTCATGAATTGAAGTTCTAATTCAAGTATATGGTTTTATAGAGTTTTAACCCAATTTTATGAAATTCTCTATGATATGTCTATGGGTCAATTATACTCATGTTCCAAAGCATGTTTTGAGATTTATAGGTAGATTTTATACACGATTTTATTATAAATTCATGATTTCATGTTATTAGAAATTATTCCCTATTATGCAAGTTTTACAAAAAGTCAAGCTTATGACCCATGATTTTAAGTATGATGATATATCTAGCATGAATGAATATTTATAAATTTTCCATGTATGAATCTATGATTTTGACTTATGAAGTCTATTCCAAGTATGCATGATTTTATGATTTGGGCCAATGCACACAAGTTAAGTATGTTTTCATGATTTAGCCGAGGCTTATAAGATCAACTTATCATATGTTTTGGAGTAAAGACTCCCCATGTTCAGATTTCAGAATATGCATGTAATTATGATTTCAACTTCATTGAAAAATGATGCAAGCACTATGCATGTTTTTGGGAGTAGTGTCTAGCAATGACTAGTCTTGGGGTTCCAAGGTTCCCCGATCTCAAAACTACGTGCCAACGCAGGTTTATATATATTGGGACCTCTCAAAAGAGTTTTCTGCTACCCCCAAGGGGCCTCAGCTTGATATCGATATCATGGTATCGTCCTTATCCCTGTCAAGGTTTTGGATGGCTCTGCCAACTTGAGTGTGATAGTTGGGGAATTATGTAAGCTCTATCGTGATAGTGTCGGTTATGACGGGTCTCCCATTGTTCCTCATGATTTCAGTTATTCATGTGCATGACTCATGATATTATGCATTACAACAGGTTTGACCCGATGATATGTTTTTATGATATTTTATTTATGATCTCAGCTATGACAAGTCATATGATTTCTATTTCTAAATCTTGGGTCACTATGTTAAGTTATGATTATTAGATTATGACTATGTATGTTGCATATTTAGTTTCAACATGCAGTCCATACTCATATGATCTAATGATTTATATTGATATGCATGATTTCAGTTAACATTTACTCAATGTGTTTTACATACCTTACATACTCAGAACATTCAAAGTACTAACCACATACTCTATGTTACATCATTTCATGAAACAAGTCCGAGTGATCAGACTTAGTTTTTCCGTTAGTCCAGCTCCCATGCAGTCCAGCTTAGTTTCCATCTTCTTTCGAGGAAATTCAGTTTAGTTGTTGATTCTGCTATTTCAAGTCTCAAACTTTTATTAGCTAGTTGGGGGTGTTGTCCCATTAGCTCATTAGATAGTTTATAAGATTATCATACATCATGTAGGCTTTCAGTTTTATCGACTGTTGACTCCGTGTATGATCATTGTTATACGTTATGTCATTTAAACTTCTTCTAATTCATGTTTAAGTTATAAATTTCCTCATTGATGTATGTTCTTTAGATGCTATGCTCATGCCATGGGTTGACTTCGAGCATTCGTGGTTCTAGGTCCCATTTCTCGGTCCGGAGTCCTAACTCGGGTCGTGACACTATGTTTCGCAGGTGCCAATATGCAGGACACATGTTCCTCAATTCCAGCAAAGTGCTTTTTATTCAATTCTTCTATTTTTCTTGTCTAAGTTCAATACCTGCACGATCAAAGAGAAAAGCATAAAACCTTCCTAATTTGTGTGGGAAAAAAAGCAATAGCTCATGCTTAAAAGCCTAATGAGTTGGTAAATTACCAGCTCATCAAACCCACAAACTTGAACCATTGGTTGTCCTCAAGAAAGACATTCACCCACAACCTAGAATTTAATTAAGCATCTACATCACAAGAGCTGCATAAAGGACTACTAAATCTTAAGATACCCCCAAAATTCTCGCACTGACTCAAGAAAATAAAAATACCCAAAACATGTTGCACAAATTCAGTTGGTAACCACCAGCATTTGGCATATCTCACATTCATTTCTTTCAAAATAAACCAGGGCATGTGTCAACAAATCAAAGTTCAATAAACATCTCAAGTCATTGGCAATCCGCATTCAAGGTTTGACTCAAAATTCACTGCACAACTTGTCCATTCATACCTCTCAATTAAAAACATATTTTTTAGCCTTTACTCGAAGAAAGTGATGTCACTCACCACAAAAAGAATCCTATTACACACATGCAATTCACACATAGGGATTGTGAATTGATGTAATGATGCTCACTCTCTCAAGAAAATTCAAGTGCATACACATTCGAACCAACTTTATGTAATTCGCCACTAATGCAGAGTTGTTACCCGTGGAATCACTAAGGACTTGCAGGTTATAATGAAGGCTAATCAATTCAAACATCCCGCTACAATAGTGAGTATACTCCACCTTAGCTCCCCTTATTAACCATTCACATTTTTCACCAAGAACCACCATTTCAACACCTTGGATTCTACATTAAGCCTCATTCAACTTTTTTCTTTTAGATGTTTCTTTAAACCAACAATTTCATTTTTTTAATTAAGCAATGTGGTGCTACCTCACATCATTTCCCTTCTCGCACACCCTCAAACTTAGGAATTTGATTACATTTCATTTTATTTTCTTATCCTTCTCCAAGTCATGGGCTTCAAGCCCCATTTTTCTTTCATCTCTAGCAATTAGGGAGGAATGGGTGCCAAAGGAGAAGATTAAAATGGTATAAGGCTTGTAATGTGGTTGCCAAGAAAAAGGCTTAAGGTTTAATCAGTGGTTAACAAGGGTTGATATTCAAGGAGGTCATCTAGTGGTGAAGTAACTAACAAAAATAAAAGCCTAAGGTCATTTTACAAGTGCAGCTACATCTAATATTTTGCCTTGAATCACATTCCGGACAAGTTCTAGACGATATGCACACCCAAGTATTAAGCACAAAAATTCTCAACACATAAGGCATCACACTCCAAGGAGTTCATCCATCCTCAAGATCAATTGAAAAGTATGACTTGAGACAAACTATTTCAAATTTTGCACACTCTTTTTCAAATCAAAAAGTCAAACAAAGAATGTACAACTCATGACGAGAGCGCTCTATTTTTAAAAAAATCCATTCCCCTTTTTCAACTTCAAAAACCATTTTGCTATGCAAATAAAAAAATTTAGATTTTGTTGACACCGATCAAGGTAACTGCAACAATTACTCAAAGACATGGAATTTTCCCTTAAAAAGTTTGCCTCTTAATCTATCATGGGGAAATATCACCCGATTCGACACACAAAAAAGAAAAACCAAATTTTCTCCTTGAAAAAGAACCATGGTATAAAGAATATCCTTGTTATACTATTTATTATCTGCAAAGGAGATTGCCTAAGCATGGGTCAAGAATTAATTGGAATGTGAAACCAACTCGTTAATGGCACTTCATTTTATCGACACAAGAAATCAGCCCAACATTTTCAAAAATTCAAAACAAGCCAGACGACGGAATTAATTCAACTAATCAAACATGTGAAAAATGTAAAAACATCAACAATCAAGCCTCACAAGTGTAGCAAAAGTCAACACTCAAATGGAAAATAAAATGATCAACAACAAAAGAGAGCACTCCCCACCCCCAATTAAAAATTATACATTATCCCCAGTGTACAAATGTAGAATGGATTAGATTAATTGCTTGTGTTTAATTTTTAGTCTTTANGTGTACAAATGTAGAATATGAAGACGTGATAACTCCCTAAACTAGCTACTCTTTTCCATCATCATCAGCTTCCTTGGCCTCATCATCACCTTCTCCATGCTCCTCCTCATCGTCCTCCCCTATGCTTGCAAGTAAGTCATCAATAGGGCCTCGGGCTGTGTCTGAGGCAGACATGGCTTCATCTATGAAGCTAAAATCACTATCGTCTATAGATGTCCTACTCCTTGATCTCTCACGTCATCCCAGATAGAGTAGACCGCTCCCTCGACCACATCAACTCGCGAGCACAACTTATTTAAGCTGTCAAAAACATCATTCATGGCACTCTTCATCAACTTTTGGATGAAGGCTGGCAGACTCATGACAAATAAGTTTAGTTGGTTTTCATGAGAGTGGGTCATATCAGCCAGCTTTTAAAGACCACATTACTTGAAATATGAGAGTGGTGGTAAGACCTTTTACATGGCACTTCTGCCAATGCATGTCTCGATATTTTGGGAGTGGGATCATTGAGGCCGGGGGCTAATGGAGCCTCATTAAAGTCATGGGTTTCTGAGTCTTCTAGGGCATCCCAAGTTTGCAGCCTCTTCCGCTTTCTTTTTGGAGCATCTTCATTCCTCTTTTTATCAATATCAATCATCCCGATAGTGGAGCAAGGTCGTTAATCTAGAAAGTAGGGAACCCCTTCTTTAGCACATAACTGGTTAATGAGGACGAGAAAGGGCATGGAGAGACCTTACTTCCTGGCCTTTCTTTTTAATTGAGTGGCAACTATCTCGCCAAAGTTAACACGCACTCCAGATGTTATGCATGCAATCAGGATGGCGGCTTCAATATTGATCCGCTGGTTATTCTTGGAGGGCATGAGGCAACAATACACTAAGTCAAGCCACATATTGGCTTCAAATTAGAGGTCTTGCCTTGAAATTTCTCCTCCCATGGTAGCCTATAGCAGTTGCCCATCTACAATAGTCCAAGCCACCTGTAAGCATTGATTGTCCTTGATTTCCACCTTCTCAGCAAAATTAGTCCCTACTTCAATTTCATCACCCTAATAGATCGAATTTAATGCATATGAGGTGATAACAACCTCTACTCCATAGACCCGAACTAATGGAAGATTTGGGAACTCATCCACCTTCCTGTGGTGTTTCATCGAGTCATGCCTCACTCTATATCAGGCATAGAACTCTACCACTATGTTGGGGTAGTACCCAGGTAGAGCATCCAAGAACGGCTGCCACTAGCACTCAGCGAATTGTTTGTTTATTTTTGGGGAAGTCTTACCCTAGCCCCGCTAGATCGAATCTCTTTTCTAAAGTCAATGGCCGGTCCTCATACTTCATGTAGTAGTCCTTCATTTCCTCTATACATAACTGTATTGCATCTCGATTGTTTGTAGGGACCTGGGCTTCCTTCGCTTTACCTTTTCCCTTGCTTTTTGAGGATGTTGGGGCCGTCCCTTTGTCCGATCGCCTAGAAGAAGTCATTTTTCTACAAGACAATATGAGTGCCACAGATAAACACCAAATTCTTTTTGTATTTTACATTAAGGTAGATAAAATACAAAATATAAGCTAAGCGAGAGAAGAAAAAAGAAGAAATTGGATTTCTGCCAAATAACACAGTAACTAAAATCACTGGCAGCACCTGCGTTTCGTAGCTACGGACCTGCGACCAACAGGTGAATCGCAAGTGTAAGGCAGTAACTCTACTTTTTTGCACTCCAACCTGCATTGCATCTGAGTTTCGCAGATAGGGACCTGCGGCTCACAAGTTCTTAATAGAGGCCAGAACATCAATTTCATGCTTGAACCTCAATATTTTTCAACAAGTATGAGCAAAATTAATATCTAATGGGTACTTAGACTTCCTTGAAAGATATAACACAATATCAATCAACACATAAAGTCAATATAACCACCTAAAGACTTCCCTTAAGAAGGAAGTTACCCCATCTATCATCGGGAATCGTCAAGTGACTCATCTGAACCAGATTCATCAGGGCAATTTCATTTTACATGAATCGCCCACATTATCACATTTTTATTTACGTTAGTAAGCATATAAGAAGAAATGATGATTTTCCCATACAAAAGACGTCACCCTATCTATCATCGAGAAAAATTGTGCATTTCAAGCAAACGAGTTATTCAAACTTCACCCCCAACTAAAACTTTTAAAGAATATAACACACCCACTAAATTAAGCATCATGAACCAAGAATATTTACCCACACGGATTGCAATTTTGGACCTCCCCCACAACACCCACAAAAAATCAAATACAACGTAGATATGGAGAACATCCTTGGGGAAATGAGGAGAACACAGGTCATGGAAAATCAACACTACATGCCTTTTGTGCTCCATATAACATTAAGCTCAAATATACAAGGAGGAAAATGAAAATACATACCAAAGAGTTAGAAGAGAGATGAAAGTTGGAAACTTTGAAAGATTTTCTTTTCATAACAATAGCATCCCCCAAGCTCTTCTTCTTTCATGTGGTGTTCTCAAATGTTGTTGATGGTGAAATAAGGTGAAGAAGGGTAGAATTTATAGGGAAGGAGAAGGTGATGATTTGTGGTGGAATTGATAGGGGGTTAATGGGAGAGTGTGGGAGAGTGACATAGTGGTTGAAGAGTTAAGGAAATGGGAAAGTGGTGCAAAAAATATGGTTTAAGGAAGTAGGGATGAAGTTGAAGAAATATGGGGGCGAACCTGGGTCGAGTTAGTCAACTGGGTTGGTCAATTTTCAAATTTTACCTCATTCCTTTACTTGCGCTGAACCTGCGGCCGCTGATATGCATCTACGAATAACAGTTCAGATGCAGGTGACCTTCTTTTTGCTTACTGCACTGTTTGGATTGTGTGGTCCACCTACAGCTCACAAATATGCACCTGGGTTTCATAGATGAGATGTAGGTCCCTTTAATTTTTTGCATTTTCTTCCTAGGTATACTTCCTCAATCCTGCGTTACACCTATGTCTTGCGGACCTTCACATGCATTTCCCAGGTGAAGCGTAGGTCCTCCTTACTATGCCATGCATTCTTGAACACACCTATGCTAGACCTACGCTCTGTAGGTTGGTACAAGTATTCTTCAGGTCTCAAGAAGGAGCCTGTACTCTACTTTCTTTCACCTTGTTCACAATCCAATCCTCCTACACAATAAAGACAAGAAAAACATTAAGTAAAAATAAATTTAGAGACACTTGGGTTGCCTCCCAAGAAGCGCTTGATTCAATATTGCGACACAACAATTTCACCTCACAAATTCATCATTCATCCAGAGGTTTTTCCACCACCTCAAGACCATTCCCTCTCTCCCTTTCCTCATTCATCACATCTATCACCTTGCATTCATCGGGTGGTTTCATAGATCAGCACACATTGAATGTCATTTCGTCACTGCCCATTAGGAACATCCTCTCTCCAAACTCCACATCTACAAGAGATCGCTCGATGACCAAGAATTGTTACCCCAATATAATGGGTACCTCAATATCCACATCGCAATCCAACACAACAAAGTATGCTAGAATGATAAATTTATCTACCTTGACCAACACATCCATAAGAATTCCCATGGGGTGCTTTATCAATCGATCATCCCTAAGCAACCTCATTGGGGTAGGATTGGGGTTCTAAAATCCTAGATTTTTGAAGATCACAAGGGGCATCAAATTTATGCTCGCCCCTAAGTCGCAATGAGCTTTGTTGAACACATATGTCACGTCCCACCTTTGGAGGCATGACTGGCACCTAGTGCCCTACTAGGATCTGAACTACTGAGCGGACTGAGCCTAAGCACCTCTGGTGCAAGGCTAGCTCTAACTCTAGAATCAAGAAATCAACAGTCTATATAGCAGCTGCAAATGCCAGCCCCAGCCGACAAGGCCTATAGCCACCTATGAAAAATAAACAGCTAAACGAGGCCCCACACGACCGATACATCTAACCACAGGGAAATGATACAATCTACAAGCCTCTAGGAGTAATAAGATGGCCGGGACAGGGCCCCGGCCTACCCATACTGTACAAACAAAAGAAGTAAACCTCTGACACACAGCTCCGGATGAAAGGAGCTGATGGCTTTGTGCGGCTGACTGAAACTACGAGGGATCTGCTCCTCGTCTGTCAGCAGCTTCATGCAAGTAATGCAGCGGCCCGGGAAGGGCGTCAGTACAATATGTACCAAGTATGTAAGGCAATAGCTGTAAATGATTGAAAGTAAGGAATAAAGCTGACCATAGCTGAAATAAAGGGAACGGACTGAAGTTGGCTGAAGTAGTAAAATCAGGACTAAATGTAACTGTAATAAGAAGGGTAGGGGTCATACCTGACAAACGGAACGTCTTACTTTATAACTATAAGTAACCAAAGAAACATAACATAAACCTTACCTGGCCCCCATAAGACAGAAGGTGCAATCAACACATAACAACCCACACGGGGCCCCATTAGCCCAAGTGCGTACACCTCAATCTAATTACCCCTATACAGGTCATACCCCACCACCTACTAACTATGAGCATCCTGCCGGTCCCCTGGGTATGCCGCTTGGGCCCCTAACTATAGTTGTGCCTGAGTCTGGAGGACTCCTGAAATCTACACCCCAGGCACAAGAGCTCGGCGGGGGTGTGTATAGGCCAACCACGAAAAAATATGAGGAGCTGGCTCCCCATCTTTGTCCCTTACGGACGGCATGCCGCTCCGTAAAGCGACGTATACTCGCCCTCTAGCGGATGAGTTGACACAGCTATTAACCCTGGGGTGGTCACAGAAGCTATACAGGTAATCCAACCCAAATATTGCAAATATAGGTCTAAACTGATAACAATAACTGCACACAATCATATACTCCTGACACGCTTTACTGAGAGTCTAACAATACTCTAAATGTCCTACTCGGACATCTGTAGCTCATGCATAATTGTGGAGTTGCGGACAGCTAACTACTTTATTCTTCTAACTAAACAACTATAATGCTAGGCTTGGTCAAACTTTCTTCTAGGCGATCGGTCCCTGGTTCTTCATAGGGAGCTTACCGATCTCCTTAGCCTGTGGTTAACACTGTACTAGCAGAGTACTACTGACTCCTTAATCCATGTCTGAATCCACTCGGATCTATGTTACTGTTCTGAGCTTAATATTATTGTTCTGGGCAATTCTCAAACTTATAGGCAATTCTATATAGAGTGGCCCTCTTCTGGCACTCTATACCTGGATACCTTACAAGAACTGGCTAGGGTACTGGCCCGTCACTGGCTACTGATGTGGACCCCTCCTTGGGGTACCCACGGGTTTATCTGACTTGGACGACTAGGCTGGCTTGCTGGGCATTCTACATGATAACTGTTAAATCGACTATGACTGACAATCACTTATAAGGCTAAAGGAACGACGTACGATAACTCAATACACTGGAGAACCCTAGTGTCGCTAACTCTGGAATATACCTATTCTGTCTCTATTTCGGTTTTGGAACGTGCGATAACGTTAATTACCTCTAAGGATGCTTTCCTGCTAATACATGCGCCAGCTGGTCGTCAGACCGCCTAACTGCGCCCATACTGTTTAACCAACTGATTCAGGCTACTAACTCTTACGAGCCTCTGAAGTCTAGGTCAAGCAACAAACATATAAGACTACCATCCCAAAAAGCTGAGAATAAAAGAGTTCCTAGAGTGTCATACGTGAATCACATTTAACCTGCTCCTCTTTTAACGAGGGATCCTGTAGTACGATCTGTATATGAGTTCTAACAGCTATCCAGAATTTATGTAACTGTAATCCCTGTTAGCAGCTAATCACCACATATCTAATATTTATATACGTAGATTAATAACAGCTAATTGAAACATATCGAATTACAATCTAATGGTAGAAACCATTTGCAGCATTTGAGATCGTTACTTCTATTCGAGAACATAAGTCATAACACTGTACAACTAGGATACTTGCCGAGAGTTAATCCTTACATACCTTGATCACTGTTTACTGATTAGCTGGTGAGTTTCGGCTCGTGTTCAACTGCCCTTCTCACCTGAAATCATGTTTCTGGAAAGATAGGATTAGTTTTATCACTAAATTCGGCAAAAAGGAAAACATTATATATAAATATTAACTATATTTCGAATTAAACGAAACACGGTCGAAACCTCATTATTTCTCAAAGATCTAGAAGGAAGAAATACTTACTTTAAGCCTTGGATCATACTGACAGTAGTTTGGAGATATTCCAAAACCTTTGGCTCAGCGGGACGACGATTCGCCAAGAAAATTTCACGAAACTAACTCCGTAGAAATGCTCCCTGCAGCCTTTTACTTCGATACACTAAGTTAATTTAGATTTTGACAGCGTAACTGGAAGAAAATTATATATTCCCTTCGTACTCCCTCTATTTCTGGTCGATCTATATGAGGAAATTACATAAAATTAAAGGGTGAGGCCTATATATATTTGCAGCAAAATACATAGCAACATGGCACGTTGGCCAACGCACCATTTTGGCTCCGTGTCACGTTGGCTAACGCGGAGGTCCCATCTTAGTGCCACTTTACTCCTCCGGGCAGCGCGGTTTGGCCTCCTCTTGCGAAATTCCAACTTTGCACTCGTTCGGCCTTTCCCTGGGCCCTTTCCTCGCACATATGGCATTCTAAATCTTCCAACCAACATGTGAATAAGCCAACTACATGCTATAGACTTNACATGTATATCATGCAACTTATGAAACAATAATATCAACATACCTCTAGCTGCACAATCTGACTAAGTCTGAAATAACTGAGGATATCTGGCTTTCATATCATCTTCTGCTTCCCAGATCATCTCCTCTCGGTTCTTATTTTCGTCACAACACCTTGACAGAAGCAACATCTTTAATTCACAATCTATGGATTTGCCGGTATAGTATGGATACTGGAGCTTCTTCATAAGCTAACTCCTCATTGATTTGAACGTCTTGGACTGGAACAATCCGAAAGGGATCTCCTATGCACTTTCTCAGCATTGATACATGGAAAACTGGGTGAACGGGTTCTAATGGCCTATCCTTCGGTGAATCTGATAAGGCCCAATAAACCTTGGGCTGAGCTTGCTTTTCTTACCAAATCTCTCCACACCCTTCGTCGGTGAAACCTTCAGGGATACCCAGTCACCCACACTAAACTCTAGGTTTCTCCACCGCACATCAACATAAGATTTCTAGCGGCTTTGAGCAGTCAGCAGACGTTCCTTAATAAGGTTTACTTTTTCCTTCTGCCCATTTTAACATGTCCAGGTTTTCTCTATTTGCCTGAAGTTATCCTCTAGAAGGCCCCTGCTTTCATTTATGGTGGGCCTCGAGAGTATGAGTTGTATATTCCACTTGACCACCAATTAGAATACAAGGAACCGTGCTTAAGTTAACATATGTCACTGTCTATTCTAACATCCTTTTATAAAATTTAGTCGCAGATTCCGCCCCTCTGTCGGAGTTTATCAAACACTGAGGCTCCACGCGCTCAATCTACTTCTGGGGTATTTAACTTGACATAAGTCTTAATGGCTATATAATTTCATCGAGTGAGGCATGAATTGACCTAATTGGTCTTATTGTACTAACTAAAATAAGGTCAGGCTACACCTGGTGTGAGATAACCCTGTGACGGTATTCATATTAATTATCCTCCACTCCCTTGTAGACCTGACCATCTCTTAGATTAGATAACTCGGTTCCTGCTATTACACTTTTTTTGGCCTATCACTGGGGCTCTGCTTCCATGATTTAATGATATCTCTTGTCCTCTCGTACCATCTCATGGCATCTTCATTAAATTCTGGGAGCAACGAACACATGCACCTTAGCTATGGTCTGCTATTTGAAGTTCCGCCACCCTTGGAACGTGAGGTCAACATCTGAACCTTGTGACCTTGCTTGTTGTTATATTAAAGGCTCGTGACTGTCCGCTGGGCCTCATTTCCAAGTTGCTCTAGATTAGAGTCTCCGTGTTGGCACTCCCTTATCTTTCCCTTAGGCAGGCTTACCGCAACATTCTAGGCTACAATCTTACTGTCTCTTAACTGTTAGCCCGAGGCTTGGTCCCCAATATGCGATGTTCTATCAACCTGGAGGTGATTCTAATTTCCCCCAAAGTTTGATATTCGTGCTTTTCCTCCTTACCTTCCTTAGATTGAGCTCTGGGGTTCATGGTACCTGCCTTACACTGTCAATAAGGTTACCGACCAGGTCTCGGCCTATACTTCTTCTGGCTTGCAGTCGGACCCATCTTATTCATATGTCCTCCCTTTCTTTCTATATCACAACTAAGATCATAATCATTATCTTGCAGGCATATCCTGTCGTCATTAGCATGCTACAGTGGATTCAACCTTTTTCTCTAACTTGAACTTGACTATTACTGAGAATTTATCACTGATGGATTTCTTACGCATACTTCGAGTAAGCTTCTAGTCTTACCCGCTCTTCTGACTTATTATTGTGAAGGTCTGGACAACTTACATAAACATTGGGGCTCTCTACCTTTTCCGAACACCATCTGGAGCTAACAAATCCAACCTTCTCTTACTATTTACTCCGACCAACATCGCCTCAATTCTTAAGCCCTTTGCTATTCCTGAAACAAAACTATGAGGTAGGAATAGCCTTTTCTTACCGCAATGAAACATGAATATGGAACTGTACAACATTCAAAAGGATGAAGGTGGGAATCTTGCATTTCCCTCTCTTTGTCACATCCATCAGGTAATCTAATATTAATTGTCATCTTGATTAGATCTTGTACATCCAATAGGTAGGTTAACTCGTATATACGCTATACTCTTGACTTCCTACTCTAAGGTTATAAAAATGAACTGGGGACGGTGCTGATAGATGTATCATAGTGTGAGGTTCCTGTTATCTCGGGAGAGTATTAGGGAGATAAAGGGCGTCCGCTCCCTTCCTTAGGCTAACTATCTCCCAACTGTGGAATCTTAATGATACCTCCTGCTGCTGTTGTAGTTAGCTTGCAACTGGCTGGTGTCTGTCTTATATTAATTGCTACCCTAGACAGACATAACAAAGAAAACTTAGGGACTTAACCCTATACAACTTTGCTCTATAGAACGATCTTAGAGGAAGAAAGGGTAACCATCCTATAATGCCTTGCAGCCTCCTGCCTATAGTATGTGGTGCACAACACATCCATAGACAAGACTCTACTCAGCACGGCTTGTAGACTCCCTGGGATCCGACCTGCTCTGATACCAAGTTTTTCACGCCCTGCCTTGGGAGGCATGACTTGCACTTGGTGCCCTACTCGGAACTGAACTGCTGAGCGGACTGAGCCTAAGCACCTCTGGTGCAAGGCTAGCTCTAACTCTAGAATCAAGAAATCAACGGGCTGTATAGCAGCTGCAAATGCAACCCCCGGCCAACAAGGCCTATAGCCACCTATGAATAATAAACAACTAAACAAGGCCCCACACGGCCGATACATCTAACCATAGGGAAAAGATACAATCTTCAAGCCTCTAGGAGTAATAAGATGGTCGGGACAGGGCCTCGACCTTCCCATACTGTACAAAAAAAAAAGTTAACCTCTGACACACAACTTTGGAAGAAAGGAGCTGATGGCTCTGTGCGGCTGACAGAAACTACGAGGGATCTGCTCCTTTTCTATCTGTCCCTGTAGGAAAGTAATGCAGTGCCCCGGGAAGGGCGTCAGTACAATATGTACCGAGTATGTAAAGCAATAGCTGTAAATGACTAAAAGTAAGGAGTAAAGCTAACCATAGCTGAAATAAAGGGAACGGACTGTAGCTGGCTGAAGTAGTAAAATCAGGACTAAACGTAATTGTAATAAGAAGGATAGGGGTCATACTTGACAAACGGAACGTCTTAATGTCTAACTATTAGTAAATAGAGCAACATAACATAAACCTTACCTTACCCCCATAAGCTAGAAGGTGCAATCAACACATTACAACCCACACGGGCCCCCATTAGTTCTAGTGAGTACACCTCAATCTAATTACCCCTATCCAAGTCATACCCAACCACCTACTAACTATGAGCATCCTGCCGGTCCCCTGGGTATGCAGCTTGGGCCCGTTGGGCCCTTGACTATAGTTGTGCTTGTGTCTGGAGGACTCCTGAAATCTACACCCCAGGAGCAAGCGCTCGGCGGGGGTGTGTATAGGCCAACCACGACAAAATATGAGGAGCTGGCTCCCAATCTTCGTCACTGGCGAACGGCATGCAGCTCCGTAAAGCGACGTATCCTCGCCCTCTAACGGATGAGTTGACACAGCTATTAACCCTGGGGTAGTCACGAAAGCTATACAGGTAATCCAGCCCAAATAATGCAAATACAGGTCTCAACTTATAAAAATAACTGCACACAATCACATACTCCTGACACGCTTTACTGAGAGTCAAATAGGATTACTATACTGGAGAAACTGACAAATAAATCTATATGTATATAGAGAGAGTATTTGGCCTTCTGGGCCTCATGCTAATGCTACTCGCCTCTGGGATAATCTGTATGACTGTCTACAGGCACAGCATGTGCACGTATTTGATCAGAGGATCCTGATAGTGATCATGATCTCTAATAATATGGGCTAAATAGAGTGAGGTCTGAAGTAGTCTAATAATACTCTGAATGTCCTACCCGGACATCTGTAGCTCATGCATAACTGTGGAATTGCGGACAACTAACTACTTTATTCTTCTAATTAAACAACTATAGAGCTGGGCTTGGTCGAACTTACTTCTAGGCGATCGGTCCCTGGTTCTTCAAAGGGAGCTTACCGATCTCCTTAACCTGTGGTTAACACTGTACTAGCAGAGTACTACTGACTCCTTAAGCCTTGTCTGAATCCACTCGGATCTATGTTACTGTTCTGAGCTTTTCATTACTGTTCTGGGCAATTCTCAAACTTATAGGCATTTCTATATAGAGTGGCCCTCTTCTGGCACTTTGTACCTTGATACCCTACAAGAACCGGCTAGGGTACTGGCCTGTCACTAGCTACTGATGTGGACCCCTCCTTGGGGTACCCACGGGTTTATCTGACTTGGACGACTAGGCTGGTTTGCTGGGAATTTTACATGATAACTGTTAAATCGACTAAGACTGACAATCACTTATAAGGCTAAAGGGACGACCTACGATCACTCAATACTCTAGAGAACCCTGGTGTCGATAACTCTGGAATATACCTATTTTGTCTCTATTTCTGGTTCTGGAATGTGTGATAACATTAATGACCTCTAAGGATGCTTTCCTGCTAATACAGGCGCCAACTGGTTGTCAGACCGCCTAACTGAGCCCATACTATTTAACCAACTGGTTCGGGCTACTAATTCTTACGAGCCTCTGAAGTCTAGGTCTGGAAAAAAACATATAAGTCTTCCATCCCAAAAAGATGAGAATAAAAGAGTTCCTAGAGTGTCATACGTGAATCACATTTAAACTGCTCCCCTTTTAACGAGGGGTCCTGTAGTACGATTTGTATATGAGTTCTAACAGCTATCTACAATTTATGTAACTGTAATCCCTGTT
>JACEIK010001145.1:50263-75147 GCA_018107945.1 Datura stramonium
GTACATCGGCTGGAGATATTATTATCTTACCCCGGTATGGTACACCGGTTGAATAAATTTTATATATGGTTTTATGGTTGGCTGGTCACTGGCATTACAGTTATAGTTTCTTTCTTGTGCATTTCTTAATTGCACTTTCATCTCATTATAGAGTTATTATCAGGTTTTAATTTCCAGGATTCCAGGTTGTTACTATTCCTTATTCCTGGTTCAGTCATCTTGATTTCACTTATGTTATAGTAAGTTGTTATCAATTACAGATTGCAGAGTTTTAGGTAATATCTATCCTTTATATGTTTATGTGCTGAGTCAGTTATTACAGAATTGTTATCTCATGTTCACAGTTTCAGCCTTATATACCAGTATATTTTATTCGTACTGAGGTCCCTTCGCTTGGGGACCTGCGTTCGTGGCGCAGGTGCAAGTGAAGGTCAGGATTGCCAATTGAGTAGCAGTTCATGAGATCAATAGATGGTTGGTATTCTCCTTTCTTCCTGGAGCTAGGGATTAGTTATTTATCTTGAGTTTTGAGATGCAGTTATGGGTAGGTCGGAGCCCTGTTCCGAACATCAGTCAGTTTACTCTTTAGAGGCTTTATGAATTTAGTGTGTACAGTGTTATCCAGTTTGTGGCCTCGTCGGCTTATTGTTGCTTGGTTTAGAATACTCATTTCGTTGGTTGCATTTTGATTGTTTACCCTATATTGTTGACACCTTATGGGTCTAGTTTATAGTCTAGTTGATTGTGATAGGTGGCCTTGATGGCCTAAGTATTACAGTTATAGAAGTCATATAGCCAGCTTCTCGATCAATCATGAATAGAGTGCCAGTTGCGCCCTACCCAAGTTTTGGGGCATGACAGGTCAATCCCACAAGGAATATAGTCAAGATATACACAAACACAGGTATTTAAGCTTTTAGGTATGTTATCTCCAAAAAAAGGTTTATAAAAATAGTTGTAAAACAAATTGAAAATCGGTTGTTGTTTATCGAGATTATCAATTAACTAAGGTAAGTGTTCCCAATGGATTCATAACTATTTTGGGTTTACACTCGTGATCTATCGCAATGCTTACTTGTAGAACTGATAACTAGGGTTCATCCAAATGACTTGCTCGTCCCTATTTGATTACTATACTCAATTACTGGGTTAGGTCTCATGAGTGATTTTAACTAAACCATTGTCAATTTGTTCCAAATTATCTATCATGCGACAACAACTCAAGTCATACAATGACCTATAAAGATCAAGGCTTTTCTGTAATTCTCTTTTCCTAATCTCTACTTCTCTAGGTTCAAGTAAGTAAAAAATTCGAGCAGGTATTAAAGTTGCGCTTCGTTAAGAAGCATTAAAGATGAAGAGAATACAATGCAAGTGCTTAGCATTTCTTTCAAATCGCTTTATGTAACCCTAGTCTGTTAATTTACCATGGTTCCTACAACCCTAGTTGTGGAGGTTTTAGCCTCTCGTGATTGTAAGATCGTTATTAGCATTCACGGACAAATACATAATTGAATACTTACAAGGATCATTAAAAGAAACCTGCTTGATAATTTCAAGAATTTGTGTTGAAGTATTCAAGAACAAGGAAGAAATCAAAGCAATAAAATCTCCAAGACTTGAATTAAAATTCACAATAACTTCTCTATCAATGAAAAACTATGTTCGACTCTCTGATCTCCTCTAGTTGTGTCTCTCTACTGAAAATAACCAAAAAAATATTTATATAAAAAATTGGAACCTTCTCCTATGTAAACAGGGAAACTACCAAAAAATGTTGTCTCCTTCACATACGACCCGTAACAGGATTGTACGGGTTGTACCTTGACTCATACATTGGCTGGCTTCTTCCAAATTTATCTAAGTGTTGACTTTTGGTACGACTCGTACCAAGAACCTGCGAGTTGTGCAATCTTCCCATGGTTTGGACTTGCACTTGCTGACATCCTTTGTTAACTTCCATATGGCTTTGTATTATTCATACCTCAGTCCCACAATCTGTGACTCTTTCTCGTACCTTGGGTTTTGCAAGTCTTATCTTTTCCTAGTATTTTCCATGATTCCTTGGTACGGGTCTTATATAGGTCTCCCGACTCGTGGTTTCTGTTGGAGCTAAATTTGCAAAAGATGGATAAAATATAGAAAAGTTGTTTTTTGTGGATCTCAGTACGAGTCGTACAATCCTGGTATGAGGCGTACTGCGAATCATGGAAAGGCCCAAGAGAAAAGTATAAGGCAAGGAAAGTTACGGCTCATGGTATGAGTCGTACCATGGTAGTCGTAGAAAGTTCCAGGAGGAATTGCACAGGCCCTTATATCCATATAAACACACCTAAGTCTATCCTAGTTTCCTAGTGTTAACCGTTGAAAGTGTTGTAAACTCGCAGCACATCAACACCCTCAACTTAAGACTTTTGCATCTCCTCAGGCAAAGAAAACAAGAACTAAAAATGTCGCTTAAATAGAAAGTAAACCAAAAATACCAACTGCCAACACAACATAATTTGCACTATGAACAACAATCAGCTAATGACCCCTTTTCCGTTCAAACTAAGTAAGCTATGCGCACATGTAACCACAACCAATGAAATATCGGGATCAAGTTATGGCATCCAACTATTAGAGAATTGAGCTATCACCAATGCTATTCACACATATAACAGGTAAAATGCAACATAAACTAAGTACCCTAAAAGCAAGTGAAGTCCCCAACACTCACAAATATATATAAACAAATGTACTTGGGACAAAACAAATGGGACTCTCACTCTCACAAAGAAGTTCCAAGTACTGCACAATGGATACCATAGGCTTGCCCTTATTTTCTCTATTCGGCTCTTTTGATAGTTAAACTAGGATAACCATAGGACTTTGTTCTGCTTGTAATGTATGCTTCGGGCTGGGTATGGTAAATATGGAGTTAAGTAAGTAAATTCTCCTTGGCACTACATACTCGTGGCTCCACTTTACACTTTTTACCCCATTTTTCAATTAATCAACTTTTTCCTCCATTTTCTCCATTTACATGCAATATATGGGTATGGTGTGTTTTTCTCATTTTTTCATACCTTTTTCCCTTGTATTTTCTTTTCATTTTTCTTTTTCAGCTCTTTTTTCTTTCTTTTCTTGTCATACCACACCTCATCTTTAACCTTTTTCCTTTCTTCCCTTTTTCACCTCCCCACAATTTATGCACCCCTTCTATAGCCACCCTCAACTTAGGCATTTTTCCTAGGTTGAGGTTCACAATGTCCAAGAAGGGACTAGAGCCAAAACAGGTTCATTATAAACAATGGGTGAGGTTAAAAGTTAATCAAAGAAAACTGGTTAATATAAGGCTCAAAATCGGGATGAAGGGATTCATCATCATTTGGTAGGGAAATTCAATATAAAGTATCTAAAATCAATAAAATCCTATGATCATCTCCTAACCTACTATCCTAAAGCCTATGAAAAGACCAACCGGTCAAGTTCTAAATCATCTACCCAGTATTGAACTAGGTATACATCCTCATTCACTCATGGTACTGGTTTACATTGAATCTACCTATCTAGTTCATGCACGGCTAAGCTAGAACTACTCATGCTCTTAATATATATTCCATACAAAGATACACTAAAGTCAAGAAACTGTGATTAACTACGCGGCTAACATAAAAAATTATCAAAAGGGTCAATTTTTTCAAAAACATCAAACTAGTACATTTATTGGTTGTAAAGTAATTTTAAGCTACTTATAATTAAAAGAAAACAATCTAAACATGCCAATTCAACTAGATAGCATGCCCGAGGAAAAAGAAACATGGCAAGAAAAACCCTCGAACGAATAAAAAATTTCCAAAAATACAAGTACACCCCCTATTTTGAAAAACATGCTTCATCCCCGAAGCATAAAATATGTAAGAACAGGGGAAAGGGATATACCTGTGGTGCACTAAGAGCTCCTGTCATCCTGCAGAGGTGGTACTTCCGCTGCATCAGTGGCGCTAGTAGTGGTCGGCGCACTCAATTGTACAATTATTGAGGAATTGGTTACCCCCGCATCAAGGTTAGTCGCTTTCATGACCACATGATCTTCTCTGGCTGATTATGGCTCCCCCGAAGGGTCCTCACCACCCATAATCACTCTCTGGGCAGTAGTGGAGCTCCCCACTCCGCCGCTATCTGATACCCTCAATATTCTGAGCAANATTATGGCTCCCCCGAAGGGTCCTCACCACCCATAATCACTCTCTGGGCAGTAGTGGAGCTCCCCACTCCAATGGCTCACTCTTGCAACTCCGACATATGTGCATCATGAGCTTGCAACTCTCTACTCTCGCCTTCTTTCACTCTTTCTTCTTCTTCTTTTTCTTCTTATTTGAGTGCTCATTTTCATCTTCCTCCAAGACCCTCTTCTTTCCTATTCCTCAGCTAGAAACCGTTTGACCCAGAATGCCTCCAAGTCTAGCACCTCATCGAGCTCAGCATCTAAGTACGGAAGAGTGGGGGCTTCTATAATTGCCGGTTGTCTATTCGACAACTCAGTCACTTGATCCCAAAGAGCCATCAACTCATCCTAAAGGCTAGCAGTTTTCGGCTGCTCTGCTAAGTGCTCATTAAATCGGCACTCAAATTCATCAATCTAGCCATGCAACCCCCTCACGGCCTCCTCAATCTCTGCCTTTACCTAGGGCTTGACGTTCTCCATCATGACTGCACATTCCTTTAGGTTACTATAAGCTTTTTTTCAAACTTTTGGACGATGTCGTGAGGGACCAAAACATACCCTGCTGGGGTCTGGCTCGGGAGACTCATCGGAGGTGCAACTGATGTACTAGGAACTGCCTCTCTATGGCCGACCTCTATAGCCAGTGTCTCATCCTACTCCACTAAGGTAGGGGCATTCACCTTCTCGCCCCCAACTGCCCGTGGTATCAGGATTGTAGTCGGAAGTCTAGCCTGACTCACCAGGTTTATTTCATCTGGATCAACCTTATATCCGTCACCCTCTGGCCTCCGATCTCAACATCAACATCTTTCAACAGTTGGATCCCAGCGTCTCTGCACATATGGTAAATAGGGCTTTGAAATGGTGTGGTGGTTCTCCACCCAAGAGCAAGATCCCGGAGCTCATTTTCTCTCACCCTCAAAATATTTATCTCGTACTAGGATATGGTACATGCTAGTAGAGCTGCCCTATCTACGGTGAGCGTGTTATCATTCATAGTTGGCATCAACCTATGGCAGACTAGTTTCTAGAAGGTCTTCTCTATGAAGTTCAGTATAGATTTGGTGACCTGCTTTCCACCAGCCACACGCTCAGCTTCCTCCTTGTCCTCAACTATGACTACGGCTAACCACTTGAGCTGCCTCTGTCTCTCCTTATAACACAATGACTTTATCTATTTTAGGGCATCTATCTGGTGGTTGAACTCTACTATGGACAATGGAACTATGAACTGTGTCCTATAGAGTATATGGACAATGGTTTTCTCAAAAATCATGACTTCTTACCCCCGGACTAATTACTTGTCAAGTTTGGGCTGCTCCTTCAGTTGCTTGCCAGTCTGTGTATTCTGCTCCAATGTAGCATAATAGTAGGCATAGAACTCCCTAACTATCTATGGACTGTATCGGTCAAGGCTCCTAGCCATCCACTCGAACCCATAAAAGCTAATGATCTGCTTCATTTCCTCAACCCCATTTAAGGCACTAGTGAGGATCTGCGGTTCTTCCTGAATACTATGCCTGGGGTGTTACTTGGATGTGAGCGCCAAGACCTACTCATAAATCTCATGTGCCCTGAGCACCTTCCACCTCATAGTATGCCTTACTGTAGGTAGGTTTTGCTTAATTTCCTCCGCAGCATCTCCTTCGTCAGACCCAACCTCGTTGTTGCCATCTCTGGGTTGGGCCTTCTTGGACCCCTTATCATCATTAGTCACTCTAGGACTCTTGAACATGTTCCTCCGCTCCCTCTTCAGACTGGTGAGCAGTGTTTGGAATGGCAGAAGTGGCTTCGGCGCGTGCCTTTGCTTGAGCCCTAGTGGTTCGTTGCTTATCAGTGTCAGACGTCTCAACCTGGTACTCTTCCACCGAATCACTAAGGGAGTTTCTTGCTTGATCAGAGTTAGAGGGCTCATTTCTCAATGCCCTCCGAGCAGCTATCTCCGCTCAAGCTTTCTTGTCCTGGAAAAATTTGGTTGCTCTTTTCTTCATTGTTATTGTATCTGTGGAGAAAATGGTTAGTATGTATGATATGAGAAAAAGAAAGCAAGAAAAATACCCTCTGATGTTTTCCACGAGTCTACAATAAGGGTCGTACAATGTTTGTACGACTCGTACTAAGACTCATGGTTTATAACAATCCTATCACGAATCCTATTTATGACTCGTACTATGATGGTATGGATCGTACTATGAATCATACTGAGGGATTCCTTTAATTTTATTCTTCTATATTTTTCTATGACTCGTGTTACGGATCGTACTTTGTTTTCACGCATCGTAGTTACAGTTGTACAATCTCCTTTAGAGTTTGACCATTTCAAATTTATGGTAGGATCCATGGTATGACTTGTTGTAGGTTACTACGGGTTGTAACGAGTCCCGTACCGTCAGGTTCAGTCATAATTGGCTTAAGATAGTCCAAACGAGCCATCGAAGGAGTCGTAGTACGAAACTATGGGTCGTAAAAAATCTTGTGAAGCCTGTCCTCACCCTAATTTGTCATTTGTCCAGGAAAACACTTAATTTATTTAGGGTACTCACATTTCCCCATTTTATGCAATCAATGACCATTTTAGGTTCACCAGTTCATTCTCCACATACATCACATCCCGTAACACAATGTTGACAGTGAAGTTCAGTTGTTCGAGAAATTTTAGTTCATACCCATTCAATATATTCATACAAGCTAGTGATTATGTTCCTCGACCCATTGTGGTTGAGTTCAAGGTAACACAGTGTTCAATGGTATTTCATAAAAGTCAAGTTTTTTGCTATATCTAACAACTTTACTTACTTGAAGTTTAAAGTGTTTGCTTCATTTTTTGCTTGCTTCAATGGTTAGGGTAGGAATTGCGAGTGTGCAGATGAGGTTTTGCATGACTTCAAGCTTGAATCAATTCGAATATTTGATTTTACGGGTGTTAGAATGTCGGGTGAGAATCGTGGGTTTGATTTTTATGTTTGCATGGGAGTGGAAGACTGAGAAATTCTATTTAAATAAGTTAGGACAGATCTTTGGATATCCTGGTCGAGTCGGGTAAAAGTAATTTATTTATCCTGTCACGACTCGTACCATGCATCGTAGATTAGATGTACGACTCGTCCCTTCGACTCATAGCAGAAGTTTGAGAAAACTTACTTGGGGACCTACGAGTGCAAGGTACGACCTGTACCATGAGGGTACAAACCGTACTATGACTCGTAGATCGTCACTTTTCTCAACTTCCACACTTGGCATGGTTTACCATTACAGTAAGTAATACAACCCATACAACGTAGGTATAATCTTTAATAACCAACTGCAACATAAACTCATGCTTTCGCCCAGTTTCTGCCTTGAACGACGGACGGTACTACGAGTCATACAATAGTCATACAACTCGTACCGAGACTTGTAGTACAGCCCTGTGCTACAATTTTTTTCACCCACTTGTTTCTGTATTACCTGCACACTAAACAAACAAAAGTTAAGTTACTTGGATTGCCTCCCAAGAAGCGCTTGATTTAACATCACGGCACGTTGCAGGTGGTTTGGTTACTCAGACATCACCAAACTACATAATGGGTTTCCTCCCAAGAAGTGCTTGATTTAACATCGCAAAATGATGCAATTCTCTTGGTTACTCAGAATTCATCAAGAAACTTGGATCATCCTCGATTGCTGAGACAACCCTAAACTCATTAGGCTACTTCATTAACCAGCAAACATTAAAAGTGACCTCCTCTTTATTTAGCTTGAACTTTAGTTGGCCATCTTCCACATATACCAAGGATCTTCTACTGGCCAGGAGTGGTCACCCCAAGATAATGGGAACCTCAAAGTCAACCTCACAATCAATGATTATGAAATCTGCTGGGAAAATGAAATAGTCCATCTTGATAAGAACATCAACTAAGATCCCTACTGGCTTTTTAACTGTACAGTCTACCATCAATAGACGCATTGACATTGGTGTTGGGGCTCCCAAGCCTAGCTGTTTAAAGACAGCTATTAGAATAAGGTTGATTCTTTCACCTAGATAAAATAGTTCCTTCGCAAACTCAAAATTACCAATCGTGTACGGTGACGTCGCCCGCATCGAGCGCATCCGCAAGTGTACGGGTCGTGCAAGTAATATAGTGGCTCTTTTTAAGAACCGGAATGTCGAACCCACAGGGACTTGACCCATTCCTCTAACTATCCATTTNTTTTCTACAAGGGAAAATCAGATTTTAAAGTAAATAGGGCGGTGGAGGCGCTAGGGCGTCATGCCCGCGTCACCGCTCGTGATAGTTCGGTAAAATGCCCGTAACGTTTTACGCCGAAGTCCGATTGACAAGTGGTTTGATGTCCTGAAAACTAGACTCAAATACCTTTAATTTGATAGGTTGTGGGGCTTCTAATTCATTAGATATTTTGAGATATGGTCGTTTAAAGTTGACCCTTACTTATGAACTTCACATACTCTTTGGTTTTTTTCATCGTACACATTTCCCTTGACACCTACGAGCAATATACAACCCGTACTTTCCCTAACCTAGCATAAAACATCAAATAGTTACCAATAAAAATTTCGAGGTGTAACAATATGGGCTTTTCCAAACTTATGCATACACTAAATAGACTTTGATAGTCTAAAACATTAATGTAGACATGGGTAATTCAAAATCATACTTTCATCATATAGATCTCATCATGCCTGAAATAATGGATCATAAGCTTGAATCTCCATAAAATATGCATAATAGGGCATACTTTTCTAATAGCTTGAAAACATGAATTTAGAATAAAAATTGAGGACGAAATCTGCGCATTTATCTTAAAATATGCTTTGGAACATAACGGAATTGGATCCATAGACATATCATAGAGAATTTCAAGAAATTGGGTTAAAACCCTAGAAGTTCTAAAAATCATACTTGAAACTTGGAATTCATAGATTCATGAGAGATTTGATAAAGGACAAGAATTTATAATCATAGGAACATAATTTGAATAATGAGGAAACTGATTTCATGGAAGAACATGAAAGAATTCACCCAAAAGAAGCTTAAGCCTGAAACTCCCAAAAATTAGAGCATGGAAGTAAGAATCATGAATACAACTTGAGAGGGGTGTGAGGGTGGAAGAACCCCTCACTCATAGCCCTAAATACCTGTTTTGATGATCCCTTGACTTTTCTTGAAGTGTCCAATAAGATTTGAAGAGGTTGAAGAAGGACCCTAGATCCTTTCTTGAGATAAAATCCAACTATCGATATTTTGGAGAGGGTGAGGATTTAGGCTCGGTTAATATCTTTATCTGACCTTAAGGAAGACCAAAACGTCGTAATTTAGGAGTTAGAAGCATAGAGTTTACCAAAATTCCCCAAAAATATCAAAATAAAACCTACAACTGGCAATTACTACGACCAACAATACGGGTCGTAGGTTGATTGTACGACTCGTACTTAGAGTGGTACAATGCCTATTGCAGCTTCACTAAATCACTCATAACTTTTTACTCTAAACTTTGATTGGCGCAAGGTCAGATGTATTGGAAAATAATACTCCAAGGGCTTCAATGTTAGATGTTGAATCATCCAAAAACATTTTATAAAATGGGAGCTATGGTCTTTTGAAGCTGACCCATGTAACAACTTATAAAAACACTCAATCGGTAAGGAGACTCTCAACTCAACTTTGTGCTAGAGGGTCCTTATCACCTTAATTTGCATCTAATGCACTTATTATACTTAGGAATTGATCTTAACACCTTTTTTCCATAAATTCACCAGCTCGAGTCTATCCATATACCTAGAACGGTTCCAAATTTTTCCTGAGATTTTTAACAAACTAGCAGAACTAATGACCCATACAATGGGCCGTGGTAACAAACAATGGACCATTTGTATGTCCGTTGGTTTTCCCCATTTTTCCCTTGAAATTTTCTAAATCTGCTTCAATAAATACAAATAATGACTTGGTCAATCAAGCCACGGTCCGTACAACCTCCTCATAGGTTCTGAGCAATTTTTGACAACTCTCTGTCGTGAAACAGTGAGCACCTCTAATGGCCCGTTAGACCCTACAAAAAATCGTACTAAGGTTCGTTGTTTTATTCTGTTATAATTTTCGTGCTGCAAGCCTTGGGTCTAACCTAAAGAACATTGGGGGCATTACAAAATCTAGGTGTGATCACAAATCAATGGGGAAAAAACAATAATAAATTAGAGTTAAGTCTTGATAATCATGCAATGCTACAATTTACAATGGTTCAAGTATGATAACTTCTATTGTTGTGTCACATAGTTAAAATGCAGTGTTCATGGTCTCTCGAGCCTCTAAATACGACAAACTAGTGTCATACCTACATCGTTGAGCAGGAATGTGACGTCCTAATTTGTGAGCAATTTAACTACGTGGATGTGGTTTACGGGGTTTATGCCCCTAATTATGGACTTTCGTACCTCTAATCATTTAAACTAACTTCACTTCCTAACTACATCTATGAGCGGTGATTAGACATTTCTAAGTCAATGTCTAGCTATCATTCCGTTTTATTAACCAAACAAGAAAAATTAGGTATAGTTTCTATACTAACCGCAAATTCTATCGTAAAGATAAGAACTTTCTCCATATATTCTTGTATTTTAGCCTAGGGTTACTCTTTTAAGCTTTTACCTAAGCTTAACGAGTTTGTTTTCATGGTGATCAAGCATAAAAACAATAATAATAAAGAATGCATGACAAAACAAAAACTAAAAACTCAAACCAAAGATGAATTTAAGCATTTACCTTCATATCTTCTGGCCTCAACCCTAGAGGAAGGGTTTTAGCCACTCATGTTCGTACAAATACTCAAAACATAATTAAGGTAATGTACTTACAAGAGTAGTTAAAATACAATGAAAACTAATAAACCCTAGGTAGAGTTCTTCACTTCTCCCTTCGCTCCTTTCCGTTGTTCTCCAAATCTTTCGTGATAAATGATTTTTGGAGCTAAGTTTCCTATTTATATTAAATGGAAAAAATGAAAGTTTGGTCGTCGATGGACTGCCTCTTTGCCACGCTTCCCATCATGCAACAGCAGCTCTGTGGCACAGGGCTGTCACGCATGCCCACTGGAAATTGTCTCTCGGCATGTCTTGTGCGAGGCTCCTGCGCGTCGCCTGGCGTGGCATGCTCCTTATCAGGCCTTGTGCCTGCCGTGGCATGTTGCCATCGCACAAAGCCACTAGAATGACTCTCCTCATGAACGAACAGCAAGAGCGTGACACGACGCCTTGCGCACAACCCGCACAGTCATGACACAGCGCTTAGCGCGCAGGTCTGCCGGCGTGGCACGCTGGGTAGTGCAACATTGCTATTTTCATGCACATTTCATGCAATCTTCCTCCAACTCATACCAATGTTTCGTCTTGTTTGTGCATCATCATTTGAAGCCCCTCCTAGCATTTTTCACCTACAAAACAAAGAGCTAATCATATTGGTTAGTTTATGCACGAAATTATACAAAATCACATGAGAATATACTCATTTAAATTGACAAACACGACTAAACTAAGTTATAAAATAGAACTTGGGCACATAATTATTCCCAAGATCATCACCCCACACTTAACGCCTTGTTCGTCCCTAGAACAACTCCATTCCATCTCATTCACATGAAGAACTTACTCATAATTAATTGAAGCTAGACAATTCAAGCTAAGGCTACAAGGATTGTTTTAGATGGCAAGTTAAAAATATAGCATGCAAGATATAACCATCTGGACTATCGAAGCACCACGTGGACTATCCTTTTCAGGATATCCTCAAACAATTATTCCCTTTGAAGAACCATCCTCTTCTCTTTTTAGTTTTCGAGGGAACAGCCTCCACTTTGTCCCTCTCTTCTTCCAACCTCTTCTTTATCTTAAGCCCACTATCAGATTAGGGATGAAATGTGATCATCTCTTACAACAGTGGACCCATGGAATCTGCCACCCCTCACTTAGCATCTAACAACACATTGATCTTACAAAGATCTCTGTAGTGTGTGGGTGGGTTGATATCTTGGTAGTCTCTGAAGAGCTCTTTTTCATCATCGACCCTCATTTTAAGGGTACCTGCTCTCACATTTATGGTGGCTCCTCTAGTTGCCAAGAATGGTCATCCCAAGATCAGGGGTACCTTGTCATCAACTTTAAAGTCAAGAATGATAAAATCAGAAGGTATAATGAACTTACCCAATTTGATGAGAAGGTCTACAATTATTCCCTCTGGTGCCACTGTGGACTTGTCTGCTAGATGCAGCATTACTCGTGTTGGCCTCGGTTGACCCAACCCTAGAGTTTTAAACAGAGATAGGGGCATTAGATTTACTGATGCCCCTAACTCATAAAGAGCCCTTATTACTTTATCTTTACTAATTTGTATAGGGAGGGTGAAACTCCCTGGGTCCTTGAGCTTTTTCGCATCTTGCTCATCATCCTATTACTGCACTACTCAGTCAGTACTACTGTTTGGACATCCACTACTAACTTTGTTGGCCACCACATCTTTTAACTACTTAGTGTACTTTGGCATTCCCTGCAAAACATCAAGTAAGGGAAAAATGTTGTGAAACTCTTTGAAAATATCTAAGAACTTTTTAAAGCATTTTTCCTCTTTGCTCTTCTTGAGCCTTTGCGGGAATGGTGGTGGTGGTCTTTATGCTGGCTGCAATGATGATTGTGCATTGTTGGGCCCAGCACTCTTAGCTTCTCCTCTGTCAGTGGATGGACCCGATCTAACCAACTCCGGCTGCACCTCATTTCTCTTTTCTTTTAGTGATGGATCAACCAATTGCTTGCCACTCCTCAAACTGATGGCATTGACCTATTGGGAGTTTGATCTATGTCACTGCGTAACCCTCCCTAAGGTCTGGTGTGCTTAGCAGCTGATAATTGACCCATCTGCTTCTCAAGATTACAAGTAGCCAACTGCTGATTTTTCAAATTTGAAGCCATCTATGTCTGATTCTCTACCAATTGGGTCTGAGTAGCCATAATTTTCTGCAACATCTCCTCAATGTTGTTGTTGCTCGACTGGCCACTGTTCTGCCCATTCTGTTGCTGCGAAGGTTGCTGGTAGCTCTGACTCTGATTTCCACCCCAAAAAAATTGGGTGACTCTGCCAATTTTTATTGTAGGTGTTCCCATAATTCTTATTGTTTCTGAACATTCCTCACAAAATTGACATATTCCGAATTTTCCCCATAAGGTTCTGCATTTTGCCTATTGTTACCAAAAATTTCACACCAATTAGGAGTCTGATGAACTGCATTCACTTGTCCCTACGGTTGGTTCATACTCAGTTTATTGAATTGAGTCATCATATGATGTTGAAATGATGCTAGTTGTGCTGCTAAAGCATTGACACTGTCCACTTCTATCAGCACTGTTGCTCTCTTACCTGCTCCTCTTGATTATTCGTTGTGCCACTCTGGATTTCCGTGAGCAATCTTGTTCAATAGAGTGTACAAATCATCATATGTCTTCTCCAATGCTTTCCCACCCGATGCATAGTCTAATAGAATATTCGTATCTGGGTCTAGAATCTCTACAAAGGTGTGAGCTAACACCTCATTGGACTGCTAGTGATGGGGACAGTCTCTCAACAATGACTTGAATCTCTCCCAAGCCAAGTATAAGTTCTCCTCCGGCCTCTGCTTAAAACTTAATATCTCACTTTTGAAATTGGCAGTCTTTCCTGAAGGGAAGAACTGATGAGGAACCTCCTAGCTAGGTCGTCCCAAGAAGTAATGGAATTTGGTGGCTCAGCCTTCAACCACCTCTTTGCCTCTCCCAACAATGAAAGCAGGAAGAATATAAGTTGGACATAGTCAGTTGACACTTCGGTGGGGACAAAAGTGTCACTGATCTTCAAGAAATTCAGTAAGTGTTGTTGCGGGTCCTCATGATTCATTCCAGTGAACTGGCCACTAGAATGTAACAGTTTCACCAAGTTCTTCTTAAGCTCAAAGTTCCCTCTAGGCTCCAATTTGCAGATAATGGAGGTCACATTTGCCGCTAGTGGGATTGCCACTTCGCGAACTGGTCGGGCTTCAATCTGATTAGGTAACAACTGTACTTGTTCAAATAGTGGGTGTTGTTGTAATTGCTATTGTAACCTTCTCAACTTTCTCTCTAGAGCCTCCCTCCTAAGCAAATATAGTTGGCGTTCAGTTTCCACCAGCTATCTATTCCTTCCAAGTTCTGCAAGGACAATCTGTTACCTGCAATATAAGATACTAAGACCAAGTTTTTCAACACTTAAAGAAATTAAAAATCACACCAAAACTAAAACTTTACTAAATTTTTCCATTCCCCAACAACGGCGCCAAAAACTTGTTGCGCCCCAGTGCACAAGCAAGCATACGCGGTCGTACAAGTAATACATTGGCCCTTTTTAAGAGCCTGATGTCGAACCCAGAAGGACTGGACTAATTCACCGAATAATTAAGTTCAAGTGTTAAGTTAACCTTCACAAGTGTTGATTTATGAAATTTTGGATAATTGTATTTAATTCTAGGGGTGATCATAAAACAATCTGAAAACAATACAAGAAGCAACTAAAGTTAAGACCTGATAATCATGCAATCCTACAATTCACAATGGTTCAAGTATGATAACTTTAGTTGTCGTCTCACAGAGTTAAAATGCAGTGTTCATGGTCTCTCGAGCCTCTGAACATGACAAACTAGTCTCATACCTACATCGTTGAGCGGGGATATGGCATCTAAATTTGTGAGCAATTTAACTACGTGGATATGGTTTACGGGGTTTATGCCCCTGATTATGGACTTTCGTACCTCTAATCATTTAACCTGACTTAGCTTCCTATCTACTTCTACGAGCGGTGATGTGACATTTCTAAGCTGGTGTCTAGCTATCATCCCGTTTTCTTAACCAAGCTAGGAAAATTAGGTATAATTTCTATCCTAACCGCAAATCCTATCGTAAAGATAAGAACTTTCTCCCTACATTCTTGTGTTCTAGCCTAGGGTTACTCTTTTGAGCTTTTACCGAAGCTTAAAAAATTATTTTTCATGGTGATCAAGAATAAAAACAACAATAATGAAGAATGCACTCCAAAACAACAACTAAAAACTAAAACCAAAGATGAATTTAACCATTTACATTCATATCTTCTGGCCTCAACCCTAGAGGAAGGGTTTTAGCCACTCATGTTCGTACAAATACTCAAAACATAATTAAGGTAATGTACTTACAACAGTAGTTAAAATACAATAAAAACTAATGAACCCTAGGTAGAGTTCTTCATTTCTCCCTTCGCTCCTTTCTGTTATTCTCCAAATATTTCGTGATAATTGATTTTTGGAGCTAAGTGTCATATTTATATTAAATGGAAAAAATGAAATTTTTGTCGTGGATGGACGACCTCCATGCCACACTGCCCATCATGCAGTAGCAGCTCTATGGCACGGGGCTGTCGCGCATGCCCACTGGAAATGTCTCTCGGCAGGTCTTGTACGAGGCGCCTGCGCGTCGCCTGGCGTGGCACGCTCCTTATCGTGCTTAGTGCCTGTCGTGGCACGTTGCCATCATGCAGGGCCAGTAGACTAAGACTCCTCTCATGCGCGCAACAAGGGCATGGTACGGTGCCTAGCGCGTAGCCCGCATAGTCGTGACACAACGATTGTCGCATAGGTCTGCCGGTGGGGCACGTTGGGCAGTGCGACATTGCTATTTTCGTGCAACCTTCCTCCAACTCATACCAATGCTTCATCTTGTTCGTGCATCATCAATTTAAACCCCTCCTAGCATTTTTCATCTACAAAACAAAGAGCTAATCACATTGGTTAGTTTATGCATAAAATTATACAAAATCACGTGAGAATATACTCACTTAAATTTACAAACACGACTAAACTAAGTTATAAAATAGCACTTGGGCATGTATTATGCCCAAGATCAATATTCCTTCAAAAAGTCACCTCAACCAATCTATTAGAGTTAGACATGATCATTTATGATGTTATCTTTTGTATGGATTAGTTGCATGCATGTTATGTCTTAGTACATTGTAGAACCTGTACCGTAGAATTTCGATTTTCGGGTGAGCCAGTCCTAGAATGGAAAGGTAGTTCAGTTGTGCCTGTAGGTCATTTTATTTCCTATCTCAAAGCTAGGAAGATGATCTCTAAATGTTGTGTGTACCATCTAGTTCAGGTTTAGGATGCAACGTAAGAGACCCTGACTCTTCACTCAGGTTCCTATAGTGTGTAAGTATCTAGAGGTGTTTCTCAATGATTTACCAGGAGTACCTTCTGAGTGCGAGATTGACTTTTGTATCAAACTCCTCCCTAATATGTAGTCCATATACATTCCTCCTTATAAAATGGCTCCAGCTGGGTTAAGGGAGTTGAAAGAGGAGTTGGCAGATCTCCTAGATAAGGGCTTCATCACGACTTGTAAATCCCCATGGGGTGCACAAATTCTCTTTGTACGGAAGAAGGATTGTTCGCTTAGAATGTACATTAATCACCGATAGTTGAGCAAGGTCACAATCAAGAACAAGTATACCCTCCCCAAAATAGATGACTTGGTTGACAAACTTTAGGGTGCTAAGTGCTTCTCAAAGATAGACCTTAGATCCAACTATCATCAGCTCAGAGTCAGAGAGAGTGACATTCCAAAGGCAACTTGTAGGACTTAGTATGGTCACTACGAGTTCGTAGTTATGTATTTTGGACTGACGAATGCTCCTGCAATATTTATGGACTTGATGAACAGGGTATTCAAGCCATATTTGGATTTGTTCTTGATTGTCTTCATTTATGATATTCTCATATACTCTTGTAGCAAGGAAGAACATACCACTTATTTGAGCATTGTGCTACAAACCCTCAAGGATCGCCAGCTATTTGCTAAATTCACCAAGCGTGAGTTTTAGTTGAACTCAGTAGAATTTTTGGGTCATGTGGTGTCAAGCAAGTGTGCAGGTGGGCACTCAAAAGATAGAGGAAGTGAAGAATTGACCTAGACCAGTTAGCCCTTAGGATATTAGGAACTTCTTGGGTTTTGCTGGCTATTACAAGAGGTTTGTTGAGGGATTCTTGTCCATTGCAGCACCATTGACTAAGTTGACCTAGAATAAGGTTAAATTTTAGTGGTTGGATGCCTGTGAGAAGAGTTTTCAGAAGTTAAAGACTTGACTCACTTCAGCCCTAGTATTGACTCTACTAGAGGGCACAGATGGACTTTCTATGTATTGTGATACCTCTAGGGTTGGTCTTGGTTGTATGTTGATGCAACATGGTAAGGTCATTGCGTATGGCTCTATACATCTTAAGACTCATGAGGAGAATTACCCAAAGCATTACCTAGAGTTGGTAGTGGTGGTATTTGCATTGATGATTCAGAGAAACTACTTGTATGGGGTGCATGTGTATGTGTTCACAAACCACATGAGCCTTCAGTATGTGTTCACTCAAAAGGACCTGAATTTGAAACAAAGGAGGTGGCTAGAGCTTCTCAAGGATTATGACATGAGTTTCCTTTACCATCACATAATGCCAATGTAGTAGTGGATGCCCTCAGCAGGATGTCTATGGAGAGTGTGTCTAATGTTGAGGATTGAAGAAAGGATTTGGTAAGGTATGTGCATCGACTTTCTCATTTAGGGGTTCGCCTTGTTGACTCAATAGATGGTGGTGTCATTGTTCAAAGTGGGTTAGAATCTTCATTGGTGACTGAGGTCAAGGCTACGCATGACTAGAATCCTATTTTGGGGAAATATAAAGGATACTATGCAGAATCAAATGATGGAGGTCTTCTCCTAAGGGGAAGATGGTGTACTTCATTATTTGAGTCGTTTATGTGTTTCAGGTGTTGATGATTTGAGAGAGCGGATGTTGGGTAAGGCCACCAAGATTTACCTTGACCTATGGGAGGCCTATTTTTGGAATGGCATAAAGAATGACATAGCGGAGTTTGTGGCTAAGTGTTTGATTTGTAAACAAGTGAAAGTGAAGAATTAGAGATCTAGAGATATGCTACAATACATTAGTACCCCTACTTAAAAGTGGGAAGATTTCTATATTGATTTCATCACAGGGTTTCCTCATACACATCGACAATATGGCTCTATTTGTGTGGTTGTAGATTGGTTGACCAAAGTGGTATATGTCCTATCGGTCAAAACTACTGATTAAGTTGAAGACTATGCTTGATTGCATATTTGGATGTTAATTAAGTGGAATGGAGTTCCCTTTTCAATCATCTCAGGTAGAGGTATTCAGTTTAACTCATAGTTTTGGAAATCATTTCAGAAGGGACTGGGTACTCAGGTAACGTTTAGCATGACTTTTCACTCATAGACAGATGGTCAAGTTGAGTAGGCCATTAAGACTATTGAATATATGTTTAGAGAGTGTGTGTTTGACTTCAAGGGTAGTTGGGATGATCATTTGCCTCTTATTGAGTTTGCCTACAATAATGGTTACCACTCTAGCATTTAGATGGCACCATTTGAGGCTCTCTACAGGCGGAGGTGTATATCGCATGTTGGTTAGTTCAAAGTATGTGAGGCTACACTGATAGGACCAAATTCAGTTCATGAGGCCATGGAAAATTTTTAGCTTATCAGAGATAGGCTAAAAATGGCTCATATTAGACAAAAATCATATACTGATGTGAGGAGAGAACTTCAGCTTGAGGTTGACGATTGGGTATTTCTGAAGGTGTCTCCCATGAAGGAAGTTATGAGGTTTGGAAAGAAGGGAAAGCTTAGTCCCTGATATCTTGGTCCTTACAGAATTTTAAGCAGAGTAGGCAAAGTGGCATATGAGTTGGAACTACCAGTGGAGTTAGCTCAGTACATCAAATTTTCCATTTATCACTATTAAAGATGTGCATTGGTGACCCAGCTTTAGTTGTCCCGTTGGAAAGCATAGGTTTGAAAGATATCCTTACTTATGAGAAGATTTCAGTTGAGATCCTTAATCATCACGTTCGGAAGTTGAGAAACAAGGAATAGATTTAGTGAAGATTTTGTGGAGAAATCAACTTTTTTAGGGAGCTACGTGGGAAATGGAAGCACATATGATGGCTAGATATCCGTATATTTTCCCTTCCAACTCAGTTCCAGAATGAGATATCACTTTCCTCCTTAGTACTTTACTCAGTTTCATTTCAAGTTCACGTCTCTTAGTTCCTTTCATGTTTTAACATGTATACATGATTCATGAAGTTAGTTCAGCCATGTGTATCAGTCCAGAGTCAGTCACTCCGTCAGTTTTCAGTTTCAGATATTCAGTATTTGGAAATGTAGTTCCTTTACCTAGTATTTTAGTATGCTTAATCCACATTTGAGATATTGTAATACCCCAAAAGTTCCTAAGTCTAGATTGGGGATTTCATGCATGTTATAGTAGAAAATTTTGAAGTTTTCTCTCAGTATGACTCATCGTATGAGTCATAACGTGGTTGTAAGGGCCATAAGATGACCCATGGTGGAGAACCATAAGTTCACCCTCCCAACCACGAGTCCTTACCATCAGTCGTGGTTTGTGGGTACAACCCGTGGTTAGGGGTCGTAGCAAGTCATTGGATTTTTCAAGTGTTGATTATATGAGTGATTGTATGATTCGTAGTAGGGAGTGACGAGTCTTGATAAGAGATCATGGAAATCTTTAAACAGTTTGAGGAAATTGAACTGGCTAACCATGGGAGAAAACCCGAGTCATAGGAGGATTGTATGACTCATGGTACGAATTGTAGCAACTGGTAGTGCAGTTTTTCCTAAAAAATTATTAAGGATTTTTTCATAAATCCTAAGCTCTTAAGTCCTCAATTATGTCATTTTAAGCGCTTAAAGAAGTGTTTTAAGAGGGTTTAGCTTATATCAAGTCATTAGACTTTCCCATGCATGCAATGCTTTGAATTCTCTTGGAACATCAATCTAGAAATTCTATCAATTCTTCCCCAATTCTCTTGGGCTTTCAAAGACAAGTTGACAATCAGTTTATCAAGGTATATTGGGTGGGGGCAACTGGAGGAAGACAGCATGGGGCAAAGAAAAGAGCAAATCTTTAAGTGACTTGTTAAGGCTGTCGAAGAGCATAGGGCTATTAATGAGAGTTTTATTTCACTCTCATGCCCAAATTTTTCCTCAAGTTCATGAATTCAAGTTTATGATCTTATAGGGGTTTAATCTAATTTTATGAAATTTTCTATGATATGTCTATGGGTCAATTTTTCTCATGTTCCAAAGCATGTTTTAAGATGTATGGGTAGATTTTATATACAAATTGATTATAAATTCATGATTTTAAGTTTGGTGAGATATCTAGTATGAATGAATGTTTATAAATTATCCATGTGTGAATCTATGATTTCGACTTATGAAGTCTATTTCAAGTATTCATATTTTAAGGTTTGGGCAAGCCCACATAAGTTAAGTGTATTTTCATGATTTAGCTAAGGCTAATAAGATTAGCTTATGATATGTTTTTTGGAGTCAAGACTCCCACTACAACTTATGATATGTTTTGGATTCAAGACTCCCACTACAGCTTATGATATGTTTCCCCTGCCCGAACGGGCATTCAACTTGATATAGATATGATGTTAGTGTCCTTAGCCCTGACAAGATTTTGGATGGCTCTGCCCACTTGACTATTATATTTTGGGCATCACATAAGTTCTATCATGATGGTGTCGGTTATGATGAGTCTCCCATTATTCCTCATCATTTTAGTTATTCATGTTAAAAACTTATGATATTATATTTTACAACAGGTTTGACCCAATGATCAATTTATGAGCTTTTACTTATGATTTCAGATATAACAAGTCATATGATTTCTATTTTTAGCTTTGGTTCATTCTATCTAGATATGATATTCAACTTATGACTATACATGTTTTAGATTTAGATTTCAACATACAGTCATTACTGTCATAATCTTATGATCTATATTTATATACATAATTATGGTTAAAATCTATTAAGCATGATTTACTTACCTTGCATATGCAGTACATTGAAAGTACTGACCACATACTCTATGATGTATTATTTCATGATACAGGTTCGAACGATCAGACTCAGTTCCGCTGTTAGTCCAACTTCCCATAGTTTAGCTCAGTTCCCATTATTGGTGAGTCCTCATCTTTCGAGGACATTCAGTTTAGCATTTCATTAAGTTATATTGAGATTCAGTCTTCAGCAATCTAGTTGAGGATGTTATCCCACTAGCCCATCGGACAGTTTAGAGGCTTATCAGACATTATGTAGATTTTTCAGTTTTGTCGAGTGTTGGCTTTTCTTATGAATATTATGTTATTCAGGTTTCCGATTATTCATGTTTAAGATATCAATCTCCGCTTCATTAAGTGCTCTTTAGTTGTTATATTCATTCCATGGATCATCTTGAAGTAATTCGTTGTTTTAGGTCTGGTGTCCCAGCTCGGGTCGTGATAAGAAGTCATGCTTCACAATTAACAAATATAGCAAGGCACAAAAATTTTAAAATGGGTCATTTTATCAAAACATCAAAACATGTGCCTTTATTGGCTGTAAAGTACTCCTAAACTATTTATAGCTAAACAAAAACAAAAACACAAACACATCCTAAACATGTCAGTTCTACTAGATAACATGTTTGAGGGAAAAAACATGGCAACAACAATCCTCGGATGAAATCAAACCCAAAAACATGTACACCCCCTTTCACAAAGCATGTTTTCCCCAAAGCATAAATATGTAAGAACTAGAAGAGGGATATACCTGTGGTGCTGTAAGCGCTCCTATCGTCCTAATAAGGTGGGTATGGAAGCACACTCCCTTCCTCTGCAATAGTGGTGCTAGTAGTGGTTAGAGCACTCAATGGTACATTAATTGGGGCAGTGGTCACCCCCTCAACATTGGTGGTCACCTCAACGATCACATCAACTACTCTAGCTGAATGTGGCTCACCCGAAGGGTCTTTTCCACCTGCAAGCTCTCTTGGGGCAGTGGTACTTGAGATTTCATGTTCTTGCGTGATTTCTAGTTTGCTTCAGTTATTTTAGGCTAGGAATTTAAGTGTTTAGTACAAATTTATTTTCACAGATTTGAGCTCCACAATTTTGTGCTTGAGTTATGGGTAATGGAATATAGAGTGGAGTTGATCGTGGGTCGTGATTTTTGTTTGCATGGGATTTGAGATTCGACAAATGGGGATTTGAATAGTTTAGAGCATATTTTAGAGTTCTAGGTCAAGTCGGATCATTTTATAAAAATTATCCCATCACTACTCGTACCACGAGTCATAGGTCATACCTATGGCTGGTCCCCTAGACTCGTAGCAAAAAACTAAGGAAACTTACCTTGGGACCTACGAGTGGATTGTACGAGTCGTACCTTATATGTACGATTCATAGTATGTATCGTAGGTCTGACTTTCTACACTTCCATAATTAAAATAGTTCATTCTTATAGTAAGTACCACAACTCAATGGAGGTATGATTCCTAGTGACAAACCATAACATGAACTCATGCATCTGGATAAGTTTTTGCTTTTCATCATGGACAGTACTATGAGTCGTACAATTATCCTACGACTCATGCTAATGCTCGTAGTACAGTGATGTGCTGCAGTTTTTTACCCACTAGTTTTTATTTCACCTGCACACTGAACACATATAAGTTAAGATACTCAGATTGCCTCCTTAAGAAGTACTTGATTTAATGTTGCAGCATGATGCGGGTTGTTTGGTTACTCAGACAACACCAAACCACCTCATGAGTTACCTCCCATGAAACCCCTTATTTAGCGTCGCGATATGATGCAAGTCTCTGGACTACTCAGAATTCATCAAGAGACTCAGTATCATCCTTAATTGCTAATATAACCCTGAACTCATTGGTCTGCTTTATTGATCGGTAGACATTAAAGGTGACCTCCTCCTTGTTTAGCCTAAACTTTAGCCTGCCAGCCTCAATGTTCACCAAAGGTCTCCCAATGGTGTGGAATGGTCTCCCAAAGATAATGGAAATCACAAAGACAACCTTGCAATTTAAGATCACTGAGTCTGTTCGGAAGATAAGTCGATCCACCTTAAATCCCCACATGCTTTTTAACTATGTGGTTTTCCATTAGTAGCTGCATCATACTCGGTATTGGGGCTCCCAAGCCTACCTGTCTAAATACAGCTAATGGCATCAAGGTAATGCTATCTTCTAGGTCACAAAGTGCCTTCACAAACTGAAAGTCACCAATCGTACAAATAATGGTGAAGGCATCTGGATCCTCCTTCTAGGCAAGGACCCGTGAGGCTATGGTACTGCAATGATGTAAGTTACCAATAAGCTCATAGTTCATAGACCTCTTCCTAGTTACATGGTCTTTCATGAACTTGGCATATCTGGACATCTACTTCAATGCCTCGACCAATGGGATGTTCATAGATAACTTTTTTAGCAAGGATAAGAATTTCTAGAACTTACCATCTTCTGCCTTCTTCTTCATCCTCTGAGGGAATGGTGGTAGTGGTCGAGGGATAGCCTTGTAAATCTGTGTGTTACCTTGTTCCTTCCCTTTAAGAAATCTAGACTCCTTTGCACCACCTGGAGCCTTAGTCAAGTCAGCCTCACCTGTCAGACCCTGTTTAGCAATCTCGTCTTCCTCATTAAACTCGATCTCTTTCTGTCTCTACATCACAACTACAATCGGTAGGGGAGGGTCAACAGTGGTATTTCCACTACTAATCATCATCGACATACAATGACTGTCATTCTTTGGATATTGGACGGTGTTGCTAGGAAGTTGATCTTGGGCAAAATAGCATGCCTAAGTGATGCTTTATAACTTAGTTTTGTCTTGTTTATCGGCTTAATTATATACATTCTCATGTAATTTTATGTAAATGTGAATATATATATATATTAACCAACATGATTAGTTCTTGTTTTGTAGGTTTAAAATAAATTTGAGGAACTAATATACGAGTTGGAGAAGTGGAGGCTTGGAAGCAAGAGTAAAACGCTAACGTCGGCAAGGAGGATGCGCGAAACAGCCCACCTGCGCATTGACAACGTGCCACGGCAGGCAGGCTGCGCGACCAATGGCGTTTCACGGCCCCTAACACGCTGCACAAACAGCATGCCACGCTGCCATCGCGGCAAGGGGCTGCTTGGCGACTGTTTTGTATTTCCAGATTGCTTCCGCGATTCCTCCGTGTCACGGAGGTAAATTGGCACATTCACCTCCATGCCACAAAGCTATTTCATGCCGAAAATAATTTTATACACCTCTCATTTACTATAAATAGGTCCCTTAGCTCCTAAAAACATTTTCTCACATAATATTTCTGAAAACTACCAAGGAGTGAAGGGAGAAGTGGGAGAATTCACCTAGGGTTCTTAAATTTCATCTTCTCTTCTACCAATTCTTGTAAGTGTGTTACTTTAATTATGTTTTATTGTAATTATACGAACTTGAGTGGCTAGAACCCTTCCTCTAGGGTTGAAGCCACAAGGTATGACTGCGATAATGCGAATGTGTTTTGGTTTTAAGTTATTGATTGTTGTTTTGTCTTACATTCTTAATTATGGTTATTTTTATGATTGATCACCATCAAAACACACACGTTACACCTAGGAAAAAGCTTGAGAAAGTAAACCTAGGCAAGAACAAAGAATGTAGGGAGCAAGTTTGTATCTTACGATATAATTCGCG
>JACEIK010001145.1:79488-93281 GCA_018107945.1 Datura stramonium
AAACCTAGGCAAGAACAAAGAATGTAGGGAGCAAGTTTGTATCTTACGATATAATTTGCGGTTAGGATAAGAAATTATACCTAATTTGCCTTGCTTGGTTGATAAAATGGGTTAGTAATAAGAAATTAATTTAGAATTGTCACTCCACCACTCGAAGAAGTAGTTGTGAAGCTAAGTTGAGTTAAATGATTAAAGGTACGAAAGTCCCTAATTAAGAGCATAAACCCCATAAACCACATCCACGTAATTAAATTGCCCACGAACTAGAATGTCACATCCCCGATCAACGATGTAGTTGTGAGGCTAGTTTTTCTTGTTTAGAGGCTCGAAAGACCATGAATATGCAATGTTAATTATGTGAGACGACAATTGATAATTCCATACTTAAACCATTACAAAGAGTTTTATCGCATGATTATCCGGCTTTAACTCTAGTTGCTCCTTGAATGATTTCAGAGTATTTCGGTGACCATCCCTAGACTTAATAAAACTTTATCGAAAAAAGTCTTTAATCAATCTTCCAAATGTTAATATCACACTTGAACTTGATAATTAGCTGAATTGGTCCAGCCCCTGTGGGTTCGACCTCCGGCTCTTAAAAAGGGTCACTGTATTACTTGTATGACCACGTACACTTGCGGGGCATCACTAACCATACTCCATCTTTTTCATGATATAGTAAGGGCAAATGTAGTCATGCTATCCATATATAAAATGGTCCTTGTGCAGAAGGAGATTGATTTCTTGGGAATGCATTTCAACAATAGAGCATAGAGTCTAGGTCCATGCATATGTCAAGAACTACTAAAATTTCCAAACTCCAACTTCACAATTAAGCAGCTCCCACAATTTTTAGGGGTGATAAATTATATTAGAGACTTTATTTCTGAAGTCTCTACATATATCTCTCCACTTACAAAGATGCTCGAGAATAATCCCCAAGCTTGGGGTAAGGAGCAAGATGAAGTTGTCTGAAAAATAAAGCTAGTGTCCCAACAGGTGGAAACTCTCCGTATTCCTTTAGATAGAAAGAAGATATTCCATACTGACGCCAACAATAAATACTGAGTGCAGTTCTTCTAGAATAAAAATATGGTCATAGGAAGATATGCGGATTTTCCAGCGGACGATTCATAGATACGGAAAAAAACTTTCATTCCACTTTCAAGGAAATTCTTGTTGTGAAGGATGGGATCAAGAAGTTAAATTTTTTCTTAATTCTAACTAAATTTCTGATCGATATGGATATGAAAGCATTACCGAAGATGATCCAAATAAATCCTAAGATACTTTTGCATCTGCAAATTTTCTGATAGGCACAATGGTTCTCCCCATAAAAATTCTAGGTCAAGCACCAGAAAGGGAAAGAGAATTTCCTGGTAGATTTCCTTCCCGACCAGATGAATTTGTTAAAAGGTTTTTCCCAAAGAAAACCAAGAAGATGAAGGAACTAGACAACCAGGTCTTCAGGATTACAACCCCACCAGGTCTTCAGGATTACAACCCCACCAGGTCTTCAGGATTACCAACCCACCAGGTCTCATATAATCAAGGATTCCAGACCGTCCACCAGACTTATTTAGTCAATATGTAGACCTATACGATCCATCCATTCTGATAAAATGACAGACTTTCTATGAGTCGTATGGAGTCAACCCAGAATACCCATTTCTCAATGTGCTCATACCACTTGCCAATTATTTTCCACAAGAGCTCTTATGATTCTTCTTATGCTTATGTCACCAGTATTATATCCTGATGAAATTAAAGTGCAATGTATTCAAGGATTTTGACAAGATTGAATCCGTTTTATAAATACTCCTATAGAGGTTTAGGCCACAGAAATACTGGATTCAATGTTTCAAGAATTCATACAATGCAAAGGTGTTCATGCTACATCGACTGATAAAGTTAATCAACGGAAAAGTTCATGCTGAGCCAGAACTCTCATTTTGTTGAAAGTTTCCGGTCTCTATTTTGTCCTTCGAAGACGAATATTACGAAGCACAAAGGTTTATCTTCCAGCAAAATAAATACATTGCAAAAGTGGTTTGGCAAAAGGAATGGATGCCATGGAACCACATTGATAAACATCCTCACTGGGAAAAAGTCCGACAAGCAGCAAAGGAATATCAAACACCCTACGAGATCACCAGAGATGAGATCACAAAGGCCATCAAATAATTAAGATTAAATGTTCCATAAAATACTCCATCACAAAGCTATAAAGATATTGAGGCAGTCATGGCAGGAACGTCAAACAGAAAATATTACTTCACAAGATCATTGAAAAAAAGTTTAGGCAATATGAGGTTCTTTGATAGAAAACATGACTTTCGATGGAATATAGATGAAGAACACTAAATCCCACCAGCAACGCCTCCAAACATTGTCCCACCGGATAATGGTTGATGACATATGCTAGAATTTAGAAGCTACCACCTCAGATTTCCCGCCGCAATTTACTACCCATGTGAAGAAAAAAGTGGGCCCCACTACACATGCCATCACATGGACTTCCCTTGGAATGTTAGGCTAGTTGTTGTATTAGGCTATTTGCTTTATTAGGCTATTTGTTTTATAGGACACATGCCAAATTTTTTTTTATTAGGCCATGTAAATAGGTGTTCCAAGTTTGTTTTATTGGACTGTCTAGAAAGGTGTGTCGAGTCTATCTTGAAGTCTCCTAACCCCTATAAGGAGGATAGGTTGTACATTGTAGATCATAGTTGAGAGAGATTTGTATGAGATTTAAGCGAGAGTGGAGCAAAGTTTGAATGTGTTTGTAAAATTTCATATGTTCAATAATATAAGTGTTTGCTAAATTCTCTATTATTCTTCCTTTCAAAAGTCATGGTATGGCCGATCCTTCTAGTAGAATAGGGCTTCAAAAAATTTAGTAAGTTAGCTTGTTACAAGTACAATAGTTTTCTAAAGTTTATAATAGTTAAATTTATAAGTAGAGTAAAAGTTTTCCAGAGTTGAGTAGCTTGGCAAATTGTGCGGATGGATGCAGAAGCCAATCCATTATTGTGGGGAAAATGTTTTATTTCTCTGATGAAATTTACTGTTAGAATGACTTGGTAAGCCTTCCTCCGAGATGTTGAAGCTGAGTTTGTGGCAGGTCATCCTTCAGGATGTTCAATCCTAGTCCCACTTCGTAGGAAAACTATTGTGCGTCCAATCTTGCAGCCTTGCCCGCTGTTTCCTCGCATTATGCCTGCTCGATTGGTACTAGAGCCAGCCTATCCTTTTGGAGGGAGGATCAGTTTGGTTAGCAATGAGTGAGTCTTTTCTTCCTACATCTAGCTTTTGTAAAATTTCATCATCGTCTAGTCATTATATATTTGTTCCCAAAGTACCTATGTCTCCTACACTTAGTAAAACTCTTTCTTGTAAATATGATCATATTTATGAAGTAGAAATACTCCCATATGTAAATAAAGTGTTTTCTACATACTTACCTCTCATGAATCCTTACTCTGCCTTTGCTAAAAGATGACCCATCCATGATTACAAATTCGTTCCTAGTCCAGTATAAACTTAATGGGGTAAAAGAATAAATTGTTGCTTTGAAACTCAATCAGAATCCTTTTCTTGCTACCCAAGAGGAATAGTTTGTTACTCTGTAAATTCCCGATGATTTTCCAAAGAAATGGAAAAATCAGGGATTCACCTATATTCATTTTTGTGCAGTTCGAATTGCCTTGTCATATCACAGAAGCAAAGTCCAACCTATTGTTGCACGCCTTTCACTCCTTGATACTCGATAACAAGAGTACCAACATGCTAATTTTAGTACAATTGAGGTCACCTTGAATGCTGAGAGAGTTTTTGTCACGTTATTTCCAAATTTCAACATGTCCCAATGTAATCCATATCGGACTGAAGCCTTAAATAACCAAGTCCAAATAAAGGGAGCTCCACAAAATAGAGATGCTATCCAGGCAACTCTTCACTATCAGATAGGTTGGCGAGTTTAGAACCATGCCATGAATCTTTCATTTTCGGGTGGAGATGATTCTTTGCTACTACATGTAGACGCCATCAGTAGAAGTACTACATGCACCCGAATACCTAGAAAAGTACAAAAGGAAGAAATTGTAAAAATTCTTCCTGACTCATGGGTTACCATCTATGAGCAGATGAGAGAACCTCCTGTTGAACCTCTTCAATCTACTGAACCAATATTTGTCAAAAAAAGGATAAAGTTGTAGCCATCAACTTTGACCACTGTCATCTCAAAAAACCAAATAGTACAACCTTTTCTCTTCAGATATACCAACCTACATCCATACCCTTACCTGAAGATGACGAGGATGCATTCAATTGGAACCATTCAGCTGTTATGAGTAAACATGATTGGATCAAACACTTCAATCATGAAGATCGTGACATATTGTGGATCAAATATCTCTTCACTGGGTACTGTCCTTGGGATATTGAATGTAATTTCCTAGAATGTCTGGAGGATGATACTGAATAGGACAAGTTACATGGGAAGAGAGAAAAACCCAAAAGAAGAAGAAAAGATACAAGGAAATGGAATTCCATAAGCGATAAGAAGATGGGGATCCATCTATTGGTTCCCTGAGCCACCCTATAAAGTACGAATTCCTTGTCTCCTACAAACCTCCAGATTGGCCAACCCTACCTACTCCAGCTAAAAAGTCTCACAACCCTCAACTCTTTATGAGAGTCCATCCAGCTCCAATCATACTCCAGGATTCCCCTCAGAAAAACCCTTTGAAAAAGATGGTGTAAAGCATGCATCAAAAATACCAAAGAAAAATGTTATGTTGTCCACTAGTAAAAATCCACCAACAAGTGATTTTGAAGCGACCATCAACTAGCAATCAGGTGATGCACTCTGCTAAAATAAAGTACTTTCGTCAAGATTATTGCTCACACACAGAACAAGATGATGAGCAAGGTGGAAAACATCGAGAAGAGAGTGGAACAGGCATCCAATAAAAGTGTCGGCCTTATCCGAGCTTTGGAATTGCGATTGACCAATATGTAGTATGAGATCTGTTCACCAGGCACCTCACTTTTTAACATCTTTTTGCAGCAATAGAAGGAGATGGATAACATTAAAGAACAAATAAGACAGCAGCTGAGACATGGACCTTTTGAGCCACAAAGAACCCAAAGCCTATCTCCAAAGTCCTCTTTTTCCCTATTTCGTCACAGACATACCACCTAAATTGGGTAACCCTGGTACTACTTCTCCTATCATTCCATATGAACCCATAACCTTTACTCGAAAAACAAAGATGAGACTAAATTTGATATTTTCAAAATGGGTCGAAAGATGCTCTTCTGGTAGAAAAGCGATCTAAATGAAGGAAAGAGGTAGGAGAAAGTTCTAAAGAGCCAGATTCAGAAAACTTGATGATCTCAGATAAAGATGATTTGGACCTTTATGGCTTGAAAGAAAATGATATCTTAGGATCCAGTACTGAAGAGACAAGATAGCGATCCTACTGATGAAACTGAAGAAGAAAATTCAGAGTAAAGTAAGGATATCTCACTAGACACCTTTCAGGAAGACAATCCACCGATATATGTGAACCGACCAAGAGAACTAGATATTTCTGAAGTCGGTGATGATCAGGATGGGATGATAGATGATCTAATTTCAGAAAGAAGACAACAATAACCAACACTAAAATTGGTTGGAACTGGGTTGCATACTTTAACACATGATTGATGTCAAGGTTTAAAAATGGCCCCAAAGGATCCAATACTTCTTTATTTGGATGGTGACGGAACACTTGGTAGAGCAAGAGAAGTACCTAATCCTGTCTGAATTCACATCAAGGTTCTCCGGCATCCTTAGAGATTGGTGGAACTCATTGAGGATACATGATAAAAATACCTTCCTCACATCCAAATACTTTTCCTTCAACATCAAAATCCTACATGGAATCTTTTGTGGAGATACCGACCAAAGAAAAGAAAAGCTACAAAGACAATTCTTCGAGATGAAGTGTGTATCATTCGACAGAGGTTTCATTGATATTCACTTTCAGAAAATGGAAAAGATATACTTCAAACTAGAAGGAGATGCGAGTTTGAAGCAAGCATTTGTATCATCTTTTCCAAAGATGTTAGCAGGACGAACCATGACGATTGTCGAGGAAAAGTTCAAATCAATCACAATCCGCCAAGTCGGCTCTATCAGGCAAGCAATTTTCCTGGCACTGGATGATATCTGTGCAAAGAGATATGTTCTGAAGTAGATAATGCACCAGCCCTTGATAAAGCTTGTAGCAGAACGAACCTAGTCACTGGGCCCAATCGCTCTGGCCATGCTCCCGGAAGGCGAAGCAGGTTCAAGAGATACAAGAAGTTCAAATGGCCAAAGCCTACCAGTGGAAGATCCAAATTCACCTGGCGAACAAGATACTTTAGAAGAAAGAGTCCAAGCAGGTTCTAGAAGAATGACAGATGCTTTATCTACCAGAAGATTGGATACTTAGCAAAGAATTTTCCTCAAGCTAGAAGATCGATCAAACTTCTTTCAGAGAAAGAAGAGTATGCTGATATCAAGGACAATGATCTTGAATTAGTTGTTTCAGCAGAAGATGAACCATAAGGGACACTGTTATCTCTATGGATATGTATGAAGAAGATAGGCATGATCATTACAAAACTAAGAGGCTAAATAAGAGATCAACAACATTATCAATATTCCTCAAGTCCAACTTCATGTTTGTCTATCTAATAGGATAAGGTGATTAAGGTTATTGACTTTATGGATACGGGTGTTGCATCATCGCTGATGAATCCAACAGTTCTTCCTGATGATCAACTGAATTCCCATTTCAAGAAACACTGCATCAAATGGAATCCTAATGACTGCAATCATCTCAAAACATCAAATAACAATTGAGTTCTTCACAGGATTAAAGTTCAAAAAAAAGATGTTCGGAACAGATGTCCTAAGAAAGGATCTCATAATTGGGTTCGATATCTATAGACAACTCAAGGATCCACTCCACATTGGATCTTATGGAATATCATTCAAAAAGCAATTCTAGTCATATTTATAAGTGTCACGCCTATTACAAATCACTAGGGATGAGAAGATCAAGGATATTGAACAATAGTTGATGGAGCATTCGTGTGCTGAATCCCACAACAAGTTTATGAAAAAGTGCAAAAATTCATTATGGATGAATGTAGAGTTTTTCATCAAGCTCCCATTCTTGAAGAATAAAAGCATCTATCCAATCAAGGCAAGCCACTCATGCATGAATCCAGAGCACCTTCATTTTGCAAAGAAGGAGTGTGTTGAACTCATGTAGTTTGGACTAATTAAACAATCTCATTCTCAATGGGCATGTGTATCACGATCCGAACGTATACCCGGATTATAGGTTCGGGATAAGGGATCCCGGGAGACCCCAAGTCGACCCATGACACATGCATATAACTGATCTCATTGAAATAAGAGGAATGGTAATCATAAATACATAGCGAAACGTAATTATAGAATAACATAAGGAAATACTGGACATATACATAGCGGAGCACTACATACTTATTTGAAAGCCTATAATGCATAAGATGGGTTGATGGGACAACATTCCCAACTAACCCGACCAATACTAAGACATAAATAATATGAAAGTCTGTCAAACGGCCCTTGGAACATGAGGACTCATCGACAACTGAAAGCGTAAGCTACGATGGACTAAGGGTGAGGATGACCCTAAGATCTGAATCTTGTATCATAGAATGATACAACATAGAAATTATGCGGTCAGTACGTGGAATGTATCGAGTATGCAGGGTAAGTAAAATGGACATTTTAGAGTAAATAAAACTCATAAATAAATATAAGAGGAGGACATCATGCTTACATAAATTCTTCGTAATAAAACATAAGGCTCAAGACTTTCAAATCATTCGTAATAATTCATTTCCATAATCGTAAGAAAGCTTTATCAAAACATAACTTGAGCCACAACATAAACATAAAAATGCATAAAACACGTGGAACAATGGGAGTACTCATCATAACCAACACCATCATGGTAGAACCTTTCATGATGCCCCACTATTTCGCTCAAGTAGGCAGAGGCGACCCTGGCTTGCCATGAGAGGGTCGTGCATTAGGCGTGATATCAAATTTGAGGGGATCATTATCAATACATCATATCCCTTAGAATCCCACAGTGGCACGTGTTTATGAGAAACCAACATAGTCCTTTGAACACCGGGCTGCTCGGTGCTAGACACGGCTCCCAAAAACATGTATATAGGCTCATAAATAAATCAATAACATCATACATTAAGATTCATTGGCTATAATATAACATTTATCATCATGGATCCCCTTCAAATCATGCTTAGCGAAGAATCATAGGCCCCTTTTCATCAGTCAACATCATAAATCGATAAATCATGTGATTCACCTCATAAATCATAAATTATCTTCAACATGTGGGCATTTTCCAATAATTCATCATATTCAATTCTTTCAAAATATGCTCATAAACATGGGAATTTGGATCATGCTTTTCCATCATCAATAAACTCAAAATATAGAGTATTCATCATAAATCATAACTTTCATGAACTTTCATCAAGTGGGCATTTTCAATTTAAAAGATTGAAACATGATTTTAAAGAAAATAATGTAAAACCTGCCAATCATCCATAATTCAATAATTAAAACTCAATTAAATCAAACCCATAAAGAAAAATCAAATTTTCATGCTTTTGGGTAAAACCCCATGGAATTGAATAGGAGGATTCATGATTAAATTAAAAGTTTAGGCATGGGTGTGGGAGAATTTCACCCATTCTAAAACCCTACATACCTTGGAATAGATTGGTTTCGAGGTTCCTTGAATACCCATAAAGAAATTGATAGAAATTTTGGGAAGAAGACCTTGAATCTCCCAAAAAATCTCTCTAAGCTTTTGCATGAGAATGGGCATGCATAAAGGACTTAACTAATCTTATATCACTCAGAGAAATACAAAAAACGACGTAGTTTAGGGTCTCAAAGCATGGAAAAGTGGGAAGTTCTCTTAATAAAATTTCCCTGAAAACTGCTCCGGGCGGACCAACGACTGATCCAACGGGTCATTGTTCGACAGCATGACTCGTGGTATCGAGTCGTTGGGTGCACTACTTCATGACTTATCTCAAGACCTTCCCACGAATCGTCAAGAGGAGTCGTTATATAAAATGATGGATCGTTGAATTGATCGTCGTCAACTCCTTGACCATCTTCACTTTCCTTTCCATGAGCCTCACCAAGACTCATGGTGGAATCCAATGAGTTGTGGTCTCCATCCGTGCACTGAAATCTTCAACCCTCAAACAAAGACTGGTAACAACGGGCCGTTGCTTCTCACCACAAATCGTGGGATGCCCCATTGTCCCCCTTCAGCCTAAGCTCAGTCCTTCCAATGACTAGTAACAATGACTCGTTGTTCCTGACAACGAGTTGTTACACCGTCCTTTTTTACCACTGCTTCCCTGAACCCCCATTCCAAAACTGCTTTCAATGATTCGTGGTATCCAACCACGAGTCATTGGTTGCCCGTCCTGTGATGTTTTTGCTAGTTTTCTACACTTTTTGAATTCAACTCCCAGTTCTATTCTTAGGCCTCTCCGGGGTATTACAATATCTCCCCTTTGGAAACATTCGTCCTCGAATGTAGGAAACAAGCAACAAACAGAAACATATAATTTATCATAGCCATATACTGATAATTTTAACCGAAATTCTCACGGAATGACTACCTCCGAATAAAACCACATAGCTGAACTGATCTTATACTTCACATACACATGAAAGAAACTTGCACACCTGACTGAACATAAAAAACTACACAGAGTCTTAGGGAAAAAACTGGTACCTCAAGTTGGGACTGAGCCGGTAGAGAACAAATGTGAATATCTAGCCATCTATCCGCTTTGGCTTCCCACGTAGCTCCCTCAACATGCTGATTTCTCCATAATACTTTAACTGAAGCTACTTCTTTGTTCCTTAGCTTACGAACTTGACGATCTAAGATTCTCACCGAAATTTCTTCATAGCTGAGTCTATCCTTTACACCAACGTTGTCTATCGGGACTACTAAAGTTGGATCACCCAAGAACTTTTTCAAGAGTGATACATGAAACACGGGATAAACTGAAGCTAACTTTGAAGGCAAGTCCAACTCATACGCCACCTTACCCACTTATAACCCGATAAGGACTAACATAACGGGGACTGAGTTTGCCTTTCTTCCCGAACTGCATGACTCCTTTCATGGGAGATACCTTTAGAAATACCCAATCATCCACATAAGACCCCAGATCCCTTCTCCTCACTTCAGTATACGATTTTTGATGACTCTGAGGGGTTTTTAACCAGTCCTTTATGATCTGAACCTTCACCATTGCCTCGTGAATCAAGTCTGGTCCTATCATAGCTGCCTCACCAACCTCAAATCATCTGATGGGAGATCTACACCTTTGACCGTAAAGGGCCTCGAATGGTGCCATCTGGATACTAGAGTGATAACTTTTATTATAGGAAAACTCAATCAAGGGCAAATGGTAGTCCCAACTTCCTTTGAAATCCATAACACATGTCCTCAACATATCCTCAAGGGTTTGAATCGTTCGTTCGGCCTGGCCGTCTATTGGAGGATAGAAGGTTGTACTGAGCTTAACCTGCGTCCAAAGTCCTTTTTGAAAAGAATGCCAGAATTGAGAGGTAAACTGAGTACCTCAGTCTGAAATGATAGACAAGGGCACTCCATGAAGTCGAACCAACTCCCGAATATACAACTTAGCATAATCATCCACTGAATTCTTGGTCTTGATCGGTAAGAAGTGTGCTACCTTAGTTAACCTGTCTACCACCACCCAAATGGAGTCATAGTGTCGGCGAGTATGAGGTAGGCCTGTAAAAAATCCATATTTACTTCCTCCCACTTCCAAGTGGGAATGCTAAAATCCTAAAGTACACCTCCTGGCCTTTGATGCTCGAGTTTCACTTGCTGACAGTTTGGACATACAGCTACGAACTCCACAATATCCCTCTTTATACCATCCCAGCAATAGATTTCTCGCAAGTCCCGATACATCTTCATGGATCCCGGGTGGATAGAATATCTAGTACCATGTGCTTCATGCAATATCCGAACTCTCAAATTATCAATGTTTGGAACACATAGTCGACCCTGATATCATAGAACCCCAAGCCCCCCTTGGGAGAAAACCTCCACCTTTTGACTCCACACTGCTTCCTTAAGCTTCCTTAAAGTCGGATCCTCATCTTGCTTAGATTTGACATCAACCACTAAGGATGATTCTGACCCATTCCACACAATAACGCTGCCATCAGTCGAGTCGATCAATCAATCTCCCAGTCTTGAAAGTCGGTGTACATCCTTGACCAACTCCTTCTTTTCCTCATCCACATGGGACACACTCTACATAGAGAGCCTACTAAGTGCATCCGCAACCACATTGGCATTGCCCCAGTGGTAAAGGACACTCATGTCATAGTCTTTAAGTAACTACAACCACCTCCTCTGCTGAAGATTTACTTCTTTCTATGTGAACAAATATTGCAAGCTCTTGTGATCTGTAAATACATCCACGTGGACCCTATAAAAGTAATGCTGCCATATCTTCAATGCAAACACCACCACGGCCAACTCAAGATCATGGGTCGAGTAATTCTTTTCATGAAGTTTTAGCTGTCTCGAGGCATATGTTATTACCTTCCCAAACTGCACCAACACACATCCCAGTCCGACTATCGAAGCATCGCAATACACTACAAAGCCATTAGTGCCCTCGGGTAATGTCAACACTGGTGCTAAAGTGAGTTGGGTCTTCTAACTCTTGAAAGCTTTTCTCACAAGCAACCGACCATTGGAACTTCACCTTTTTTTGAGCCAACCTGGTCAGTGGGGCTGCAATTGATGAAAAGCCCTTAACAAATCTTCGATAGTATCCAGTTAGATCCAAGAAACTCTGAATTTCTAAAGGATTCACCGGTCTAGGCCAATTCTTCACCACCTCAATTTTTTGAGAATCTACCCTTATGCCTTCGCTTGATACCACATGACCTAGAAATGCCACTAAGTTTATCCAAAATTCCAACTTGCTAAACTTTATGTATAGCTGACGATCTTTGAGGGTTTGCAACACTATTCTCAAATGAGTGACATGCTCCTCCTTGCTCCAGGAGTATATAAGAATGTCATCGATGAACACGATCACGAAAAAATCCAGATATTCCTTGAACGCCCTGTTCATTAAATCCATAAAAGCTCCAGGGGCATTGGTTAGTCCAAAAAGACCTAACAACAAATCTGTAGTGACCATACCGAGTCTTGAAAGTGGTCTTCGGGATGTCACTCTTCTGAACTCTGAGTTGGTGATACCCGAACCTGAGATCAATCTTGGAGAAGCACCTGGCACCCTAAAGCTGGTCAAACAAATCATTGATCCTGGGTAAGGGGTACCTGTTCTTGATGGTAACCTTGTTCAACTTCCGATAGTCAATACACATGCGAAGGGAATCGTCCTTCTTTCGAACAAATAGAACTGGTGCACCCCATGGAGACTGGCTCGATCTAATAAAACCCTTATCCAATAGGTCCTTTAACTAATCCTTAAATTCCCTTAGTTTGGATGGGGCCATCCTACAGGGAGGAATAGAGATAGGATGCATATCAGGTAATAGATCAATACAAAAATCAATTTCCTTCTCTGGAGAAAAACCTGGCCAATCATCAGGAAACACCTTTGGATATTCGCACACCACCGAAACTGACGGAATAGTCGGGGTCTCGGACTCCACATCCTTAGCCCTAACTAGGTGGTACATGCAACCTTTAGAGATCATCTTCCTGGCCTTAAGATAGGAAATAAATTAACCTGCTGGTACCGCCGAACTACCTTTCCACTCCAACACTAACTCACCCGAAAAAATGAAATTCCATCATACGGGCCTACAATTAATCAAAGCATAACATGAAAACAACCAAACCATGTTGAGAATAACGTCAAAGTCAGTCATGGCTAACTCTACACTTATGCAACATAGTGACCTGGCATTCTCTATATACTCGCTTAGCTATGACCGAATCACCAACAGGGGTTGAAACTGAAAATGGTTCTGACAAGGTCTCGGGATAAACTCCAAGGCTACTAACAAAGTATTGAGTCACGAAAGAAAAGGTAGCTCCCGGATCTAGCAAGGCATAAAAATCAATATGAAAGACACGCAACAAACCAGTGACCACGTCTGGCAAAGTCTCCTGCTCATAGCGCGAGGCAAGGGTATAGAATTGGTTTTGGTGTTGTCCGCCACCTCCACTAGTTGATGCTCCCTGTGGAGCGGAACGAGCTGGAGCTGCTGTTGTCCTGGTGTCTTGTGCACGACCCCTATCATCACCCTAACTAGCATATGGGAATACTCAGCGCATGTGCCTAGATCTACCACACCCATAGCAAACATCTTGTCATGCCCTGCCTTGGGGGTATGACTGGCACCTGGTGCCTTATTAGGACCTGGGCTGCTAGACTACTGAGACTAAGCACATCTGATGCCTGGCTGGCTCTAACTCAGATTCATGGGATCAACGGGCTATATAATGGTTGTAAATACAGTCTCCGGCCGACTGGGCTTATAGCCACCTGTCCTGTAACATCAGCTAACCAGAATCATACTTATGTAGGGAAACCTAAGCGGGCCGACAAGGCCACCATGCTGTCTAGTTATCTCTAACTCAATATAATGAATACTGAACATCTAC
>JACEIK010001145.1:95195-170548 GCA_018107945.1 Datura stramonium
TTTCCCCGGGCCTTTTCCTAGCATGTATGGCATTCAAAAACTCTTAACCAACATGCGAGTAGGCCATCTACGTGTCGAGAATTTACGGGGTGTAACACATCTGAACTGAGAAAACACTCCCCAGCATGACTCTTGCCACACTTCCCGCAGGCTAGAGAGGTATATTATAACTGGGTGCCCCTTTGATCCCTCAACCTTGAAGCCCTGCTCTTCTGATCACCCCTGGTCCTGGATGGAACACTGGCTGATGATGGTGTTGGGGCTAGTGACCTCTACTGAAACTGTGGACGGTACCCACCACGGAACCTCTGATGTGAAAACCATGGCTGTCCATCTGAGCCCTCTTTGCCTCCCTCTCCCTTGCATAATCCGCCTCCATCTATTGGGCGTACAACACTATGTGAGGATAGTCCAAATCCTGGTGGAGCATAGCAATCCTACAATCCTTGTCTAATAACAAGTCATACCATGAACGAATCAGCTCACCCGCGCCCTATGATCCATCAATAACTCTAGGGCGTACTTTGACAAATGAGTGAACATAAGAGAATACTCCAGAACTTTCATCTTTCCCTACTTGAGGTTCACAAACTCAACTTCTTTCAACTCTTTCATCTCTCAAGGGAAGAACCTGTCGAGAAAGGCCATGTGGAACTCATCCCAGCTAATAGGGCCCGCTCCCGCTGCCTTGCTGTCCATCCATTCCTTGTACCAAATATGAGCGACCTCTTTTAGCTGATAAGAGGCCAAGTCCACAAACTCCCCATTTGTCACCCCCATAACTTATGTGACCTTCAAAATCCCTTCAATGAACTCGTGTGGATCGTCGTCAATCTTTTATCCCGTGAACTCAGGAGGGTTCATCCTCAAGAAGTCTCTAATCTCAGTCGTCGCTGCATTGCCACTTTGTGAAACCTGTGCGATAGCCTGCTGGTTGACCTGAGTGCTCAAGGCCTGCACTGACATCTGGAAGCCACACGAAACTCAGCGTGAGCAGTTAGATCTGGTGCTTGGGGTTCCTAAACAAGTGGGGCTTGCTGATCCCCATGGTCATTGAAATCTCTGTGGATTTCATCATTTCCATTCCTCCTATTCATTCATTTAGGAGCCATAATTCTTCAATTGGGAATTGCACTAATTAGAAGGATGGAAAGGATTTTCATCTCACGACATAGAACATGAAAGAAGGGAACACTTTTAAACATCTAGTAGCCTCTTCGCCATAAGTGTGGCGTGCTTCACACCCATGAAAAAGTCTCTACTTAACACGGATTTCAGACACCCTAGGACACTTCAAACCTATTGCTCTGATACTAAGTTTTTCATGACCCGAATGTACACCCGAAGCGTAGACACGGGACAAGGGACCCCGAGAGACCCCAAGTCGACCCATGGTACAAGCATACAACTAATATCTTTGAAATAAGATGAATGATAATCATAAAAATATAGCGGAACGTAATTATAGCATAACATCAACAAATATTGGACATATACATAGCTGAGCACTACATACTTCTCTGAAAGCCTCTAATATATAAGATGGGTTGATGGGACAACATCCCCAACTAACCCAACAAATACTAACACATAAATAACATGAAAGTCTGTTAAATGACCATCGGGACATGAGGACTCACCGATAACTGAAAGCGTAAGCTGCGATTGACTATGGGTGAGGATGAGCCTGAAATCTAGATCCTGTATCATGAAATCATACAACATAGAAAGTATGCGGTCAGTATGTGGAATGTACAAAGTATGCAGGGTAAGTAAAATGGATATTTTAGAGTAAATAAAACTCATAAATAAATATAAGGGGAGGACATCACGCTTACATAAAATCTTCGTAATAAAACATAAGGCTCCAGACTTTCAAATCATTCATAATCATTAATTTTAATAATCATAAGTAAACTTTATCAAAACATAACTTGATCCACAACATAAAAATAACAATTCATAAAACATGCAGAACAATGGGAGGACTCGTCATAACCAACACCATCATGGTAGAGCCTTTCATGATGCCCCACTATCTCGCTCAAGTGGGCAGAGCCGATCCTGACTTACCAGGCGAGGGTCGTGAATTATGTGTGATTTAAAATTTGAGGGGATCATTATCAATACATCATATAATTTAGAATCCCATGGTGGCACGTGGTTATGAGACACCGGCGTAGTCCTTTGAACCCAGACTGCTCGGTGCTAGACACGGCTCCCAAAATCATGCTTATAGGATCATACATAAATCAAAAACATCATGCATTAAGATTCATTGGCTATAATATAACATTTATCATCTTGGATCCCCTTTAAAACATGCTTAGCCAAGAACCATAGGCTCCTTTTCATCGGCCAACATCATAAATCGATAAATCAAGTAATTCGCCTGATAAATCATCTTCAACATGTGGGCATTGCCCAATACTTCATCATATTCAATTCTTTCAAAATATGCTCATAGACATGGGAGTTTGGAATCATGCTTTTCCATCATCAATAAACTCAAAATATAGAGCATTCATCATAAGTCATAACTTCCATGAACTTTCATCAAATGGGTATTTTCGATTTAAATGATTGAAACAAGATTTTCAAGAAAATAATGTAAAACCTACCCATCATCCATAATTCAATAATTAAAACTCAATTAAATCAAATCCATAAAGAGAAATCACATTTTAATGCTTTTGGGTAAAACCCCATGGAATTGAATAGGAGGATTCATGATTAAATTCGAAATTTGGGCATGGGAGTGGGAGAATTTCACCCATTCTAAAACCCTATATACCTGGGAATGGATTGCTTTCGAGGTTCCTTGAATACCCATAAAGAAATTGATGGAAATTTGGGGAAGAAGACCTTGAATCTCTAAAAAAATCATTGTAAGCATTTTTTATGAGAATGGGCATGCATAAAGGACTTAACTAATCTTATCTCACTCAGAAAAATACACAAAATGACGTAGTTTAGGGTCTCAAAGCATGAAAAATTCCAAAGTGCCCTTAATAAAATTTCCTTGAAAATTGCTCCGGGCGGACCAATTACCGATCCAACGGGTCGTTGCTCGACAACACGACCCGTGGTATCGAGTAATTGGGTCCACTGCTTCATGACCTGTCTCAGGTCCTTCCCACCACTCGTCAGGACGAGTCGTTACGTAAAACGACAAATCATTGAATCAACCGTCGTAAACTCCTTGACCATCCTGACTTTCCTTTCCACGAGCCTTATCGCGACTCATGGTGGAATCCAACAAGTCATGGTATCCATCCGGTAAATGCACTGAAATCTTAAACCCTCAAACAATAACTAGATAAAATGGGTTGTTGCTTCTCACCATGAACCGTGGGATGCCCCGTTGTTCCCCCTCAGCCTTAGCTTTGTCCTTCCAACGACTAGTAACAACGGCTCGTTGTTCCTGACAATGAGTCGTTACACCGTCAGTTGTTACCACTTCTTCCCTGAACCCCCCATTCCACCACTGCTTTCGACGACTCGTGGTATCCAACCATGATTCGTTGGGTCGCCTGTCCTGTGATGTTTTTTCCAGTTTTCTGCACTTTTCCAATTCAACTCCTGAGTCTATTCTTAGGCCTCTCCCGGGTATTACAATGTGAAACTCTCTATGTCAACAAGAGGGTTAAGCATACAAGAGGTAAACTCAAATTAGTCATAAACAACCAACCTCTTAACCACTTCCTCCAAGATGATAAATACCCTATTCCTAATAAGCTCACCCTATTTTCACACTTAGCCAAAGCTAGATAGTTTTCCAAGTTTGACCTTAAATCTTGATTTTGATAATTGGGGATACATACTGAGGAAAGACATAAAATAGGATCTTACATTCCTAACCAATGCTTCAAATGTAATGTTGTGTTATTTGGGCTGAAACCTGCACCCTCTCTATTCCTAAAGGCCATGATCAAAATATTTCACCCTATCCTCCATAGTGTACTTATGTACATTGATGATATACTGTTATTCAATGATACTATTTGAGGAACAACTTGCCTTACTCCATCGAGCAATGGAGCATAAAGTCCAGATCCACATATTTGTCAAGAACTACTCAAATTTCCGGACACCAACTTCACCATTAACCAGCTCTAACATTTTGTAGGGGTGATAAATTATATTTGAGATTTTATTCCTGAAGTCTCCATATATATATCTTCACTTACAAAGATGCTCAATAAGAATGCCCAAGCTTGGGGTAAGAGCAAGATAAATTAGTCTAATAAATAAAGCAAGTGTTCCTACAGGTGAAAACTCTCCATATTCATTTAGATGAAAAGATGATATTGAATACTGACGCTAGTAATGAATATTGTAGTGCAGTCCTGCTAGAAGAAATAGATGGTCATAGGAAGATATGCGGATATGCTAGTGGATGATTCAAAGATGCGGAACAACACTATCATTCCGCTTTCAAGGAAATTCCCGTTGTAAAGAATGGGATCAAGAAGTTCAAGTTCTTCTTAATTCACACTGAATTCCTAAACAAGATAGATATGAAAGAATTTCTGAAGATGATCCAAATAAATCCAATGATACTTTTAAATCTGCAAATTCTTAGATGGGCATAATGGTTCTCCCCATATAAATTCCAGGTCAATCACCTGAAAGGGAAAGATAATTTCCTTACAGATTTCCTATCCCAACCAATTGAATTTGTAAATAAGTTTTTGCCAGAGAAATCCTAGAAAATGAAGGAACCAGACGGCTAGGTCTTCATGATTTCCAAACCACCAGGTCCCTGGTCGTCAATGCTACCAAACCATACACCGAACCTATTCAGTCAGTATGTAGACCCATTCGATCCATCCCTCTTCATAGAATGACGGACTTTCTATGAGCTATAGGTATTCAGAAAATATTGAGGATCTATCCTAAAGTTGTATGGAGTCAACCCAAACTACCTGTTTTGTCATGTGTTTATACCACTGGCCAATGATTTTCCACAGGGACTCTTATGGTTTTTCTGGAACTTATGTCACCAGTATTACGTCCTGATGGAATTCAAGTGCAATGTTTTTTCGGACTTTGACAAGATTGAACCATCTTTAAAGATATTCATACAATGGTTTAGGCCTCAAAAATTTTGGGTTCAATGTTACAAGAATTCATACGATGCAAAGGTGTTCATGCTATGTCGACCGATAAAGTTAATTGATGGAAAAGTCCATGTTAAGCCAAAACTCTAATTTTGTTGGAAATTTGTGATCTCTATTTTGTTATTGGAAAATGAATATTAAGAAGCACAAAGGTTTATCTTCCAGCAAAATACATGAATTCTAAAGGAGGTTTGGCCAAATGGGCTTGTAAATAACATCGATGGAATAATAGATTATAAATTGATTATTTATTGGACATGCATAATTGAGCCTAATTGCTTAGAAATCAAATCAATAATATTATAATCAGTTTAAATTTCAAAAGATTATCAAAATCCAGAGATTATGATAATATTTCAAAATTACAAAACCCATAATTAAATCATTAGATTTTGTACAAATCAAATATCAAACCCCATGAGTTTTTAAATAAGTTTTGAGTGAAATCTTTGAATAGGAACATAGGTGTGGAAGAATCCACCCATTGAAGACCTTACATGCCTGAAAACACTGATTCTTAATCTCCCTTGAAAGGCCAAGGTGGAGTTGTGAGGAATTGGGGAAAACACTTTGAATCACCTTCTATCCTTCTCCCTAAACTCTTGCATGCATGAATGAGTCCTAACATGAGCTAATCCCCCTTAACAGACCAAATTTAGAGCTTAAAATGACATAGTTTAGGCCTTAGGAACTTAGGAATTATGAAAATACCCTTATTAAATTGCAGGAAAAACACTCCCAAGGCCCCTAATGAGGGACTTCAAGAGTCGTTGCCAAGGGGCACTACTCGTGACTAGGATCTGTGATGCTCACTACCCCAAACTCCCCAGGGGACCCCATGAGGGGCCCCATGAATCATGGTGGCTGACCACGACTTGTGGTCACCACCCGTGGCCTTCACTGCCCTTTCCCATTTTGCCAACTGGTTCGCCCAGGCCACGAGAGACCTAACGAGTCGTTGGCCTGACCATGGCTCGTGGTCATTCCTGTGGTCTCACCCCATAACTTAGTCATGCCTTGCTTGACCTGGAGTCATGTAGTGACTGGTGGTCACCCCTCACGAGTCATTCTGTGACCTGGTGAGAATGTCCAGTTTTTCTCCGTCTTGACTCCCAGGTCTAATACTTGGGTTACTGGGGTATAACATACTTGCATTCGTCATAAACCAATATCTAGTGGGACAATGTTTGGAGGTGTTTCTGGTGGATGTGAGTGTCCTTCATTTATATTCCATTGAAAGCCATGTTTTCTTTCGAAGAAACTCATATTGTTTAAGTTCCTTTTCACTGATCTTGTGAAGTTACATTTTATACTTGATGTTCGTTCCATGGCTGGCCCCATATCTTATCGGCTTTGTGATGGAGTATTTGATGGAACATTTAATCTTGTCCGTACGATAAACTTAGTGATCTCATCTCTGGTGATCTCGAAGGGTGATTGATATTACTTTTCTACTTTTTGGACTTTTTCCCAGTGAGGATGTTTATCAATATGGTTCCATGGAGCCTATTCCTTTGGCCTAACCTCTTTTGGAGTGCAATTATTTTTCTGGAAGACAAACCTTTATGCATCGTAATATTCATATTTAAAGGACAAAATAGAGACCAGAAATTTCAAAAAAATGAGAATTATAACTCAGAATGGACTTTTTCGTCGATATACTTTATCAGTGAATGTAACATGAACACCTTTGCATCGTAAGAATTATTGAAACATTGAACCCATTATTTCTGTGACCTAAACAACTATAGGAATATTTTGAAAGCTAGTTCAATCTTGTAAAATTCCCTAAATACATTACACTTGAATTCCATGAAGATGTAATACTGGTGACATAAGTAGTAGAAAAACCATAAGAGTTCCTATGGAAAATGATTGGCAAGTGGTATGAACACATGACAAAACGAGTACTCTAGGTTCACTGCATACAGCTTTAGGATATATCCTCCATATTTTCCGAATACCTATAGATCACAGAAAGTATGTCATTCAATATGAATTAAAGGATCGAATGGGTATATATACTGACTGAATAAATTGGGTGCATGGTTTGGTAACTTCGATGACCTGGGACATGGTGGGTTTGTAAACATGAATACCCGGATGGCTGGTTCCATTATATTTATGGTTTTCTTTGGAAAAAACCTTTTTTACAATTTCATATGGTCAGGATAGGAAATCTTCCAGGAAATTATATTTCCCTTTCAAGTGTGACCTAGAATTTGTATGGGGAGCGCCATTGTGCCCATCTGAAAATTTACGGATGTAGAAGTATCTTCAGATTTCCTTGGATCATGTTTGGAAATTCTTTCATATCCATCTCGATCAGGAATTCAGTGTGAATTAAGAAGAAATCGAACTTTTTGATCCCATTCTTCACAACAAGAATTTCCTTGAAAGTGGAATGATAGTGTTGTTTCACATCTTTGAATCGTCCGCTAGCATATTAGCATATCTTTCTATGACCATCATTTTTTTATAGAATACCTGCACTCCGATATTCATTTCTAGCATAAGTCTATAATATCTTCATTCCATCTGAAGGAATATGTAGAGTTTTCACCGATTAGGACACTTGCTTTATTTTTTGGACTTTTTCGTCCCTCTCCTTACTCCAAGCTTGAACATTCTTCTAGAGCATCTTTGTAAGTGGAGAGATATATGTAGAGAGTTTAGGAATAAAATCTATAATATAATTTATCACCCCTAAAAATTGATGGAGTTGCTTAATGGTGAAGTTGGTGTCTGAATATTTGAGTAGTTCTTGACATATGTGTGGACCTGGACTGCATGCTCCATTGTTTAAATGCATCCCCATGAAATCAATCTCCTTTTGCACAAGGACCATTTTCCTTGTAGAGAACATGACTCCATTTTCCCTTACTATGTTATGAAAATGACGGAGTAAGGTGAGGTGTTACTCTAAAGTTTCACTGAACAACAATATATTGTCAATGTACACTAGTGAGATGTGGAGGATAGGCTAAAATATCTTGATCATGGCCTTATGGAATAGAGAGGGTGCAAGTTTCAGTTGAAATGACATAACCTTCCATTGGAATAGTTGGTAAGGAATGCAAAATCCTATTTTTGGTCTTTTCTTAAGATGTATCCCTAATTACCAAAATCCATATTTAAGGTCGAACATGGAAAAATATCTAGCTTTGTCTAAGTGAGAAAATAGGGTGAGCCTATTTGAAATAGGGAATTTATCATCTTGGAGGAAGTGGTTAATAGGTCAGTAGTTTATGACTAATCAGAGTTTACCTCTTGTCTGCTCAGCCCTCTTGTTGACATAGAAAGCTTCGCATGCCCATTTAGAATCCAACGGTTTGATTAGTCCAAACTGCATGATTTCAGCACACTCCTTCTTTGAAAGCTAAAGATGCTCTAGATTCATGCAAGAGTGACTTGCCTTTATTGGTTTGATGTTTTCATTATTATTGAATAGGAGTTTGATGAAAGACTCTTCATTCAGCCATAATGGATTTTTACACTTCTTCGTAAATTCCTTGTAGGATTCAGCACATGAATGGACCATTAACTGTCATTCGACATCCTTGATCTGCTTATCCTCAGTGAACTGGAATAGGCGTGACACTTCTAAGTACGGCTTGAATTTATTTTTGGATGCTATTCCATAAGCTCCAATGCATAGTCGATCCTTGAGTTATCTATATATATCGAACCCAAGTATGAGATCAATTCCTACGACCTCTAATGCAAATAACATTGTTCTGAACTTTACCCTAGGAAAAACTCAATTGTGATTGGTTGTTTTGTGATGACTGTGGTCATTAGATTCCATTTGATGTAGTGTTGAAGCTCTCAAAATGGGAAATCCATTGATCGTCAAGAAGAACTGATGGACTCATCAATGATGATGCTGCACCAGTATCCATGAACGCAATAACCTAAATCGGCTTGACCTATTTGGATTGTTAAACATTCAGTTGGACTTGAGGAGTATTGATAATGTTGTTGATCTCTTCCTCAATACCTAATATTTGGAAATGATCATGCCCATGTTCTTTATACATATCCATGGAAAAAAGAGTGAACTATGATGATTCGTGTTCTGCTGAAAGAACTGATTTAAGATCATTGTCCTTGATATTAGCATATCCTTCTATCTCTACAATATGTTGGATAGTTCTTCTAGCCTGATGACAGTTCTTTGCAAAGTGTCCAATCTTGTGGAAAATAAAGCATCTTTCATTCTTCTAGAACTTGCCTAGACACTTTTTCCTGAAGTATTTTGTTTTCCTGGTGAATTGGGATCTTCCGCCGGTAGGCTTTGGCCATTTGAAATTCTTGTATCTCTTGAAACTGCTTTGCCTTCTAGGAGCATGGCAAGCACAACTGGACCTGGTGATTAGGTCAGTTCTGCTGCAAGCTTTATCAAGAGTTGGATATTTGTGCATGATCTGCTTTAGAACAAATCTCTTTGTACAGATACCTTCCAGTGCCAGGAAAATTGCTAGCCTAATATAGCCTACTTGGGTTATTTTGATTGACTGGAACTTTTCCTTTTCAATCATCATAGTTCTTCCTACTAATATCCTTGGAAAAGATGAGACAAAGGCTTTCTTGAAACTGGCGTCTCCACCTACATCGAAATATATTTTTTCCATTTTCTGCAAGTGAATATCAATGACATCTCTGTCGAATGATACACATTTCATCTCAAAGAATTGTCTTCATAGCTTTTCTTACCTTTGGTCTGTATCTCCATAAATGATTTAATGTAGGATTTTGATGTTGAAGGAAAGTCTTCAAACGTGAGGAAAGTATTTTTATCATGTATCCCTAGTGCGTTCCACCAATCTCTAAGGATCTTGGAGAACCTTGACGTGAATTCTGATAGGATTAGATACTTCTCTCGCTCTACCAAGTATTTTGTCACCATCGAAGTAATGAAGTCTTTGATCCTTTGGGGTCATTTTGAAACCTTTATATCATTGAGAGTGAAAGTATGGAACCCAGTTCCAACCAATTTTGGTGTTGGTTGTTCTGGTCTTCTTTCTAGAATTGGGTCATATGTCATCCCATCCTGCTCATCATCGACTCTAGAAACTTCTAGTTCTCTTGATCAGTTCATGTATATTGGTGGATTGTCTTCCTTGGAGGTGTCTAGTGAGAGATTCTCACTTGAATCCTAATCTTCTTCTTCAGTTTCATTAGTAGGATCACTATCTGTTGTCTCTTTTATATTGGATCCTAAGCTATCATCTTCTTACAAGCCATAGAAGTACGGAACAACTTTATCTGAGATCATCAAATTTTTTGGATCTGGCTCTTTAGAACTTTCTCCATACTCTTTCCTTAGTTTGGACTGCTTTTCTGCTGCAAGATAATCTTTCTCTTCCCAGACCCATTTTGCAATATCAAATTCGGTATCATCTTTTGTTTTTGAGTAAAGGATATGGATTCATATGGAATGAATGGAAAAGTATTACCAAGTCTACCCAATTTAGGTGTTGAGTATGTCCTTGATGACATAGGGAAGAAGGAGGACATTGGAGAGTGGATTTGGGTTCTTTGTGGCTCAGAAGGTCCATGTCTCAGTTGTCTTATTTGTTTTTTAATATCAGCCATCTCCTTTTGTTGTTGTGAAAAGAGGTGAAAAAGTGAGGTTCCTAGTGAACAGATCTCATACTGCATATTGGTCAGTCCCAATTCCAGGGCTCGGATAAGGCTAGCATGTTTATTGGATGCCTATTCCACTTTCTTCTCGATGTTTTCCACCTTTCTCATCATCTTGTTCTATGTGTGAGCAACATTCATAAGGGAAGTGTTGATATTGGTTAGCACTTTGTTCTGGCAGATTGCATTTTTCTGATTGCCAGTTGTTGGTAGCCTCAATATCACTTGTTGGTGGATTTTCTTTAGTGAGCAGCACAACATTGGTCTTTAAAGTGGGATGTTTTGAGGGGAATTCTGGAGTATGACCAGAGCTGGATGGACTCATCATAAAGAGTTAAGGGTTGTGAGATTTTTAGCTATAGTAGGTAGGGTTGGCCAATCTTGAGGTTTGTAGGAAATGAGGAATTCATACTTTCTAGGGCAGCTCAGGGAACAAATAGATGGATCCCCGTCTTCATATCACTTATGGAATTTCTTTTCCGAACATCTTCCCTTATTCCTTTTGGGTTTGGCTCTCTTCCCATGTAGCTCGTCATATTTAATCTATTCCTCCTAACATTCTTGGCAGTTACATTAAATATCCCTAGGGGCAGTGCCCTATGAAGGGACATTTGAACCACCATATGTCACGACCATCATGATTGAAGTGTTTGATCCAATCATGTTCACTCATACCGATTGGAAGGTTCCAATTGAATGCATACTCATCAAATTCAGATAAGGGTATGGATGTAGGTTGGTACATCTGAAGAGAAAATGTTGTACTATTTGGTTTTTTGAGATGAGAGTGGTCAAAGATAATGACTATAGTTTTATCCTATTTTTTGATAAAGATTGATTAAGTTGATCGAAGAGGTTCAATAGGAGGTTCTCTCATCCGCTCACAGTTGGTAACCTATGAGTCAGGGAGAATTTTGAAAAGTTCTTCCTTTGGTATTTTTTTGGGTATTTGCGTACATGTAGTAGTTTGATGGTGGCATCTACATGTAGTAGCAAAACATTATCTCCACTCGAAAATGAAAGATCCATGGCATGGTTCTGAACTCACCAAGCTATCTGATAGTGAAGAGTTATCTAGATAGCATCTCTAGCTTGTGGAGATCCCTATATTTGGATTTCGATCTTTAAGGGTTCAGTCATATATGGATCACTTAGGGACATGTTGAAATTTGGAAATAATGTGATAAAAACTATCCCAACGTTCAAGGTGACCTCAATTGTACCCAAATTAGCATGTTGGTACTCTGGGTATCGAGTATCAAGGAGTGAAAGGCGTGTAATAACATGTTTGCTTTTTCTTCCGTGATATGACAAGATGATTTGGACAACACTAAAATGAATATGGGTGAATTCGTGATTTTTCAATTTCATTGGAAAATCATTGGGAATTTGCAGGGTAACAAACTGTTCATCTTGAGTAAAAGAATAGGATGTTGGTCTAGTTTCAGCACAACAATATATTCTTTTACCCCTTTAGATTTATGTTGGACTAGGGAATGAATTATTAACCATGGATGGGTCGTCACTGTAGCAAAGGAAGAGTAAGGATTTAGGAGAGATAAGTAGGTAGAAGACACTTTATTTTCAGCTAGGAGTATACCTACTTCATAAAGATAATTATATTTAAAAGAAAGAGTTTTACTAAGTATAGGAGACATAGGTACTTCTGTAACATATTTACAAGACTGGATAAAGATTAAATTTTTCTGGAGCTGTACGTAGACAAAAAAAAACTCATTCATAGCTTACCAAACTGCTCCTCCCTCCAAAAGGATGGGCTGGCTTTGATACCAATTAGAAAGGCATAGGGCAAGGAAATGATGGGCAAGGAAGAAAGATTGCAGGAACAATAGTTTTTCTACGAAGAGGGACTGGGCTCCAACATCTCGAAGGACGGCCTGCCACAAACCCGACTTCAACATCCCGGAGGATGGCTTGCCAATACAGTTGAACAGTAAATTTCATCATAAGAATAAAAGAATTTCCCTACAAAAATTGTCTGTCTTATACATCTACCCGGATGGTTTCCCAAGCTACTCAACTCGGGAAAAGTTATACTCTACTTATAAAATTAGTTGTTATAAATTTTGGATAACTATTGTGATTCTAACAAGCTAACTCACCCGATGTTTCGAAGCCCTATACTAATTCAAGCATCAGTCAAACCATGCCTTTTGAAAGGAAGAACAAGAGAGAATTTAGCAAACACTCATATAATTGAACGTAGGAAAGTTTTACAAACACTTTCAGACTTCGCTCTACTCGTGCTAAACTTTGCCTTATAATGTACAACCTAACCTCCTTTATAAAGGGTTTAGGAGACTAGAAGATAGACTTGATGCAAGATAGACTTGGCACACCTTTCTAGACAGCCTAATAAAACAAACACCTATTTACATGGCCTAATAAAAATAAATTTGGCATGCGTATCTAGGAAAACTCATCTACAAGGCCTAATAACAATAGATGCCTGATAAAACAAATAGCCTAATACAAAATCTAGCCTTATATTTCCAAGGGAAGCCCATGTGATGGCATTTGAAGTAGGGCCCGCTTTTGCCTTTACCTAGGTAGTAAACTTTGGCGGGTAATCTGACGTGGTGAGCTTCTAGATTCTTGCACATGTCATTAACCAACATCTTGTGGGACAACATTTGGTGGTGTTGCTTGTGGGTTTGAGTGTCCTTCATCTGTATTCCATCGAAAGCCATATTTTCTGTCAAGGAAACTCGTATTGTCCAAGCTCCTTTTCAATGTTCTTGTGAAGTAACATTTCCTGTTTGACGTTCCTGCTATGGCTGGCCTCATATCTTGATAGCTTTGTGTGGGAGTATTTGATAGAACATTTAATCTTATCCATGTGATGGCCTGAGTGATCTAATCTCTAGTGATCTCGTAGGGTGTTTGATATTCCTTTGCCGCTTGTCCATCTTTTTCCCATTGAGGATGTTTATCTGTGTTGTTCCATGGAACCCATTCCTTTGGCCTAAGCTCTTTTTGAATGAATTTATTTTTCTAGAGGATAAACCTTTGTGCTTCATAATATTCATCTTCCAAGGATAAAATAGAGACCAGAAATTTCCAACAAATTGAGAGTTCTGGCTCAGCATGGACTTTTCCGTCGATTAATTTTATCGGTCGACGTAGCATGAACACCTTTGCATCGTATGAATTCTTGAAACATTGAACCCAATATTTTTGTGTCCTAAACCACTGTAGGATTATTTATAAAGAAGGTTCAATCTTGCCAAAGTCCCTGGATACGTTGCACTTGAATTCCATCAGGATGTAATACTGGTGACATAAGAACCAGAAGAATCATAAGAGTTTCTGTGGAAAATCATGGCAAGTGGTATGAACACATGACAAAACGGGTATTCTGGGTTGAGTACTTATGGCTTTAGGATAGATCCTCCATATTTTCTTAATACTTGTAGCTCATATAAAGTCCATCGTTCTATTAGGATGGAAGGATCGAATGGGTTTACATGCTGACTTAAGAAGTCCGATGGATGATTTCGCAGCTTGGATGACATGGGACGTGGTGGGTTGGTAATCATGAAGACCTGGCCAGCTGGTTCCTTCATTTTCATGGTATTTGAAAGGAAAAACCTTTTTACAAATTCATATGGTCGGGATAGGAAATTTGCTAGGAAATTATCTTTCCCATTTAGGTGTTAGACCAGAAATTTGTATGGGGAGAACCATTATGCCCATTTGAGAATTTGTGGAAGTTGAAGTATCTTTGGTTTCTTTGGATCATCTTCGAAAATTCTTTCATATCCATCTCAATAAGGAATATAGTGTGAATTAAGAAGAAATTGAACTTTTAGATCAAACTCATCACGTCAAGAATTCCTTGAAAGTGAAATGATAGTGTTGAACGCATATTTGAACCGTCTGTTATTATATCAGCATATCTTTCTACAACCATCCTTTTCTTCTAGAAGAACTGCACTCCAATATTCATTGTTGGCGTCAGTCTGTAATATCTTCTTTCCATCTAAAGGAATATGGAGAGTTTTAAGATGTTCGGACACTTGCTTTAATTTTTGGACTGCTTCATCCTGCTCCTTACCCAAAGCTTGGAAATTCTTCTTTAGCATCTTTGTAAGTGGAGAGATATATGTAGAGACTTCAGGAATAAAATCTCTAATATAATTTATCACCCCTAAAAATTGATGGAGCTACTTGACATATGTGTGGAGCAGGACTATATGCTCTATTTCTGAAATGCATCCCCAAGAAATCAATCTCCTTTTGCACAAGGACCATTTTCTTGACAGAGAGCATGGCTTCATTTGCCCTTACTTTGTCATGAAAATAGCAGAGTAATACGATGTGTTCCTCCAAAGTATCACAGAACATCAATATATCGTCAATATACACTAGTGAGGTGTGGAGGATAGACTGAAAGATTTTGATCATGGACTTTTGGAATAGAGAGGGAGCAAGTTTCAACCTAAATGGCATAACATTCCATTGGAAGTGTTGGTAAGTAATGTAAAATCCTGTTTTTTGACTTTCCTCAGGACGTATCCCCAGTTGCAAAAATTGATATTTAAAGTCAAACTTGAAAAAATATCTAGCTTTGGCTAAGTATGAAAATAGAGTGAGCCTATTTAGAATAGGGAACTTATCATCATAGAGGAAGTGGTTAAGAGGTTGGTAGTTTATGACTAATCTTATTTTACCTCTTGTCTTCTCATCTCTCTTGTTGACATAGAAAGCTTCGCATGCCCATTGAGAATCGGATGATTTAATCATTCCAAGCTCCATGAGTTTAGCACAATCCTTCTTTGCAAGATGAAGGTGTTCTGGATTCAAGCCAGAGTGACTTGCATTGGTTGGGTTGATGTTTTCATTCTTCTTGAATGGTAGTTTGATGAAAAACTCTTCATTCAGCCATAATGGATTAATTCACACCTAATTCCCAATCGAGATGGATATGAAAGCATTTCCGAAGATCATCCAAATAAATCCAAAGATACTTCCATATCCGAAAATTCTCCAATAGGCACAATGGTTCTCCCCATAAATATTCCAGGTCAAGCACCTGAAAGGGAATGATAATTTCCTGGTAGATTTTCTATCTCAACCAATGAATTCTTAAAAAGGTTTTTGCCAAAGAAAACCAAGAAGTTGAAGGAACCAGCCAGCCAGGTCTTCATGATTATCAACCCCCCAGTCCCAGTTCATCGGAGCTGCCAAACTGTCCAGCGGACCTATTCAGTCAATATGTAGACCCATTCAGTCCATCTGTCTTGATAGAACGACAGACTTTCTATGAGCTACAGGTATTCAGAAAATATTGATGATCTATCCTAAATTAGTATGGAGTCAACCAAGAATACCCATTTTGTTTTGTGTTCATACCACTTGCCAATGATTTTCCACAGGAACTCTTATGGTTCTTCTGGTACTTATGTCACCAGTATTATATCCTGATGGAATTCAAGTGCAATGTATTCAGGGACATTGAAAAGACTGAACCAGCTTTTAAAATATTCCTACAGTGGCTCAGGCCACAAAAATACTAGGTTCGACATTTCAAGAATTCCTTAGATGCAAAGGTATTGATGCTATGTCGACTGATAAAGTTAATCGATGGAAAAGTCCATGCTGAGCTAGAACTATTATTTTGTTTGAAATTTCCGGTCTCTAATTTTTCCTTGGAAGACGAATATTACAAAGCACAAAGATATATCTTCCAGCAAAATAGAGGCATTCCAAAAGAGGTTTGTCCAAAGGAATGGGCTCCATGGAACCATACTGACAAATATCCTTACTATGAATAAGTTCGACAAGCAGCAAACAAATATCAAGAGCCCTGCGAGATCACAAGAGATGATATTACTCAGGTCATCCCAAGGATAAGATTAAATATTCCATCAAATACTCCATCAAAAAGCTTTAAAAATATGGAGCAAGCCATGGAAGGAACGTCAAGAAAAAAATATTACTTCACAAGATTGCCGAAAAGGAATTTGGACAATATGAGTTTCTTCGATAGAAAACATAGCTTTTGATGGAATACGGATGAAGGATGCTCAAACACACCATCAAAACCTCCAAAACTTGTCTCATCGGCTAATGGTTGACGACATGTGCAATAATCGAGAAGCCCACCACCTCAGATTACCAGGCCAAGTTTACTACCAAGGTGAAGAAAAAAATGGACCCCACTTCTCATGCCATCACATGGACATCCCTTGGACATATTTGTCTAGCTATTTTATTAGGCTATTTGTTTTATTAGGCTTCAATTGTTATTGGGCCTTGTACATGAGTTTGCCTAGATAAGCGTGCTAAATTTGTTATTATTAAGCTATGTAAATAGATATGCCAAGTTTGTTTTATTAGGCTGTCTAGAAAGGTGTGTTGAGTCTATCTTATATCAGTCTATCTTGTAGTCTCTTAACCCCTATATGAAGGAGGCTAGGTTGTACATTTTAGGGCAGATTTCAGCGAGAGTAGGGCAAGAGTTGAGCAAAGTTTGAAAGAGTCTGTAGAAATTTCCTACGTTCACTAATAAGAGTGTTCGCAAAATTCTCTTTTGTTCTTCCTATCAAAAGGAATGGTATGACTGATCCTTGAAGTAGTATAGGGCTTTAAAACATCGAGTGAGTTAATTTGTTATAAGTACAATAGGTTTTCAAAGTTTATAACAGCTAAATTTATAAGTGGAGTAAAAGTTTTCCCAAGTTGAGTAGCTTAGCAAACAATCTGAGTGGATGTAGAAGCCAACCCATTTTTGTAGGGAAAATCTTTTTTTTCTATTATAAAATTTACTGTTCGACTAACTTTTCAAGTTTTCACGACCAAGTCTATACCCTGGACGAGACACGGCACTTAGAGTCACGAGTAATCCCAAGTCAACCCATGGTCTATCATAAAAATGGTAATTTTAGTAATATCATAGCGGAAGCTTTAAAAATAATTTTTAAAAATCATTTATAAAGAAGAACTAAATCATAAAGCTCTAATACAACTGAAAATAAAATTAAAAATCTTGATATGTGTTTGTGTTTGAAGGCCCTCTATCTGATGAGTTGCTGGGAAAAGCCCCCAGCTAACTCTAAAATATACTAAAAGAAAAATAACCGAAGGAAAATAAACATCATCCTCGAAAGATGAGGACTCACCACTGGCTAGTTGATAACTCTTAGAGAAGATCTGCTAACGGTGCTAAGACTTAGAACCTGCAGCTATATCATAAAACGATACAACATAGAAGGTATGCGTCAGTACTTTGAATGTACAGAGTAAGCAGGAGAAACATAACACAAAAAATAGATAACTGAATTGTAATGACATGAAATGACTAGCTGAAACTTAATATACTGAAGTATATTGAGAGGGTAAACATGACCCTGTCTGATCGTTAAAGACATGCCCTAAATCTAAGATACTAATCTGAACTACTGTACTGAACTTATCTGAACTGAGTAATCTAAAACTGTTCTGAGCTGAGCTTACTCAGACTAAACTTACCAGTGGGAGAGTTATAACCGACATATAACCACATGAGCTAGACGTGGAGTCCAACGTATACACCCCATTGTAGGACCCAATATACCTTGCCAGGGTATAAAGGCATGAACTGGGTGATCACATGTGTGGGGCCGTAAGGCTATTAAAAATAACCTATGGTGGCAATGTAGTTATGGGAACCTGGGTATGCTGGAACCCCGGTACTTTCGGTGCTAAGTCCTACTCCTACTAGATAGTCCTAGACTGACTACTAAGCTTATAGCTCGAAACTAGGGCCCAAGACTAAGTTAGGAATACCTATCTAGAAGTGCCCTAAGAGTCTCATTGGACTGGGTTCTATAACTGGTTTTGTAATACTGGTCAGAGCTGCTTATCTGAAAGCGTTGTAACCGTCAAAAGAACCACTAAAATCTGATAATCGGGATGCACCACTGAAACCTCAAGAAATGACTGTAGTCAAACTGATCAGCTGATATTTCTGGACAACACTAAGTGTAATAATCTGACTGAGAATGGACTAGTATGTATCTGACTGAAATTTTCACATACAATAACAATATGGGGATCTCAAAATTGAAAGAATCAAGTTATAGGAAAACTAGTCCAACACACAAGATTCTAAATTTTACTGAAATGAGAACTACGGATAAATCATTCCACTAGATACAATTTTCAATAATTTCTAGAAATAGGGAATAATAAAGCAGTTAAAATCATGAGAAATATTCCACTTTAAATCTTAAAGAAACTGGTGTGACAATTTTTTACATTTTGAATCCACAGGGTTGTATCTGATAGAGAAATAGAGAAGATACCAGGGACACAAATAAAGAACTATTCCCTTGTTGAATTCCAACATACCTAGATAAGAAATCCCTAGAGAAGAAATTTTTAACTTCTGCAACTGACAAGGAGCCCTACTTCTTGCTTGAGAGGAAAAGTCCAGATTCTACAATCGATATTATGAGTCTACGTGGGGAATAAGGGGAAAACTGTTTAATCCCTCTAAATTCCAAGAAATTATACTTAAGACAATGTAGTTTAGGGACTAAATAGGTTGGAAATTACAAAAATATCCATAAACTAAAATATGGGAAACTGACCAACATGGAACCAATGGGTCACTCAACGAGTCATTAGTTGAGACCACGACTCGTTGGAACCAGTCGTTGGTCCTACTGTCCCGGTCCTTTATTCACTGGATTTGGCATCAGGGCATACCATGACTCGTTAGATGAATCAATGGGTCGTTGGTTCCTCCTGCGGTCACTGGACGAGAAAACTTGGAAATCTTGACAACAAGCGACACAATGACTCATTGGTGGACCCAACGGGTCATTTTGTCCAGTCATCACTTTCATTGGAAAATTTCAAAAAAATCTCAAACTTGTCGCGACGGGTGGTGACAACGACTCGTTGTGGGACACAACAGGTCATTGTTTCCACTCGTCATCACTGGAAGGAGTTTCTAGGGTTCTCACCCAACGACTCACACAACAAGTCCTTGTACCAAATGATGACTCGTTAGTTGAGTCGTGGGGTCCTGGAAAAGGGACTCCTCAGTTAGGGACCGACGATTGACAGGACGACTCATTGTTTCTCTCAATGGGTCGTTCTCCTTGTCGTGGGTTCCCGAGAGACAAACATACTTACTATGACTGACAAAATGAGTCATTGGAGCTGACCAGCTCGTGTCTCAGTCCGTTTAGAAACAACTTTTCTGGTTTTCTTTTGGATTTTTTTGTGCATGGTTTGAATCTACTCTAGAAATATTTTGGGGTGTTATAATATCTCCCCCTTATATTCATTCATCCTCGAATAAAAGCTAAAACTACTTAAAACTAGGAAAAGAGATGCAATTCCTACACTGAGAGTATAGGCTGGTTTCTGAAGGAGTAACTGACTTGAACTGACTTAACCATGTTAAAAGGAGCTGATGCAACTAGAATGCATAGAAAATCACAAGATAGAGCTGATGAGTACGGAATTTGAACGGAATGCGAGGATTTACTACCTGATGCTAGAACTGAACTGGAAGGGAATAAGCGAGAATTATCGGGACATTATATCACCACGCTTCCCATGTGGCTTCCTCAACTGGCTGGTTCCTCCACAAAGCTTTCACCAAAGCGACTTCCTTGTTCTAAGCTTATGAACCTGACGGTCCAAGGATCTGAACTGGGACCTCTTAATAAGAGAGACTATCCTTTATTCCCACACTATCTAATGGCACCACAGAGGTTGGATCACCGTGCACTTCTTCAATAGTGAAAAATGGAAGACTAGGTGCACAATTCTAACTCTAGGTAGTTCTAACTCATATGCCACCCTGCCAATTCGCTTTAGAAATTCTATAAGGTCCATATTTCGGAATGAGTTTTCCCTTCTTCCCAGACCTCATCACCCCTTTAATGGGTTAAATTTTAAGATTGACACAATCATCCACAACAAACTCTAATTCTCTTCTCCTCACTTTAGCATAGGATTTCTATCGGCTTTGTGTTGTTTTCAACCTCTCCCTGATAAGTTGCACCTTCTACATAGCCTCATGGCGAGTTTGTCCCTATAGGGGGCCTTCACCAACCTTAAACCAACCGATAGGAGATCTACACCTCCTACCATATAATGCCTCAAACAGGGCCATACGGATACTGGAGTAGTAGTTGTTGTTGTATGCAAACTAGATGAGAGGTAGGTGGTCATCCCAAGCGCCCTTGAAATCGATAACACACGCTCTCAACATATCTTCCTGGTCTGTATAGTCAACTTAGCTTGTCCATCAGTCTGCGAGTGAATGCTATGTTGAGCTTGACCTAGGTACCAAGTCCCTTCTGGGTGACTTAAAATGCAGTGAACTGGATACCTCTATCACAGATTAATGGACAAGGGCACCCCATGCAGTCTGACCAACTCCCAGATATAAAGCCTAGCATAACCCTCTGCCACTAAGTTTGTAGTTTTTAACTAGGAGGAAATGTGCTGACTTAGTCATTCGGTCTACTATCATCCAGATTGAATCATGTTGCCGACGAGTACGAGGTAGACCTACAATAAAATCAATATTCACTTATTCCCATTTCCATGTGGGTATGCTCATATCTTGAGTCGCCTACCGGTCTCCTGATGTTCCACCTTGACTTGCTGGCAGTTTGGGCACTTAAATACAAATTCTGCAATGTCTCTTTCATGCCCCTTCCCACTAGTAAATATCTGATAGATCGATACATCTTAGAAAGCTCTCTAGTTGGATAGAATATATCGAACTATGTGCTTCAGCTAGGACTCCATACTGTCTCAGGACACTCATATCCGACACACATAGTATAACCTGTTATCGGAGTACCATCTCCTCCGAGGAGAAAGCCTCCACATCTTTTCTTAGAACCGCCTCCTTCATCTTAAGAAATATATTTACTTCATCACTGCCTTGACTAAACTTAAATGACCAACTGAGGGCTAATCCAATCTACACCACTACTCCTCCCTCAACGTCCTTCCACAGAAATGGAACTTTCATTGCTGGAGCAAGAACTAGCATGATAGCTGTATCAACTATCTGTGCTCCCAACAGAGCTAATCGGTGGATATCCTTTGCCAGTTCCTTTTTGCTCTCCTCAACTTGATCCACGCTCACCATAGACATTCTGCTTAAGGCATCAACCACCACATTGGCTTTGCTGGAGGGGACAACCCTCATATCATAGTCCTTCAATTGATCAACCATCTTCTCTGACGAAGACTTAGATATTTTTGATTAAACATATACTTAAGGCTCTTGTGATTGGTGAAAACATCCCGTGAGCCACATAAAGGTAGTGCCTCCATATTTTCAATGCAAACATCACCGCTGCCAGCTCTAGGTCATTACTCAAATAGTTCTTCTCATTAAGCTTGAGTTGTCTGGAGCGTAAGCTATCTGTACCCCACGATGCATCAGAACACAACTAGTCCAACTTTGGAAGCATCACAATATACCACGAACCCATCAATTCCTTACGACAAGGTTAACACTAGAGCGGTAGTGAGTCAATTCTTTAACTCTTGAAACTCTTCTCACAAGCATCGACCATACGAAATTTCACCTTTTCTTTGTCAAGCCTCATCAAGGGTGCAATAGAGAGAAACCTTTCACAAAATTTCAGTAATAACCAGCTACACCAAGAAGTTTCTGATTTCGGTTGGGGAAGTAGGTATTGTCCATTCCTATACCGCTGCTATCTTTGGAGGATCTACCTAAAGACCTACACCTGATACCGCGTGACTAAGAAAAATCATAGACTTCAACAATAATTTGCATTTGCTGAACTTAGCGAACAGGCGGCGGTCTCGAGTGTTTGTCTCGGATGTTTAGCATGTTCTTCCTTGATTACGGAGTATATCAGATGTCATTAATAAATACGATGATTAACATGTCTAGATATGGCTTAAAAACCACATTCATTAGGGCCATAGATGCTGTGGAAATTATTCGGTCAAAAGGACATAATCACAAATTAAATGAATTACCATACCGATTTAAAGCTATTTTGTTATGTCACACTCCACGACCCTTAGCTGATGGTACCCCAGGCACGAGATCTACCTTGGAGAAACAATTGTCTCCATGAAGTTGATCAGAACAGTGTCAATCTGGGTAGGGGATACCTATTCTTAACGGTGACCTTATTCAACTGATGTTAGTCGATACACATTCTGAAGGTACAATATGACTCTTATACGAATAATACTGACACCCTATGGAGAGATGTTGGGCACACGATGAAACCCTTATCAAGGAGGTCTTAACTGCTCCTTCAACTCGTTCCAGCTCAGTTGGAGCCATTCTATAAGGAGGGGATGGGGATGGGGGTGAGTTTTACGAAAGGAGGTCTATGCCGAAGTCTATTTTCCGCTCGGGAGGAACTCTAGGAAGATCTTAGGAAACACATCGAGGGAACTCACTAACAAGCTGAGCCCAGGCGAATAGTCGGGATCTTGGAGCTGGAATCTTTGACCCAAGCTAGATGATAGATACACCCTGTAGAAATAAGCTTTTTGGCCTCAAGGTAGGAAATAAACCGACCCTTAGGCTTTGAACTACTTCCACTCTCCACTCTAAAACTAGCTCATTAGAGACACAAATCTGATGACCCTAGTTCTATAGTCGGCGAGGCATAACTAAGTGTAACCAATCCATGCTAAAATGAGGTCCAATTTTTTTAGGGGCTTCTTTATTTTCATTGAAGCAATCAACAATGATTTTGGAGTTAATTGCAAGTTTCTGAGCTTGTTGAATGTGGCGCATCAGAAGAATAGAATCAGTAAATGTAGAATTAGAGGAACTCCTCTTCTTGGACAGAAATGATCAAGGAATACTCAGAAACACATCTCGAAGAGTTTGGGATAGGAATCCATAAAAAGCTTGATCCAATTAATCAAGATACAAAGTAGAATTGTATCCATACGATTTTCTGCACTTCTCGACAAATATCATCTGTTTTATTATTCTAAGCGGGTATTCAATTTTGGGTACTAAAAAACTTGTTATTCTTAACTCTTGGGCTCAAGAATTCCTATATAACTTAAGTGACGAGTAAAAGCTTTTCTATTCTTTTATTAACGTTATGTATCGGATTCCATTCACCCCACGGTTGGGAAGTACTGATTGGCTCTATCTATATAGATTTTGGATTTGTTCATAATGATCAAGTATAGTTGGTCTTGTTTCCACCTTTCCGAGTCATTCTGATACAATTTTTTAAATATTTTATTTTCCGTAGTTTAATTGTGTCTCCGTCACTTATGAATTTATTTATTATTCAATGAATGAATGATAAAGGATCCATTGATATTAATCTAATCCAATTAGAATGCCTGGTACTTTGTAGAATGCTTCGGGGAGTTATTTTCTGTCGTTGGCCTCTATGGTAGAATCGATGCAGAGGCCGAGGGCGGTGGTTTACCCTACAGCGGATGTCAGCGGTTCAAGTCCTTATCTCCAACTCGTGAACTTAGCCATTACAAAGATTTATGATAGCACCCAATTTTTCCGGTCGGTTCGATCTACAATTTATCATTCATGGATGTTGATAAGATCCATCCATTTAGCAGCACCTTAGGATGGCATATCCTTAAAAGTGAAGAGGCGAGTTCAAACGAGAAAGGCTTACAGTGGATACCTAGGCACCCAGAATGAGGAAGGGCATAATGTCGATGAAATGCTTCGGGGAGGTGAAAATAAGCATAGATCGGAGATTCAAAATAGGGAAACCTTTCGAACTACTGCTGAATCCATGGGCAGGCAAGAGACAACCTGGCGAACTGAAACAACTTAGTAGCCAGAGGAAAGAAAGCAAAAGCAGATTCCCGTAGTAGTGGCGAGCAAAATGGGAGCAGCCTAAACCGTGAACGGGGTTGTGGGAGAGCAATACAAGCGTCGTGCTAGGCGAAGCAGCGTTAGCCATATCCTAACTCTACATGATCAGGATTGGAATGACCTTATTCGGGATTGAAACTAGGCGGTTTCTATACACCCGGCTAGCTCCTAGCCCGGCTCGCTAACTGGGGTTGAGACTAAGAATGGTTCTGAGAGGACTTCTAGACTTATATCAAACAAGATAGCTAGATAGGGAGTCAAAAATTATAGAGTGGAAGATGGATCTAGTAGGGCATTCACACATAGATGGAAAAGGTGTAACATACCGTGACCACGTCAGGTAGGCTCTCCTGATCTTGAAAGGAACAACATACCTGCTGGAGCCCTCTGGTGCTATTTTTGCTGTTGCTATGTGCGGATACTATCACTTCCGATCTGTAGTGGCCATAATTTGATTGGGCGATCCTTGCCCGCTTTCTCCCGCTCCAAATCTTTTAGTTTTTCTGCCTCAATCTGCTGGCATGAATGATAATAACAATATCTTTAATAAGAATTTCAGTCCTGAACTCCTTGATGACCAACTTCCATACTCCATTGACTAACATTAGCATGCGAGCCCTTGGCTCTGCTACCATCTTCGGAGCATATTTAGACAATCTTGTGAACTCTAGTGCATACCCTTCCACCGTCCAATTTCCCTGTTTTAGATTCACAAATTCAGCCACCTTACCCTCCCTGAGCTCCTGGGGAAGAATGTCACATCTAGAAATTTGTAGTGAACTCCTCCCACTCCACTAGTTCTGCCCCCGCTGGTCTCCCCTCCTTCAACTGATCGTACCAGATCTGGTCTGCCCCTTTCCGCTGGTAACTAACTAGGTCAACACTCTTCGAGGAGCTTACACTCATAATTTAGGTAATCTTCCTAATATAATCCATGAACTCCTATGGGTCCTATCCCACCATAGATCCATGGAAAGTTAGAGGGTTCATCCGAGTGAAGTCCCAAACTTTGGCAATTGCTGCGAACCTATTAGTATTGGCTGGAAGCACCTGCTGCTTCCTAGTTTGTGAACATCTGTGTGAGCAGTTTGATAGCCACTCTGAACTCGGTGGAGGAGTTATGTGTCGTCCTTAGGGGATGTGGGAGCTGGTGGGGTAGGTGGTGAGCATTGCTAGCCCTTCTTCCGTTACCCGCGTCACGCGTTTGAGGCATGATTTCACTGAAACGAAATAGGGCAGGAGCTAAGAGAACATTTCTGGGTGAAGCTTAAGGCACGATAAGGAGTATGAACGAAAAGGAGTTTTTTCTAGTAGCGTCATAGCCTCCCTATCATAAGTGTTGAGGCGCTTCCACCCATTAAAAGAACTACGCTCGAAGTGGCATTCAAACATCCTAGGATACTCAAAACCTAGGGATCTGATTCCAAGTTTGTCGTGACCTGAGTCTATACCCTGGATGAGACACGGTACTTGGGTAACGAGTAATCAAAAGTCAGCCGCGGTCTATCATAACAACGGTAATTTGAAGTAATATCATAACGAGAAGCTTTGAAATAATAAAGAAAATCATTTATGAAGAACTGAATAATAAAGCTATAGCCACAACTGAAAATATAACTAAAATCTGGTTTGTGTCTGTGTCTGAAAGCCCTCTATCTAATGAGATGCTGGATAAAGCCCCCAGCTAACTCTAAAGTATAATTGAATGAAAATAAGCGAAGTAAAATAAGCATACGTCCTTGAAAGATGAGGACTCACCACTGGCCTTGGTGATAACCTGGAGAAGATATGCTAACAGTGCAGAGATTGAGAACCCACAACTGTATCATAAAACAATAGAGCATGAAAGGTATGCGTCAGTACATTGAATGTACTGTGTAAGTAGAAAGAAAACATAACAAGGAAAATAAATAACTAAATTGTGATGACATGCAATGACCGGTGAAAAGCTGAAAGCGAGAATATCTTGAAGTACATTGAGATGGTAAACATGACCCTATCTGATGGTCAAAAGACATGCCCTAAATCAAAGATACTGATCTGAACTACTATAATGAATTGATCTAAACTGAGTAATCTAAACTATTCGAAAGTGAGCTTGCGAGGCCCGGAAGCTGACTAGTGGAAAAGTCTATAAACGACATATAACCACATGATTTAAATGTGGAGTCCAATGTATACACCCCATAGGTAGGACCTAATATACCTTTCTAGGGTATAAATACATGAACTGGGCGATCACAAGTCTTGGGCATAAGGCAAAATAAACATAACCTATGGTGGAAATGTGCCACAGGAACACAGGTGCGCTAGAATCTCGATGCCTTTCCCGGTGATAATTCCCTACTCCCACTGGATAGTCCTAGACTAGTACTAAGCTAATAGCTCGAAACTGGGGCCTAAAACTAAGTGCAGGAACCTATCTGAAAGTACCTTGAGAGTCTTATCGGACCCGGTTCGTAACTAGTGTTCTATAGGCCGGTTAGAGATGCTTATCTAGAAAGCCTCGTAACCGTCTAAAAGAACCACTAAATTCTAGTAACTAAGTCTGATTTGGTAGATGGCAGGGAACCATGAAAACTCACGAAATGACTATAGTTAAACCGATCAGCGGCATTTTGGACAATATCGGAGTGTAATAATTTGATTGAGATGGGACAATATCGACTAAAATTTACTGCATACACTAACAATATTCGGATCTCAAAACTAATAGAATCAGGATTCTAGGGAAAACTTGTCCAACACGCAAGATTCAAATTTTACTGAACTAAGAACTAGGGCTAAATAATTCCACTAGATACAATTTTCACAAATTTCTAGAAAATAGGAATAATAAAGTTAAAATCATGAGAAATATTCCACTTGAAATCTTAAAGAACTTGGTCTAACAATCTTCTATATTTCAATACCACAAGAGTTGTAACTGATAATGAAAATAGAGAAGATTTGAGGACACAAGGGATGAACTATTCCCTTGTTGAATTCCCACACACTGGATAAGAAATCAAGAATTCTTGAATAGCAAACAACAAGTTCAGATATCCACACGGAGAAGAAAGCTTTAACTTCTGCTGAATCCTAGTTCTTGCTTGAGAAAATTCTGGATTCTAAGATCGATATTCTGAAAATCTGCTGTGGGGAATGAGGGAAAACCATTTAATCCCTCTAAATTCCATAAATTATACTTAAAATAATGTAGTTTAGGGACTAAATGATGAAAAATTACAAAAATATCCCTGGACTAAAATCTGGAAAATTGACCAATAGGGAACCAACAGGTCACTCAATGAGTCGTTGGTTGAGACCTTGTTGGTCCTATAGTTCGAGGTCCTTTGTTCACTTGATCTGGCAACGGGGATACCACAACTCATTGGATGATCAGCGGGTCATTGGTTTCTCCCGTAGTCATGGAAAAAACTTAGTCTTGATAATGGGTTGACACAATGATTCATTGGTGGACCCAATGGGTTATTGTGTGCAGTCATCACTTTCACTGGAAATTTTTAAAATCTCCAGCTTGCCACGATGGGTTGTGACAACAGCACCTTGTGGGACACAACGGGTCATTCATTGATTCCACTTGTAATCACTAGAAGAAGTTTCTAGGATTCTCATAGCGACTCACACAATGAGTCGTACCAAAGCAACGACTTATTAGTTGAGTGCTTAGGGTGCGTGAAAAGGGCTCCTGAACTTGGGACAAACGATTGACAGGACGACTCGTTTTCTCACAGCAGGTTGTTCCTTGCTATCATGGGTTCCTGAGAGACCAAGCACTGCTGACCATGACTGACACAACATGTTGGCCTTATTTGAGCCCTAGAATTTACATTGACCAATATGCTATATGTGATACATCCACCAGGCGCCTCACTTTTCCACCTCTTTACACGAGGAACAAGGAGATGGATGACATTAAAGAATAAATAAGAAAATTGAGATATGGAACTTTTGAGCCATAGAAGACCCAAAACCACTCTCAAAGTCCTCCTTTTTTCCTATATCATCACATACATGCCTACCACCTAAATTGGGCCCCACAGTAGTACTTCTCCTTTCATTCCATATGAACCCACTTTACTTGAAAACCAAAGATATGAGACCAGAATTTCATACTGCATAATGCATATGGGAAAATAAAGATGCTCTTACAGCAGAAAAGCAAATTCAAAAAAAGGAAAGAGGATGGAGCAAGTTCTAAAGAGTACAAGATCGAGAAATGTGATGATCTCAAATTAAGCTATTCGAGACCTCTATTGTTTGGAATGATATGATAACAAAGATCCAGTATAGAGACAACATATAGTGATCCTACTGATGAACTGAAGAAGAATAATTAGAGTCCAGTGAGGATCTCTCACTAAAGCCTCCAAGAAGACAATCCTGTATACATAAATAGACCAAGAGAACCGAAGTTTTGAAGTCGATGATGAGCAAGGGATGGGATGACAGATGACCCAATTTCAGGTTGGAATTAGGTTCCATACTTTCCTCTCCCGATGATGTCAAAGGTTTCAAAAATGGACCCGGATCTAAGGCTTCCTTATTAGGATGGTTAAGAAACATGGTAGTGCGAAGTATCTAATCAGGTTAGAATTCACATCAAGGTTCTCCGCCATACTTAGAGAATGGTGGAACTCATTGGGGATACATGATAAAATACTTTTCACTCACATCTCCAAGACTTTTCCTTCAACATCAGACACTACATGAAATCTTTTGTGGAGATACAGGCCAAAGGCAACAAAACCTACGAAGACAATTCTTCAAGATGAAGTGTGTATCATTAAGGCAGAGATGTCATCGATATTCACTTCTAGAAAATGGAAAAAATATACTCCGAATTAGGTGGAGATGCCAGTTTGAAGCAAGCCTTTATCTTTTCCTTGCCAAAGATGTTAATTGGAAGAACCACGATGATTGTCGAGGAAAAGTTCCAATCAATCACTTTAATACCCTGAAAGTGCCTAAGACTATACCCAAGAATTTAAAATGAAAAACAACAGGAAGTAAGTTTATTCTCAAAACTGACTCATTGTACGGGTCGTTGGTGGGTACATAATGACCTGTTGGATGTGCCCATAATTGAAACTACAAAATTGGACTTGAGGGTAATGGGTCTAGGAACGACTCATTGCTTTACATAGCGAATCATTGTACTAGATCATCATAAAGGTGGGTATTGTCAAAGAAGGCTGGCACAAGTCATTGTATGTGCCCATTGGGAGGATTGTCCAGGATGGGAGCAGAGTGGTGACAATGGCTAGCAATGACAAGTATTAGAGATAATGTGATTTATCCTGTCTATTCATGGTTGAAAACATGAGATAGGAAATAGGGATGAGACAATGTGTAATGTAATGGGTCGTTGGAGCAAGGAACTACCCGTTGTGTTGGTCATTGCTTCGAATAGTGGCTAACTTCCTACGAGTTTAGTAAGGTCAAATTTGTAACTTCCAAGCCCCTAAGTCCTATACAATATACGTTTTAAGCTTAGTAAAGAGGTGATTTTAAGAGGTTTAAACTCAATCAAGTCCATCGTCACCCATGCATGCAAACTAGAGATCTCTAAGGGTGATCAAGCTAGGAATTCATCAACTTCTTCCCCAAAATCCATTGGGATTTCAAGAGGTTTCTGAAATAAGATTTCTACAGGTATGTTAGGCTATTAATGGGTGTATTAATCCAAACCCATGCCTAATCCCTCTTTAATTCATAAAATTCTAGTTGATGAATCTATAGGGGTTTTTAACCCAACATGTGAAATTCTCTAAGTATCAATCATATGTATGATCTAAATATATTTATAATATTGAATTATGATTAATGGGAATATTTTACAATATTTTTAATTATAAATTATATTTTCAACACATAAGAATTATGATGCCCATCCACGAATATTTTGAAAGTGAGATCTGAAATATGTATTCATGCATGATGAGATTTATATGAAGAAAGTATGATTTTGAATTACCCATGTCTATGTCCACATTTTCGAAAGATTAAGTCTATGTCAAGCATGTTTAAGTATTGGGAAAGCCCATATGATCAAGTATGATTCATGATTTATCTAAACATCATGTATTAGCCTACATGGATTTTAGAGTCTAGACTCATATTATTTTTAGCTTGTGGTATGGTTCGAACTGAACTCCTCATGTTATTATTTAAGATTTATGCATGTACAGTATGAGTAAGCTTCATCACTAGACAATGGTTCAGCTTCGTTGAAAAATGATGGAGAACATATGCATGTTTTTGGGAGTAGTGTCTAGCAGCACCGAGAGTAGGCTAGGGTCAGTCAACCCTATGCCTCAGAACTACGATGTAGCATAAATTTATGTTTAGATTTTTAGGACCTCCCACTTGTAGGCTTCCCCTGCCCCCGAAGGGAGCCTTCCAGCTGATATCGATATCATGGTAGCGTCCTTAGCCTTGGAAAAGCTTTGGACGGCTCTACCCACTTGAGTGTGATAGTTGGAACCATGTAAGCTCTATCGTGGTAATGTCAGGTATATGACAAAGAATCTCCTAGTGTTCCTTGATATTGTGCATAATTACATGCCCAAATGATAATTATAACAATTAGTCTTGTTTATCTAATTATTTATATACATTTTCATGTGATTTTATATAAATGTGTGAAGATATGTACTAACCCACATGATTAGTACTTTTTTGTAGGTTTTAAAATGAATTTTAGGAACTAATCTATGAGTTGGTGAAGTAGAATGGAGTCGAAGCGGATTACAAAAAATCTGGCAAGGAACCATGCCTTGGCAAGGCTAGCCGTGCCAGGCAGCGTGCCACGCTATGCGTGTCGCATGGCGCCATCTCCCCACCAGCCAGGCACTGAGAGGAAGGCAACAAGTAGGCAGGCATCCTGCGCGCCAGCGCAGAGTGCCACGCCGGGCGACCTGCGCGTCCAGCATCGTGTGTACACATGCACATCGCCGCTGCACAGGCAGCGTGCCACGCCGACCAAGGAAGGCATCCTGTGCGCCAGCGCCGTGCCATGCCAGGCATAATTTTGTAAAATTCTCATTTTCTATAAATGAGTCCCTTAGCTCTTAAAATCATTTTCTCACGATTTTCTGAAAAACCACCTAGGAGTGAGAGGAGAAGTGGTAGAACTCACCTAGGGTTCATCAATTTCATCTTCTCTTGTACCAATTCTTGTAAATATATTTACTTTTATAATGTTTTCTTGTAATTTTACTAGCAGACGGCTTGAAGCCTTCCTCTAGGGTTGAAGCCATGGTTATGATTGTGTTTTTATGAATTTGGGTTGGAATTAGAAATTAGATTGTTGTTTTGTCTTGCATTCATAATTATGTTTGTTTTTTATGATTGATCACCATGAAAACACATGTTAAACCAAATGTGAGAAAGAAAACCTATGGAAGAACATGAGAATGTAGGAAGAAGTTCTTTTCTTTTTATAAGATTTCGTGGTTAGGATAGAAATATAACTTTACCTTGCTTGGTTGAAAAAATGGGAAGAGAAAGACACCGGCTTAGATTTGTCACTCCACCACTCGAAGTAGTTGTGAAGCTAAGTTTGGTTAAATGGTTGGAGGTACGGAAGGACTCTAATCAATGGCATAACCCCAAAAACCATATCCACGTAATTGAATTGCCACGAACTAGAATTAGCATCCTCACTTTAATGTAGTAGTGAGGCTAGTTTGTCATGATTAGAGGCTCAAAAGGTCATGAACATGAAATTATAATTATGTGAGACGACAATTGATAGTTTCATACTTAAACCATTGCAAATCGTAGTAGCGCATGATTATCTGGCTTTAACTCTATGTTGCTCCTTTAATGAATTCAGAGTATTTCGTTGACCACATTTAGACATAACTAAATTTCTCAAAAAACTTCTATAATCAACACTTGTGGTGTTAATATCAAACTTGAACTCGATAGTTAGGCCCAATTGATCCAGTCCACTGTGGAGTTCGACATCAGCTCTTAAAGGGCCACTATATTACTTGTACAACTTCATACACTTGCGGGCACACAACAGTTTTTGGCGCCGTTGCACGGGACTCAGCAGAAGTTTTGATAATTTATCTATTTTTGTGTGATTTTTAAATTTCCTTAAGTGTTGAGAAACTTGGTCTTAGTCTGACTTATTGTAGGTGAGAGGTTGTCTTGCCGAGCTGGCTAAGAATAGAGAGCTTGTGGAACCGTTGGTTGAACACGAGCGTCAAATCCATTTGCGAAGGAGAGTAGCTCTAGAGAAAAAGCTGAAGAGACTTCAAGAAAGAGTACAGCAACAACCACCCGCAGGACAAGCACAATTTTCACCGAAAGCAATGGCAGCCAGACCAATTCGCGAAGTGGCAATCCCACAAGCGACTAATGTGAACTCTAGTATTCGTAAATCGGAGCCTGGAGGGAACATTGAATTGAAAGCGAGAACATGGTGCGGCTTTACATTCTAGTGGTCAATTCACTAGGATGGCACGCGAGGACCCGTAACAGCACTTACAGAACTTTCTTGTAGTGACACGTTTGTCCCCACTGGCGTGTCCACAGATTATGTCCGACATACCCTCTTTCCATTTTCATTTTTGGGAGAGGCAAAAGGTGGTTGAAGGTGGAGAGCCACCGAACTCCATAACCGTGGCATGATTTGGCTAGAAGTTTCCTTATCAGATTCTTTCCTTCAGGAAAGACTGCAAAGATTAAGTGAAATACTGAGTTTCAAGCGAAGCACGATGAGAATTTATATTTGGCTTAGGAAAGGTTCAAGTCATTATTGAGAAATTGTCCCATCACAGCAATCAAATGAAGTCTTTGGCTCATACCTTTGTAGAAAGTCTAGACCCACACACGAAAACATTACTAGACTCACGCATCAGGTGGGCCAGCCTGGAAAGACATGATGAGTTGTACTTTGTTGAACAGAATTGCTCAAGGAAATCCAGTGGCACAACGAGGTCATCGAGAAGGTGCGGGGAAAGAGATCGGGGTTGATCGAGGTAGATGGTATGAATTTCTTGGCAGCACAGTTAGCATCATTCCAGCATCGGATGATGACTTCAGTTCAATAAGTGAGTATGAAACAACAACATGGCCAGGTTAATGCAGTTCGGCAAGCTCCAAATTGGTGTGAAATTTGTGGAAACAATGGGCTGCTAGAGAATCTTGTGGAGCCAATCCGGAATAAGTCAATTTTGTTGGGAATGTGCAGAGGAACAATTAGAATGTTGGAAACAGCTACAACAGAAATTAGAAGGGCCACCCGAATTTTTCTTGGGGTGGAAACCAAACGAGTTATCGGCAACCTCAACAACAACGTATCAGTAGAATAGGCATAATGATGGCCCCGATTGAGTAGCAATATGGAGAAACATTGCGGAAAATCATTGAGACCCAGGACTCGGTTAGCAGAAAATCAGGCGAGGATGGCAGCAGACTTAAAGAATCAGCAAGTGGCCACCGCAATCTTGAAAAACAAATGGAATTCAGATGGAAGCTACTCAAAACATGGGTGGGGGATTACCAAGCGACACGAATCCTAACCCCGGCAGGTCAATGCCATGATCGAAGCGGCAAGCAATTAGCTGATGGGGCCAACGAGAGAAAGAAAGGAGGTGCAGCCGGCGTTGGTTGGAGCCAGGACCATCAGCCGATAAGGAGAAAATCGGTGTCTTGGGCACAAAATGCACAATCTTCATTACGGCCAGCACAAAAAGACCACCACCACCATTTCCCTCGAGGTCGAAATAGCAAGGAGGAGGAATGCTTCAAAAGTTCTTTGAGAGTTTCCAAGAACTTCACATAAGGCCTCTCATTGATGTTTTGCAGGGAATGCCCATTGTATGCTAAATACTTGAAAGACGTGATGGCGAACAAAGTTAGATTGGTGGATGCCAGGACGGTAGCACTGAGCGGGAGTGTAGTCACACGGTATTGAAAGATTCTGAAGAAACAAAGACCTAGGGGGAGTTTTTACCTCCCCATACAAATTGGTAAAGCTGAGGTGCTATGAGATTTATGTGATTTAGGGGCGTAGGTTAATCTAATAACTATCTTTATTTAACACCTGCAGGATTGGGAAAATGAGGCCAACAAGGTTGATCTTTGCGGCTAGCGGATAGTCATGATGACACCTGATGGAATAATAGAGGACCTTCTCATCAAAGTGGGTAGGTTTATTATAACTGCTGATTTTATTATTTTAGACTTTCATGTTGATGACCAGGTACCGTTAATCTTGGGACGGCCATTCTTGTCCACCCGGAAGGCGGTAATTTACTTGAGAGCGAGGGGACCACGAAAATGAGGGTCGAGGATGATGAAGAACTATTCTGATTATACCAAGAAATGAACCCATCCACACCACAGAAACCTTTGTCCAGGTTAGTGTGTTGTCGGAGGATGAGTGTGAGGTGGAGGATTCCACGGGTCCATGGCAAAGGTAATGACAAGTGTTCAGCCGAGTCTGAAAAAGGGCTTCAGAGTGTGAAAAGAAGTTGCTTCGGAAGAAGGCAGTGGAGGTTGTTTCCTCTAAAAATCAAAAGAAAAGAGATGGTTCTCAAAACGGGAACCCAGGTATGAGATGTCACGAGAAGGATGGTCACGTCACACGCGATGTAAAATAAGGTGCTGCTTGGGAGGCATCCCAAAAGTACCACGAGTAAAATTATGATTTTATTTGTTGTTTGATTTTGTTATTTTCATTGTGTTTGTGTTTTTGGTTGGAAAGTTAAGCACAAATGGAAGGAAGTCTGAGTACCCGTGGAGAGGAAGCTAAAGCGGGGAAGAGGAAGAAGTGTGGGGTCAAACACCACATGATAACTTGAAGGAAAGCATGTTGTTAGCTAGGCATAGAGGCTCAGGGAGTATTTCTCATCTCTTTTTAATTTCTAAATTGATGGCTATGAGGACATAGCATGATTCAATTGTGGGGTGAGGAAAATTTCAAAAATTTTGTGCTTAATGATTGGTATTTAGTGAATGTAATGCTTGTGAGAAATATTCGAATTTATTTTTGTAGAGTCAAGCATGACTTCATCACCCGTTAGTTTTTCTTTTCCGGTTCTTTTCCGACGGGGAATCTTTGAACCGAAGAATAATAAATATTTTCTTTGTCTGTATATAATATTTTTAGTCATAGTTTAGAGACTGTTTCCGATGATGGATGGATGGCGAGCCGTCTTGAGGAAAATTAGTCAATGAGTTTTGTTTTTATCCCGTAGCTAATTTATGGCTTGATGTTCTTGTTATGTACTATGCTACATGATTGTAGAGATACAAGTGTGGTTAGTGTTGAAGCATTTAAGAAATGTATAACTTTGTTTGAGACACTTAGGCTCTTGAATTTGACTCTATGTGATTAAAGCTTAATTTTGAATTCTTGTGATTAGCCGAGTTAGAGTCTGCTGAATGTCTTGATTTGAGCATGTGCTGAGTGTAAGGTTTTGAATATTCCGTGTCATTTTGGAATGTCTAGAACTTGCACAGTGTGTATATAAAACAAAATGGAGGATGGTGTAGGAGATGATTTAGGCATTTCTTTGAATGAACCTAATTTTTATCCCTCACTTTACCTACTTTGAATATTTAATCTAGATTATTATTGAGCCTTCGCCTATTCTTTGATATACAACAGAAGCTTAATCCTTTTCTTTCCTTAACTGAATTTGATCCAAAACTCCGAAGAGCTTAAGTGAAAAATTCCAAGAAGTGAAGGAGTGAGAAGCGTGAAAAGAAGGAAAAGTAGAAGTTGTGAAAGTTGAGAGAAAAGGACAGAGTGCACTTGTGTGAAAATGGTTGATTATTAGTAGGGATTAAGAAAAGAAATGAATGAAAAAAATTTCTTATGTACTCCTTACTACTAAGCTGAGTGTGCTTAAAGAAATGGGAACAAGAAGAAAAAATTCAAGATTGAAAAGAATGAGGGTGATAGAGAGATTCATAATGAAGGTTGGGAAGTTGTCTTGCGCTTGGGAAGATAGTCATATTACGCTGAGAATAGTACCTACCCGTCCCTTAACTTACATTACAACCCATTAAGTCCTACCAGTCTTACATTCATACATCCTTAAATTAGTAGAGTAAAACACAAAGGGCAAGCTTATGGAATCACTACATATACTGTGAATTCTTTGAGGAGAGCAAGCGTAATTTTATTCATACCCATACATAGTGTGATTAGAAAATTCATGAGTTAAAATGGGTAACTCTCTTGTGGTGAGGGCACATGTTTAATGAGAGATAACATTACTGTCGAATTCTTGATCAGTTTATTTGCATGAGTTTGCCAAGATTGAAGTCGATTCTTGAGGTTAAGAAGTCTTAGCGAGGGTTGTATATCATTCGTGATTAAATCGTGCATGCTCTATTTTTAACATTATCTCAAATAATCATTATAGCATGCTTGAATTATCTTTAAAGTTAGCTATGTGTGAATATTCATGTGCATGAGATGCTGCAAAGGTTTGTTCGAGGACGAACAAGACTTTAAGTGTGGGGTTGTGATCTTGGGCATAATTACATGCCCAAGTGCGACTTTCTCACTCAAATTAGTCTTGTTTATCTAATTATTTATATACATTTTCATGAATTTTATATAAATATGAAGATATGTACTAACCAACATGATTAGTCTTGTTTTGTAGGTTAAAATGAATTTGAGGAACTAATATGAGTTGGTAAGTAGAGGAATGAGTCGGGAAGCGGATTGCAAAATTGGCAAGGAGCCATGCCATGGAAAGGCCCTGGCCACGCCAGGCAGCATGCCACGCTGTGCGTGTGCTGCGCCCAGTACCGTGCCACGCCAATGCCCGAGCGCAGGAGGAAGGCAGCAAGTGAAACAGGCATCCTGCGCACCAGCACCGTGCCGCCAAGCGACCTGTGCGTCAAGCACCGTGTCATGCATGTATTGCGCTGCACAGGCGCGTACCACACGGCCATCAGCAGCCCTCAGCCTCTTGGCATCCTGAGGCGTTTATGAGTGGCCATCCGCGTTACCTCCGTGTCACGGAGAGCGGTGCTCCCACGATACACATTTCGTGACACGGAGCCATCCACGTGACACTTAATTTTGTAAAATTCTCATTTACTATAAATAGGTCCCATAGCTCCTGATATTTTTCACGATTTTATTCTGAAAACCACCTAGGAGTGAGAGGAAGTGGTAGAACTCACCTAGGGTTCATCAATTTCATCTTCTCTTCTACCAATTCTTGTAAGTATGTTACTTTAACAATGTTTTCTTGTAATTTTACTACTTGTATGGCTAGAACCCTTCCTCTAGGGTTGAAGCCATGCGTTATGATTGTGTTTTTATGAATTTGTATTGGAATTAAGTTATTGATTGTTGTTTTGTCTTGCATTCTTAATTATGGTTGTTTTACAGTTGATCACCATGAAAAACACTCGTTAAACTTAGGAAAATGTGAAAGCAAACCTAGGGAATCTTTTACATGAGCATGTAGTAAGCAAGTTCTTGTCTTTTGATAAGATTTTGTGGTTAGGATAGAAATATACCTAATACCTTGCTTGGTTGAAAAAAATGGGAAGAGAAAGACACCGGCTTAGATTTTGTCACTCCACCACTCGAAGATGTACTTGTGAAGATAAGTTTTGTTAAATGGTTCGAGGTACGAAAGGACCCTAATCAATGGCATAACTATTACGATAAGATTCGGCATCCTAGATGGCCTATTATACATTGATTAAGCATATTTACAGAAAGTCGCCGTTGCTAGGAAAAGGCCCGGGAAAGATGGATAAAACTATCGAACCACCGGCCCAGAAGCGCCGGGCGAAACCCCTCGCGTAGCGCCGACAAAGCCCCTCCGCGTGGGTGCGTGTCACGGGCGGGGCCACGTGTTAGCTCCGTGACACGTTGGGCCTGTCCAGGCCCAAGTATATAAAGCCCCACTTCGGTTTTTAATTATAAAACATTTGGAAATTTCAGTCGCAGAAACGGGGGAAGCACACATATTTATATATAATCGTTTGATTATGACCCTTAAGCGCAGTCAAACTCAAATTAACTCGGTACCGGGTATTTAGCAGAAGGGAACATTCCTACGGATTTTGTTTCGCGAAAATACGGTCGACCGTCGTCGAGCTACGGACCAAGGCCAGTAGAATTGCTCCAAACTAGTGTCTATGTTCTCCCTAGCCGTAAAGTGAATACTTCTCCCTTCTGGACTTCAAAAAATAGCAAGTTTTAGATCGTATTTCGATAAGCCTAAGTTTAGGCTATAATTATATCGAAAGTGACGTCGTCCTTCAGAATAGAGTTGTAGTACTAATTGACAGTGTTTATGAATGCACTTAGGAGAAATAGCTGGAGTACTGACCGAGCCTCGTCCAGCAGTCCAGACGCTCGAGGTTAAGGTATGTGAAGTGTTCTCGGCAAGTTAGAAGTTCAGCCGTATAAGTCATAGTAAACTCGTATTTGAAACTCTCGGAGTTGAATGTTGAAGTGCGAGAAAGTTTAGTAGATCTGGTTTGCGTTTCCGTATCGTATTCAGTCAGAAGTTAGTAAAGCATGCGTCAAGGGCGAGTTAGCATTCCAGATTCAGTATAGCCTATTGTATGATTAGCAAGCATGTTGTAGGGCAAAAGAAACAGGTACAGGAATAAAAGTTGTAAAGTAAATCATGATGAGCTTAAGCAGTTTTATAGCTACGGGCTAGCCATTCGGAACCAGATGATAGAGATGTGGCTTGGCTACAAATTAGCCATTCGAACGAGATAGTATCACGGCTACGAATTGGCCAACAGTTAAAGAAAAGATTTCAGAATTAGTATAATTAGTAAAGAATCGATTAATGGAAAAGACTAGAATAGGAAATCACATTTCAGATAGCCTTTTCGATTATACATACTTGCTATTTATATGTGCTATTGTTTGTTGAGACTTGATGTGGCGTGAGGGCACGCAATGGCGTCTGCCCTGAGTTGGCTGTCGTGTCACCCACTGAGCGGGTGAGTTTTACGTCACTCGAGGGTGGCATGCCATCCCCATTTTGGGCGAAGATGGGATGAAGCTTTCCCCATAGCAGTCTGATTAGCATTACAGTTGTCTCCCTGTTGACTAGTTCCAGGGAGTAGGTACAGCTTTCATTTTAGGTAGCCACAGTGAGAGTTAGGGGAACCCGGACCAATCTGTTACGAGCCTTTATCAAGTCTCTGAGACTCGAAAGCAGTTATTATATAGGAGGCCGAGGCGGCGGAGACCCGGGGCGGTAGAGGCTCCAGTGAGCAGATGAGTGGGAGTGACTTATTTTTGGCTGGTTTTGACCGGGTAGGGGTCTGTAGATTGTTTGCTTGCTTGGTGCCATCCGACTTATGGGGTTGGTATTGGCTCTTGCTTGCTACTTGTATATCTATTTATGTGCTATATACCTTTACTGAACCTTGAGCCGTCGCGTCTGAGTACGCCTACGCACTTCGATCTGAGAAAGCATGACTTAGTTCTTGTGCGAGATTCAGTTATCTCTGCTATTTAACATTTTAGTTATATTGCTCTATATTCAGTTGTATTCAATTGTTTTTAGTTGCTTTGCATACTCAGTACCAGCAGTAACTCATAGACGAGAGCGATCCCTCATAGTTCCGACCGGCTATTGCAGTCATGGCTCTGTCATCAGGAGTTTGATTTCAGTGTAGCTCTTTTCCTTTTGATACGGTATGGGTAGGTCAAGGCCCTGTCCCGATCATTTCTATTATTACTCATAGAGGCTTGCAGATTGTATATATTATCTCCACAGCGGTCGGTTGAGCACCGGTCGCGTGAGGCCGTGCGGTTGTATAGGCTTTGTTTAGTATTCCTGTTCTTATGTTGGTCGTGTGTGGCCGTAGTTTGATAGTAGTGGTGACCTTGCCGGTCACGTAGCTTTACAGTATTCTATTGATCTCAGATGAAGACAGCATGGTGGCCTTGTCGGCCCGCATAGGTTTCTGATTATAAGTATGTTTCTGGTTATTGTTATTACGAGGCACGAGTTGCTATAGGCCCCGAATGGCAGGAGAACACGTATTTTACAACCGTTATATAGCCCTTTGTTCAGGAACCTGAAATAGAGCTAGCCAGGCACCAGATGTGCCTAGGCCCACTGATTAGTAGTCCGGAGTCCTTCTAGGGCTCAGTGCCCAGTCATACCCCAGGCGGGGCGTATTAAACTTAGTATCGAGCGAGTCGTGTCGGGAGTCTGCAAAGGCTAGGTGCTAGGAAGTAGAGTCTTGTCTATGGATGTATTGCACCACATATTATAGGCAGGAGGCTGCGAGGCATGATAGGATAGTTACTCTTCTTTCTCGGTGATCGTGCTATAGAAGCATTCGAAGTATAGGGTTGAGTCCCTAAAACTTATCATATTCTTTATCTGAGATAATGAATGGCGAGATCAGCGACACCCCTGCCACAGGCGAAGACTAGACACAACAACGGGGAGAAGGCACTGGCAGGATGCCTCAAATTCCAGCGAGCCAGCCCCGATGCAGGGGTGACATAGAGCTTCATCCGGCCATCTCGGCGGTCCCCCTCACATCGAGCGTTGGGCACTACACCTCCCGATAGCTCCCGTGCCTTCACCATCAGATCAGGAGGTTCGTAGCGCATGTAGTTATGATACCACAGATGATGGCCGCACGGGCATGATTAGCGCCACACAGCCCAGCGAAGAGTCTTCGGAGTGGGTCGAGGCAGTTCCAAGTCGGGGAATTTTGTGCTTGGGTCCCCATGAGTTCTGAGGTCGGATCGGGCGAGAGGACCCTCGGGACTTTCTAGATCGGATGCGAGAGGATATTCCAATTTATGCATGTGACCCCTTCGAGAGTCTATTGGTAGCCGAGTGTTCGGTTACGGGATATAGCTATATTGTGAGTACGAGAGTTGGGAAAGGTCCCGGGGGAGAGGTCTTCACCCCTCCGACCTGGACCGACTTCTCAGAGAACACTCTAGACCATTACTTGCCACGAGAGATCCGGTAGGCCCGGATGGACCCAGTTACGCATCTAGAGCGAGGAGGGCGTACGCGAGTATGCTTCTGATTTGACTACCTTAGCCCGTTATGCTCGACATTTGTTGATACTATGCTAGTGAGAGTTTCACAGATTTATTATGGGTCTGACTCAGAAATTTACTGAGAGCATGTATGACAACGACATTACGAGATATGGATATCACCCGAGTACAGGCCTTTGCTCGAACCATTGAGGTCTTAGGCAATGACAACAGAATGCATGACAGACCCGGCCAGAGGCAGCGCCGTAGAGGCAGATCAGACGAGATGCAAGGAAGTCCAGAGAGGACCCAGGCCACGACTCTCAGACAGGCCCCCTAGACCCCCACCTCCACCACAGCAGCAGCAGCGAGGTAGATATGCTCGTAGCGGGCAGTGAGCCAGTGAGTTCGAGCGATGGAATTCCCGCGACGGAAGAGGAGAGCAGAGCGATTTACCCTCACCCTGCCCTTATTGCAATCGACCACACACCGGATCATGTAGATATGGTTCCTCTGGGTGTTATATTTGCCGAGCAGGAGGGCACCGGATGAAGATTGTCCGACTAGAGGTCGGGGGTAGAGCGGTCAAGACGGGGATCCGCGGGGCCACGAGCTCCGGCGGCCTCGGCGGGGCGTAGGCCTTGAGGCTCGGTAGGCGAGAGGTCGAGGTAGATCAGGAGCCTCAGTTTCAGGTATGGGCTCAAACCGTACTTATGCACTACTAGGGAGACATGGCTTCGAGGTGTCTCCAGAGATGTAGTAACAGAATACGATGACTATCTGTTCATGCGCTACTTATGTATTGATTGATCAGGATCCACTCTGTCATATATTACCCCAATTGTGGCACGAAAGTTCAATATTGCACCAGAATTATTACAACAGCCCTTTTCAGTATCCACGCCCGTCGCTGACTTTATTGTAGCTAGCAGAATATACCGGGGGTGTACGGTGGAGATTAGCGGCCGCAGACTACGGTAGATCTGGTGAGTTAGAAATAGTAGACTTCGATGGCATAATGGGTATGGATTGGCTAGTGTCGTGCTATGCCAATGTTGAATGTTGGACCAAGACGGTCCGATTCCACTTTCCAGGAGGCAGTGCAGGAGTGGAAGGGCAGCACAGCTTCTACGCCAAAAAGGTAGGTTTATTTCCTACCTTCGGGCAAGAAATTGATAACTAAGGGATGTATGTACCACCTAGTCGGAGTTCGAGGATGTCCGAGCAGAATCTCCGACATCCAGTCTGTTCCAATGGTGAACCGAGTTCCCTGATGTGTTTCCGGATAGGTTACACAGTATTCCCCTAGAAAGGAAATAGATTTTGCTATTGATTTGTTACCGAGGCACTCGGCCTATGTAATTCCTCCCTATGTCGTATGGCTCTGCAGAACTCGAGAGAATTAAAGGAGCGGCTGAAAGATTTGTTAAAAAGGAACCATCCAGGCCGAGTACGTCACCGTAAAGTGCGCCCGGTTCTATTTGTGAGGAAGAAGGATGGCTCACTCCGTATGTGTATAAATTATGAAACTAAACATAAGTTACGAGTGAAGAACAAGTACCCGCTTCCCCGAGAATAGTTGACTTATTTGATCAGTTACAGGGAGCTAGATACTTTTCTAAGATTGACATGCCCAGTCCGGCTACCACGAGTCCGAAGTACGTGAAAAGACATTCCCTAAAGCGGCGTTAGGGACCCGATGGACACTTTGAATTTCTAGTCATGTCCTTTGGGTTAACGAATGCCCCGGCAATATTCATGGACTTGATGAACAGTATTTTCAGACCATATCTGGACACATTCGTAATAGTGTTTATTGATATTCTGGTGTATTCTCGCTCACGAAGAGAATCCAGGACTCATTTGCGGACGGTACTCCAGATCCTTAGGGACCTTGAGTTATATGCTAAATTTTCCAAGTATGAATTCTGGCTTAACTCAGTAGCCTTTTTTGGGGCACATTGTCGGATCTTTGAGTATACGAGTTGACACGCAGAAAATAGAAGCTTGATCAAATCATGGCCTAGGCCTACCACTCCGACTGAAATTCGTAGTTTTACGGGATTAGCCGGGGTATTACGGGAGGTTTGTTGAAGGGTTTTCGACTATTGCGGTACCTCTGACCAAATTGACACAGAAAGCAGCAAAGTTTCAGTGGACAGAGGCATGCAGCAGGGAAACTTCAGGCTGAAAGATAGATTGACCTCCGCCCGGTGTTAGCATTGCCGGAAGGTACAGAAGGTTATTCAGTTTATTGCGACGCATCAGGCATCGGGTTGGGTTGTGTGTTGATGCAGCATGGTAAAGTGATTGCCTATACTTCCAGACAGCTGAGAAAAACACGAAAAGAACTACCTACCCACGACATAGGTGCTTATGATGATCACGCTTGAAAATGTGGAGACATTATTTGCTTATGTGTGTCCATATGAATATTTTCACAGATCACAAGAGCCTACAGTATATCTTCACTCAGAGGTAGTTGAATCTGCGACAGCGTCGTTGGTTGGAATTGCTAAAAGATTATGACGTAGATATTGTACCACCGGGGAGAGCCAATGTTGTAGCGGATGCTCTCGGTCGTAAGTCCATGGGAAGATTGGCGTATTTGCAGCCGAGCTGCAGGGTGGTCAGGGAGATACATCAGTTAGCTAGCCTAGCCGTTCGTGTAGCAGAAACAGAGGACGAGCGGTAGTTGAGAACACCGCCGTGTCATCCTTAGTTGTGGAAATAAAAGGAACGGCAATATGAGGATCGACCTAGTCTAGCTTAAAGATTATATTCCGCAGGGGAAAGTGCCATATTTCCAGGTAACAGAGGATGGAGTGCTGCGTTGTAAAGACCGTCTATTTGTTCCAAATGTTTGAGGCCTCCATGACCAGATTTATGAGCGAGGTACATTGAGCCCCTCTTCCCTCCACCCAGGCGTGACGAAATTGTACCACGATATCAAGAGAACTACTGGTGGCCAAGTATGAAAAAGAGAATTGCTGAATTTGTAGCCCGGTGTCCTAACGCAGGTGAAAGCGAGGCAGAAACCGAGCGGGTTAACTTAGGACATGGTTGTGCCTCTCTAGAAATTGGAAGCAATAAATATGGAATTTGTAGCAGGATAACCCCGTACCAGACATAGACATGATTCCAGATGGATGATAGTTGACAGATTGACAAAATCGACTCATTTCCTGCCGGTGAGAACTACCTTCTCACCCGAAGATTATCTTGATTGTATGTCAAATAGTCGAGATTACCGCGAGTGCCGGTATCCATTATTTCAGAAGGAGCACAGTTCACGGCTAGATTTTGGCAGTCATTTTCAGAGAGGAATGCAGTCACGCGAGATTAATTTGAAGTACACATTCCCACCCTCAGTCAGATGGGCGGGGCTGACGCACCATTCAGGCAGCTCGAAAGATATGTTGCGGCGTGTGTGCTAGATTACAGTGGTAGGCCCAGGATGAGCATTTGCCCCTAATTGAGTTTTGCCCACAATAACAGCTATCACTCGGCTATTCGAGATGGCGCCTTTCAGGCTTTATACGGGCAAAAATGCGGATCACCGGTCGGTGCAGTTTGAAATAGGAGAATCGAGCGTTGGTGGGCAGAGACATTGTTCAGCGATCGAGAGGAGAAAGTAAACATCGAACGCCTATTGACTGCACGGAAGTCACCAGAAATCATATGCAGATGTACGGGCGCAGGAACCTGGAGTTTGATGTGAATGACTGGGTATTTTTGAAAGTGTCTCCGATGAAAGGGGTGATGAGATTCGGCAAGAAGGTAAAGCTCAGCCCAAGATTTGTTGGGCCATATCAAATTCCTTGAGAAGAATAGGACAAGTGACGTATGAGTTGAACTTGCCTCGGAATTAGGAATACATTCATCCAGGTTTTCATGTATCCATGCTAAGGAAATGCTTAGGAAACCCGTCAAGAAGCAATCCCAGTCCAGAATATCCAGGTTAGAGAAGAGCTGGCCTACGAAGAGGTTCCAGTAGCTATCCTAGACGACGGATTCGCGATTATGAAACTAAAGATATTGCGTGTTTTGTCAAAGTATTGTGGCGTAACGGGCGAGAAGGGTGACTTGGGAGGCGAGGAAGATATGAAAGCTAGATATCCTCACCTATTCCAGGCCTAGTCAGGCGACAGGTATGTCCGTATTATTATTTACACAGTACCTTATAGTTGTATATGTATGAAATAGAAGATGATGTTTAGTTATCAAGTGAATCTTGTAGTATTGTGTGGAGTACGTATTGGACTTTTTGTGTTTCAGGTTTAGGGATAGTCCATATTACAGGAAACTCTGCCGAAATTTTCTAAGTAGTAAGTCAAATAGGATTTGAGAAGTCCTCTAGATAGTAATTTCATTCGAGGGCCAGATATTCTTAAAGTGGGAGGAATGTACACCCCATAAGATTCTTGGCATCTAGATGGCCTATTCGCACGTTGATTAGGCATATTTGAAAGCCATACGTGCTAGGAAAAGGCCGGGGAAAGATCGGACGTAAAACCTGTCGAACCGTGGAAGGCGCGGGGCGAGAGCCTCAGCGATGGCAGTGTCCACGGAGGCGGGGCCCACGCTGCGATTGGCACCGTGACACGTTAGGCCTATCAGACCCAAGTATATCGCCCCCGCCCGGTTTTTTAATGGCCAAATATTTGGAAATTTCCAGAGAGTCACGAGAAACAGGGGAAGCACGCATATATATATATATATATAATCGTTTGGTCTGTTTTGCCAAACATAATCAACTCAAATTAACCTAATTGCAAAGGTATTGCTTAGTGAGCATTCTACGGATTTTGTTTCATGAGAAATACGGCCGACAAATCGTCGAGCTACCGGACTAAGGTAAGTAGAATTGCTCCAAACTAGTGTCTATGGCTCTAAGCGGTAAAGTGAATACTTCTCCATTACAAATTTCTGAAAAAATTGCAAGTTTTCGACCGTCTTTATTAAGAAAGCCTAAATTTAGGCTATAATTATATCAAAAGTGACGTCGTCCTTCAGAATAGAGTTGTATTTAGTACTAATTGACATGTTTATGAATGCGATTTAGGAGAAATGTGCTTCCGTCTGGCAGGCTCGTCACGGTCGGATAACTCGAGTTAAAGGTATGTAAAGTTAGTTTCCTCGGCAAGTTAGAAGTTCTAGCCGTATAAATCATAGTAAACTCCGTATTTGAAACTCTCAGAGTTGAATGTTGGAAGTCTTGAGAAAGTTTAGTAGATCTGGTTTGCGTTGCCGTATCGTATTGAGTCAGAAAGTTAGTAAGCAGGCGAGTTAGCATTCCAGTTGGTATAGCCTATTGTATGATTAGCAAGCATGTTGTAGAATAAAAGAAACAGATTTTCCGAATAAAAGTTAGTAAAGTAAAAATCAGATAGACAAAACGGTTTACTTAATACAGACTAGCATTGAGACAGATGAGATGTGGCCCAGCTCGACCAAGCCATTCGAGACGAGATAGTATCACAGCTCTGGATTAATGATTAAAGAAAGATTTGAGAATCGGTATAATCGGTAAAGAATTAGTTGAATACAGGAAAAGATCAGAATAGAAATCAGATTTCGAATGGCCTTTTCAGTTATACATGCTTGCTATTGCTCATGCTATTTGTTTTTGTTGAGACTTGATATTGGCATGTGAGGCTGCCAAGCTGACATCTCTGCGCCCTGGACAAACATTATTATTGCTATGGCGAGGTAAGTTCATTATTCCAGAGGCTGCTTTCTTCAGTTTGGACGAAGATGGATGAAGCTTTTACCATTCCGCTACAGTCAGCATTACAGCATCTCCCTGTTAGCTGATTTGAGGCAGACCGTGCAGCCTCTGTTTGGTGCTTCTGAAGTGGCTCAGAGACGGAATTTATCTTATATTGAGCATTATGAAGTCCTCTAGACTGAGGCAGTTCATTTCTGCCTGGAAGGCGTGGAGCAGTGAAGTCAGAGCTGAGCAGAGAAACTCAGGAGGAGGAGGGAGAGGCGTGGGTGGGTGAGTATTACTTGCGGCATGTTTTGGCAAGGTAGAACCTGATGCTTTAACTGCTTCTTTGTTACATCAAACTTATGAGTTGGTAACCATCCCGCCCCGCTCTTTTATATCTATTGCCTGTGCTATATGCCACTGCTACTGAGTAAAGCGTCTGCGCATCTGAATGCATGCTTTGCCTGATGGCGCTGACAGTTTTATACGACTTCACATGATGGTTATCTCTGTAACCATTCGTTTTATATCTTACCATCCATATTGATTGCTGCTTCAGAATTGTTTTTTCAGGTGGCACACATCTCCAGCCACCAGCGTCTCTTGACGCCTAGTGGGGCATTTTGCATTGCCTTGCCTATGGGGTACTCATACACGAGAGGCGATCATCGTGATTCTAGCCAACTATTGAGTCATCGGCTCACGTCATCTGGAGCCTGATTTCTAGAGTGTAGCTCTTTTCCTTTTGATGTACAGTATGGGTAGGTCGGGGCCCTGTCCCGATCATTTCTATTATTACTCATAGAGGCTTATGATTGTATATATTATCTTCCTGTGGTCGGTTGAGCCGGTCGCGTGAGGCCGTGCGGTTGTATAACTGTTTAGTATTCCTGTTCTTATGTTGGTCGTATTGGGGCCGTAGTTTGACAGTAATTAGTGACCTTGCCGGTCGTAGCTTTCTGATATTCTATTATTGAGTCTCGAATGATTACCAAAAACTGACATGGTAGCCTTGTCGGCACGCAAGTTTCACGATTATAAGTATGTTCTACGGTTAGCTGTTATTATAGGCACAGGTGGCTATAGGCCCAGATGGCCGGAGGCTGTGTTTACAACCGTTATATAGCCCTTTGTTTCAAGGAACCTGAGATAGAGCTAGCCGAGGCACCAGATGTACCTAGGCCCACCAGTTAGTAGTCCAGGTCCTTCTAAGGCACAGGTGCCGATCATACCCCCCAAGGCGGGCGTGACAATAACCCATAAACCACATCCCACGTAGTTAATTGCCCCACGAACTAGAATTAGCATCCTTGCTTACAAAGTAGTAGTGAGGCTAATTTTTTGTGTTTAAGTATAGAAGACCATGAACAAGCAATTCCTAATTATGTGAGACGACAATTGATAGTTTCCTACTTAAACTGGCAAATCATAGTAGCGCATGATTATGAAATAACTCTATATTTGCTCCTTTAATGAATTCCAGAGTATTTTGTTTACCACATTTGAGCTTAACTAAATTTCTCGAAAAACTTCTATAATCAGCACTTTACTTGTTATTTAATATCAAACTTGAACTTGATAGTTAGCTGGGTGGTCAGTTCTGTGGGTTCGACATCGGCTCTTAATAATGGCCACTATATTACTTGTACGACTCGTATACTTGCGGGCACAACATTCCTCATGATTTTAGTTATACATTTTAAACAGTCATATTATTATGTTTTTAGCAAGTTTGACCCAACATTCAATTTTATTCATGATTATCGGTTTAAGATTTTGGTCATTCGATTGAGTTATGATATTCCAGTTATGTTCAAATTATGCTTTCAGAAAATAGCATGCAAGCCTTACTCTCAGAATCTTTTCTTGATTGTATTTTATGGTATGCAAGATTTATGATTTTACTTATTTAGCGGTTCTACTTACCTTACATACACAGTAATTTCCAAGTATAGGCCGCATACTCTATATTTGTATCGTTTCATGATGCATGCTCTGATATTCCAAGCTCCGTTCTACAACAAGACTCTCAGTATTAGCATCTCCTGGTCTCAATTGGTGAGTCCTCATCTTTCGAGGGCCCTTATTTAGTATTTTTTCAAGTTAAAACTATAATGAGTTAGTTGGTGTCTTTTCTATCAACTCTTCAGTAGTAGAGGATTTTTAGACATAGAATGTAATCAACTTTGGACTTAAGTAATGTATTTTTGAATTTTATACAAATTATCAGACTAGCACTATATTAACTATGTTTGATCTTCCACTTTATTATGATTGGGTTAGATGTTATGTTCATGCCATGGCCTCACAGGGTTCTTTGTCCCATGTCTCGATCGGGCCTATGTTGGTCGTGACAAATTGAAATATCGAGCATTAGCATTTGAAGTGTCGTGGGGTGTCTGGAAGCAGCATTAAGTAGAGTCTTTTTCGTGGTTGTGAAGCGCCACACTTATGATGAAGAGGCTACGAAACATTTTAGGAAATGTTGCCTTCTTTCATTATTTAAGTCGTGCGATGAAATGTCTCTATCCTTCTAACTCTTGCTATACGCATTTACAGAATGTTTCTTTTCTCGAGTTAATAGAAGAAGAAATGGGAATGGAAACAGATACGAGAATGGCAATGGAGATGGAGGCACCAAGGCCCCACCAGCTCATGAGGAGCATGTACACGAGTAGGTTGCCCCACGCGAGAGTTCGGGCAGCCATACAGATGCTAGCTCAGGCCTTGACCGCCCAGGTCAATCAACGAGCAGGAGCACATGTCCCTCCGGTCAGAATGCGAAACAATGAGAGTCGGAGATTTTTTGAGGATGAACCCTCGGTGTTTCATGGGTCAGGTCGACAAGGATCCACATGTGTTTATTGATGAGGTCTGAAGATCACCCATATCGTGGGGTTACTAGAGAGGAGTGCACCAGCCTCATATTACTTGAAAGGGTTGTGCAGATTTGGTTCAAGAAATAGGGAGGATAGTAGAGCGGTTGGACCAGGCCCTATTAGTTGGGATAGGATTTCATGCCGCATTTGCAGGTGGTTCTTCCCCGTGAGATGAGGAGATTAAAAACATGAATTTGTGAACCTGAAGAAAGGAAATATGATAGTTCAGGAGTATGCATTTGAGTTCACTCATCTGTCAAGTATACTTGAGATGGTATAAATTAGAGAGCCAGAGTGAGTCGGTTCGTGCATTGGATATCGAGACTACTTGTACAAAGATTGCCAGACCTCGATGTTGTATCAGGACATGAATTTCCTCAGAAAGTGCTGTATGCCTAGCAGATGGAGGCGAGTAGTGAGGGAACGAGAGGACAAGCCAATAGGGCCGAGAACGATAGCTTCGGATTATCCCAACAGAGACTTAGTGGAAACAATCAACAGTCCCACCAGAGATCTTACACCCAGCTTGTTGGATATAAGTATGCCATCCAAATCCAGGCGCGATCATAAAGGACGAGCATTAAGCTCTAGAGGTTAGGGTAGCAAACTCGTAGAGTCCAGCATTTTAGAGTGTAGCAAATGTGGCTGGAGACACGTGGGTCAGTTCTTAGTAGGTTTAGGTGCTTGTTTTAGAGTGCTTAGAATCCCAGACATATGCTTAAGGATTTCCCAGTAGCCAGATAGAGTCATGATAGGGGGCCGAGGCCTGCGTCTAGTTCAGTAGCTAAACCAGCACGCCTAACTCAGTAGGGGCATCTACTAGTGTGGGTGGTGGTCAACATCAAAACAGACTCTACGCCATTGCATCATATTAGGAGCTGTAGGTCTCTCCAGATATAATCAATGATATGTTACGAAATTATTCCACCTTGATGTATATGCATTCTTAGATCAGGGGCTACTTTACCTGTTAAATTGCCCTATGTTTCTAGTAGTTTCGAGTCATTCCGAAAATCCTATCAGAACCCTTCTCAATCTCTACTCCAGTTGGTGATCCAATTATAGCTCGATGGGTATACGAAATTGCGTTGTCACAGTTCTTCAGAAGTCACCTCAACAAATTTAGTCGAGTTATCCCGCGACCAATTTTTATGTTGTCTTCGGCATGGATTGGCTACATGCATGTTATTCCTCAATCAATTATAGAACCCCTGTTGTAGAATTCAGATTTTTGGGTGAGCAAGTCCTAGAGTGGAAGGGTAGTTCCATTGTGCCTATGGAATTACTTCATTTACTATCTTAAGGCCATAAAGATGATTATTAAGGGTGCGTGTACCATCTAGTTAGGGTTAATGATGTTGCGTCTAAAGCCCCGACTATCTGATCAATTCCGGTAGTGTGTGAGTACTGAAATTGTTTCGAGATGATTTACCGAGAATCCCTCCTAAGCGGGAATCCAATTTTGTATTGACCTCCCTTCTCAATACGTAGCCTATATCTATTCCTCCTAAAGAATGGGTTTAGCTGAGCTAAACGAGCTGAAAGAGTAGTTGAATGACCTTTTAGACAAAGGTTTCATCAGACTTAGCAAATCCCCATGTGGCGCACCATTTCTCTTTGTACGAAAGAAGGATGGGTTTCCTTCGGATGTGTGTATTAGTTATCAGCAATTGAACAAGGTCACAATCAGAAAAGGTATCCTTTCCCCAAGATTAATGATTTATTTGACCAGCTTCAGGGTGCCAACTGCTTTTCAAAAGATAGACCTCAAATTCGGATACTATCAGCTCAGAGTTTGGGTGACATCCGAAGAAAGCTTTCAGGACTCGATATGCTCACTATGAGTTTATAGTTATGTCTTTGGACTAACGAAATGCTCCTGCAACTTTGTAGTTTGATGAACAGTGTGTTCAAGCCATACTTTGATAAGTTCGTGATTGTGTTCATATATGACATCCTTATATAATCTCGGGCGAGGAGAACATGCCGCTCACTTTAGAGAGGTGCTATAGACTCTTAACAATTTCCAGTTGTATGTTAAATTCAGTAAAAGCAAGTTTGGTTGAACTCGGTGGCATTTAGGTCATGTGGTCTCAAGTGAGGGTGTATTGGTAGACTTTCAAAAGATAGAAGGCGTTGAAGGTGGCCTGAACCAGTGAGTCCTTCAGATATTGGAGTTTATTGAGTTTAGATGGTTGCCCATCGAAGATTTGTTGAAGGGTTTTCAGCCATTGCAGCACCATTGAATAAATTGACCTAGAAAAGAGTGAAGTTTTAATGGTCGGAGGCTTGTAAGAGGAGCTTCCAAGAGTTGAGGCTTCAGCGTATATCAACACGGTGTTGACCCTATCGGTACCAATGGGATTGTGGTGTGTGATGCTTCAAGAGTCGGCATTGGCTGCGTACTCATGCAGTATGGTAAAGTTATAGCTTATGCTTTCAGCTGACTTAAAGTCCATGAAAAAATTATTAGAGTCATGATCTCAATTGGCGGCAATAGTATTTTTCCTTGAAGTTATGGAGACACTATTTGTTAGGGTCCATATAGATGTAGTTATGAGCCACAAGAGCCTACAATACAATGTTTGCAAAAGGAACTGAATCTATGTCAGAGGAGGTGGTTTGAGCTGTTAAGGATTATGATACGAGTGTCCTCTATTATCCGAGGCAAGGCTAATATGGTGGAAGATGCTCTTAGGAGGCTTTCTATGGAGAGTGTGTCCCACGTAGACAAGGGAAGAAAGGAGTTAGTGAAGGATGTGCATTGGCTTGCACGGCTAGGGTCAAATCTTGTTGACTCGACAAATGGTGGTGTCATTGTTCGGAATGGGTCAGAATAATCCTTAGTAGCCCAGGCCAAAGAAAGGAGCATTATGAGGATCCTATTTTGGTAAATTTGAAAAGGCCATTCAGAATCATAAGGTAGAAGTCTTTTCCAAAATGGGAGATGGTGTGCTTCGATATCAATGCACTGTGTGTTCGGGTTTTGAAGATTTGAGAGATCGAATGTTGCATGAGGCTCATGGTTCCCGAGATACTTGTACATCCAGGTGCCACAAAAAAAGATGTACCATGACCTATAGGAAGTCTATTGTGGAGTGGCATGAAGAAGGACATAGCAAGATTTGTGGCTAAGTATATGAATTGTCAATAGGTGAAAGTGGAACATCTAAGACCTAGAGGTGTGCTTCAAGACATTAGTATCCCCTACACAGGAAGTGGGAGGGAATCAATATGGACTTCATTACAAGGTTGCCTCTTCATACTCGTTGAGTATGACCCTATTTGGGTGGTTGTAGACGGGTTGAGTAAGGCAGCTCATTTCTACCAGTCAAAGCTACCGATTCAACGGAGGATTATCTAAGTTGTACATTCAGGAGTTAGTTTGGTTGCATACCGTGCCCTCATCCATCATATCAGACTTAGGTACTCGGTTTACCTCCATTAAGGATCATTTCGAAGGTGAGTACTCAGGTCAAACTTCTTATAGCCTTTGACCCACAGACGAATGGATTTAGGACGAGCGGACCATTCAGACTCTTGAGGATATGTTGAGCGTGTGTGATGGATTTCAAGGGTAGTTGGGATGATCATTTTCCTCTCATTGAGTTTTCATATAACAACAACAACCATTCTAGTAGACCGGATATGGCTCCGTTTCAGGCTCTTTATAGGTGAAGGTGTAAATAACCCATACGTTGGTTTGAGGTTAGTGAAACTACATTGATTGGCTAGATTCGGTTCATGAGGTTTAAGAAAGTTCATCTTATAAGGTAAAGGTTGAAAACATCTCGGAGTTGACAAAAGTCCCACGCGGATGTGAGGAGGAGAGAGCATGAGCTTGAAGTTGATTGGGTGTTTCCAAGGGTATCTCCCATGAAGGGAGTGATGAGAGTTCGGGAAGAAGGAAACTCAATCCCCGTTATGTCGGTCCGTACCGGATTGTGAAACAGGTTGGCAAGGTAGCATATGAGTTGCAGTTCCCTCAAAATTGCTTCAATCCATCTAGTTTTCCATGTATCGCTTTAAAGAGCTATTTAGGTGACCAGCTCTAGTTGTTCTGGTGGATAGTGTCAGTGTGAAATATAGCCTAAGTTATGAGGAGGTTCTAGTAGAAATACTTGATCATAAGGTTCAGATGCTAAGGAACAAAGAAGTAGCATCAATCAAGGTTTTGTGGAGGAATCGAAAGGCATGTTGAAGGAGCTACAGGAAGCATAGCGAGATATGATGGCTGAATATACATCTATTCCCTTCTGACTTAGTTTCAGCTTGGTATCAGTTTCCTCCTTGTACTCTATTCAGTTTCATGTTTCAGTTCATATTGCCCCAGTTATTTTCATGTCAATGTACATAATAGTGATTCATGAGTTCAGTTCAGTTATGTAGTTCATTCTAGAGACAGTCACTCAATCAGTTTAAGCTCTAAGTGTTCAATAATTTGCATGCTAGTTGCATTTCTCAGTTTTGCAATATGTTTACCCACATTTGGGGATGAATGTTACCAAGGGGGATATATATCATGCCCTGAAAGGTCCTAAGACTAGACTCGAGAATTGGAAATGAAAAGAAATAGGAAATCTAATATTTCTTCTTAGAAAGACTCGTTGTACGGAATTCGTTGGTGAATATAACTATTACACCACATAATTTTTTTTTGGTATTTGATGTTTGTATGCTAGGTTAGGAAGTAAGAGTTGTATACAGGTCGTAGATGACAAGAAAAAATGTATGCAGAACGGAAAACAAAAGAAGTATATGAAGTTTATAAGTAAGGATAAATTTTAAATAAGCCATATCTCCCAATATATAATGAATTAGAAGCACCACGACTATTAAATTAAAGGTCTTTGGGTCTAGTTTTCATAACATCAAACCGTTTGTCAATCGGAGTTCAAACTAACAAGTTATGGGCATTTTTACAGAAGCACCCGGAGGCGCTGACGTGGGCATGTCGCCGTAGCGCCTCCACCGCCCTATTTACTTAAAATCTCATCTTTCACTTGTAGAAAACATTTTTATCTAAGTATAAATCGACCATCTTTCTAAGGATTCAATTTCTCTCTCAATTCCAGCAGCTAGGACAAAGAAAATCAAGGAGGAACATCAAACAAAGTTCAAGTAAATTACAAGATAAGTTGAGAATACTTTGCCTAGTGTCTAGGGGCTGTTTTGGAGCTCTTTTTGGCAAGATTTTGAAGGAGTTTTCTGCATTTCAAAAATTTTTGAACTGCCTATATATCCCTTTTTGAGTAGGTGTTGAAAGCAGGAGGAAAGGTAATGATTTCTCCCCTTTAGCCTCTCAAATTGCAAAGAAAAAATCCGGAAATTGGCAGCTAAATGAGCTGCCGATGGACTCTTTGTGAGCTTAGTTTTGCTTGTTTTCCTTAGGATTTTTAGCTGTTTCTTATTCTGGAATTATACTTCATATTGAGGGGGAAAATTACAGTAGAACTAAAGTAAAAATTTCCTCCTTGTTTCTCCCTCAAAAGTTAGTAAAAACTAATTGAGAAAATGGCTAAATGTTGTTGATGTTGCCGTGTGTTGTTGTTGCTATTGGCATTGCCTTTAGTTAGTTATTACGAGCTACATTATGTGCTACAGATTAAGCTTGTTGTTGTCCTATAAAACCACTAGATTAAGGAGGTGGAAGGCTGATCACTGAAATAGGAAATCGGCTAAAGAAAAGTTCATCCGAAAAAGCTATGTAAGTCACGCGTCCATTGTTCTTTTAAGCACAATCCATGCGTGGTGAATTGAATGAGCCAGAAACCTCTTTACAAGTCTCAAGGAAGAATCTTAAGTTTAATTTAAGCATTAAAGTTTCATGTTTAATTGAGGTTAAATGTTAAAGATTATGCCTAGCCGAAGTGGAGTCATCTAAAGTGATGATATTGTGTTGATTGTTTTCGTAGTTGTACATCGAGTTTGAGATCCCTAAGCGTGGGCATTGTTTGCTGGTCCTTACTGTCTCTTATATATATATATATATATGTGTGTGATGTGTGTGTGTGTGTGTGTGTGTTTGTGTGTGTGTGTGTGTGTGATGTTAATTGTGTTTAAAGGCTTGGTTGCTAACTGAAATTGGTGACAGATCCAAGATGATAACGTGTAAATGATTTTAAGCCAAGTAAAGACGTCGAGAGATATTAAGGGTAAACAGTCTTAATGAATTATGTGCAGTTATGGTTGTCCTTTATCTTATGTGTATGTTATGAAATATATGTCGGGTAAGGAGATTTCATAATCCCTTTCCCTTAAGCCGAGCGACAAGCTAGTGAGATTTCAAGCTCCAATGTCCCTTGAACACGATCTATAAATTTTGTTGAAACTATTAGGTTATCCGTAGTTCCTTACGATTTATACAAGTTTTGAATACATGCATGTAAGTTCTATTTTATAGCTTTACATGTTATATGTACTCATAGTTATGCATTATAGAAGGAAGACTATCTTGAGCCCACATGTTTAGTATTTATCATTTCTATGCTATATTATTAAGTTGGTCTAGTATAGTCCATATCGGCTCCATTTATAATATTGTTTAAGATTTATTGTTTTACCCAGTGTGGTACAGAAGCCAGAGTGCTAGTGTTATTTTTACCACAGTGTAGTACACCGGCTAGTTTGAATTTTACCCGTGTGGCCGCAGCTGGGGTATTTTTCATTTTTACCCCGGTGTGGTACACTAGTTGGACGAATTGTATGTAGATTTTATGATGGGTTGGACGCTGGCATTTGAATTTATAGTCTTTGTTATTGCATTAGATGATTGCTTTTACACTTCAATAGTTACTATGAGGTTTACATTTTAAAAAGGATTCCGAATTCGTTACTATTCCTTATTTGAGCCCAATTATCATTTTTATCTTATATGTTTGCTTTCAGTATTACATGCCGAGTACATTTTATTCGTATTGACGTCCCTTCATCTTGGGACCCTTCACACGAATTGTGTTCGCGGTACAGGCCGAGGCACAGATCATAGGATGCAATATGAGGCAGATTTCAGCGAAATGGTGGTATGCTCCTCTCTTCCAAGAGCCATGTCCTAGTTTTGACTATTTTGAGTTTTGTGTATAGCATGGAATGGCCAAACCCCTGTCCCATGCATTTTAGTTTTGTTTTTACCTTTGTAGGGTTGATATGGACTAGTTTGTATAGTAGTGTTAGTTGTGTAGTTGTGTTGGTTTTCTGTTTCTTTATAGCTTTATTGTATCCTTGTCGGCTTTCCAGGGTGCATATTTGTTATTGTCAAGGCATTATGGGTCCAGTATTTATCTTGGTTGGTGGTGACAGGAGGCTTGGTCAACCTTAGTGTTACATTTATAGATGATATATAGGCGGCTTCTCGATCAATCATGAATCGAGTGCCAGTTGCGCCCTACCCTAGATTTGGGGCGTGAAGACTTAGTATCGAAGTGGTGTCCTAGGAGTTCACAAAGAAATTTCTAGTAAATTATTGCTTATGGGTATGTAATGCACCATACTTATAATCAGGAGGCTACGGGACATCTAAGAATTGTTTTGCACTTCTTCTATTAATAGTTCGTGCTATAGGTCAAGGTCACTTAGAATACATTGATATCTAAAAATGGTGTTATTGTTTTAGAGTATGCCTGTGACAAGGAAGATTATTACGAGGTTGATTAGCACAACCTTCAGGGAGGGTACTACTCGCCCTCCCGGTAGATTAGGGAACAGGTTAGAGGCTTAGAGTGAGTCTCTCCTACTCTAAGTATTACAGTTCCTCCTGCACCGGTCAGAGCAATGGTAGATAGACCTCTAGCTCTTCCCGCACCAGCAACACCTAAGGGTAGTAGAGAGGTAGAGTCTCCCGCGCTGTGGTACCTCCGGAGTTGTAAGCGAAAGGACAGAGATGTGTAGGTAGCTTTTCATCTAATAGCTTGTATAGCCGCGAGGTTAGAATTAGGCGATTGGAGGGCGATAAGAGACATAGAGGCCAGGCAATTGAGAGTTCTAGGGGTCGCGAGTTCTTGAGTTTAGGCCTCTAATATTCACCCGGATCGAGACCCGAGCGAGGATCCTCACGGCTTTATTGATCAGACTTATAGGGTGTTGAAGGTTATGTGAGCTACAATGACTGAGGAAGTAGGGTTGACGGCCTTTAGACTATGTGATGTGGCCATATTGTGGTATGGCGCTTGGGCTCAATCCAGAGGACCTGATGCACTGCCAGCTGAGTGGGAAGAGTTCTCCGAGGACTTTATACACCACTATCAACTTGAGAGCTTCGATAGGCTTGAGCGAGGCGGTTTTGCACCTAGAGAAGGGAATTATGAGTTTGCGTGAGTATTGTCATGGGCTTAATTCTCTTGCCAAGTATGCTTCTCATAGTTCAATAGATGGAGATACGAGTTCATTGGTTCGTGTTAGGGTGGGGCTTCATATATCTTGAGATTGTTTGGTATCTACTCTAGGGCACATGGACATTCGAATTCCAGGCTTTCTTCCCAAAGGGTGGAGGATTTGGTTCATCAATTACGGGATACTCGGAGACAGCGGGGAGCAACGAAAGAGAACTAGGGTGTAGGTCTAATAGAGGGTCGTAAAAGGTGACCCCGGGGGATAAGTCATCCAGGAAGTAAGTTAGGCCTACAGGGAGTGACCCACCTCAGTTTCAGGGACAGAGAAGAGACCAAGGTCCAACTCCATCTAGCTCTCGACGATAGGAGCGGGCGGGGCAGAGGCAACCACCATTGCCACCTGGTCCTCAGTGTGGGAAATCTTATTCGGAGTCGGTGTCTCGAGGGGAAAAATGCCCATGCTATCATTGTGGAAGCCAGGGCTCTTTTTGAGGGATTGTTTAGATAGGGTCGAGGCGGATCACGCACGATCATGGTTGCTTCGTCATCCTCCGTTTGGCTTCCCAGACCTAATCCTCAGTTGGAAGTAGGCCATGGCGGGCGGAGAGGAGAAAGTCGTCTAGTTTTGGGGCAGCCCAGGTGATTTTATTCTTTGGACGATCGACAGGACTAGGGGGTCTCACTTGATGTTATTACAGGTACTTTGATTATTTATTCTTGTTCAATATATGTATTACTTAATCTTGGTTCTACACTCTATTATGTCACACCATTGGTTGAGAGTTAGTTTGAGATATTCTACGAGTTATTATCTTTATCATTTGTTGTTCCTACACAAATTAGTGAATCTATGTTAGCTAGACGAGTTTACCGGAACTGTGTAGTATTGGTATGTGATAGATAAACCTTAGATGATCTAGTTAATCTTGAAATGGTTGATTTTGAAGTGATTATGGGTATGGATTGGTTGGCTTCATGTTATGCTAATGTTGATTGCGAGCTAAGGTTGTCCCGAGATTCAATTTTCCCAACGAGCTGGTCAGGAATGGCAAGGTAATGCCTCTACGCCTAAGGTAAGTTTATTTCATACCTTAACGCTAGAAGTTGATATCCAAAGGTTGAATTTCTCACTTGGTTTGGGTAAGAAACTTGTAATGAGCCTTTGATTCTCCGATCCAATTCCTATTGTAAATGAGTTCCCCAAGAGTCTTTCCGGAGGATTTTCCTAGAATCCCTCCCTAAAAGGGAATAGATTTTTCTATTGATCTACTTCCAGGTACTCAGCATATATCAATCAGTCCCTCCTTACAGAATGGCTCAGGAGTAGAACTAAGGGGTGAAGGAGCGGTTGAAAGATGCACTCAAGAAGGATTCATTAGGCTAGTGCTCGCCTTAGGGTGCACCAATGCTTTTTGTGCGGAAGAAAGATGGGTCATTAAGAATGTGTATTGACTAGAGGCAACGGAATAAAGGAGTACATTAAGAAAAAGTACCCACTTCCTAAGATTCATGACCTGTTTTATTAGTTACAAGGTGACGGATGCTTCTCAAAAGGTGATTTGAGATGTTTGGGTACCATCGATTCTGGATTAGAGAAGTTAGGATCCCTAAGACTTCCTTCCGAACTAGATATGGCCATTATGAGTTCTTAGTGATGTCATTTGGGTTTACTAATGCCACAGATGCTTTTATAGACCTGATGAATCAAATTGTTTCCAGAGCGCTGCTTGATGTATTTGTGATAGTCTTCATTGACGATATTACGATTTACTCGCGATCCGCGGCTGAGCATGCATATCATTTTGAGCAGTGGCTAAGAACTCTCCAGCAGCACAAGTTTTATGCTAAATTTTCTAAATGTGAGTTCTGGCTGACATTTGTAGCTTTTCTTGGTCATATAATTACGGATGAAGGTATAAGAGTGGATAGTCGGCGGATGGGGAAGTAAAGAGTAGGCCTAGACTCTCGAGTCCTACAAAGGTTCGTAATTTTCTAGGATTGTGAGTTAGTATTGCAGATTTGTGGAAGAGTTTTCTACTATCTCGCACCATTGACTAAGCTGGCGATAAACAACAAAGTTTAGTGGTTGGAGGAGCGTTAGCATAGTTTTCCAAAAGTTGAAAGATGGGTTGACCTCGGCACCTATCTTGACTCTTCACGAAGAGGTACAGAGAGTTATGTGGTTTATTGTGACACTTTCAGGATCGGCTTAGGCTGTGTTTTGATGCAACGCGGTAAAGTTATTGCCTATGCTTCAGGAAGCTGTGGAAGCACGAGAAAAATTACCCTACCCATGATCTATTTAGCGGTGATGTTGTGGCGAAGATGCAGTGTCACTACCTTTATGGGGTACGTGTTCATATTTTACGGATCGAAGAGCCTTGATTACCTATTCCAGCGAGGAAGGAGTTGAATTTACTCTAGAGAACATGGTTAGAATTGCTGAAAGATTATGATGTTAGCATTACGTACATTCGGGAAAAGCAAATGTTGTAGCTGATGCGCTCAGTCGCAATTCCATGGGTAGTTTGAGTCATATTCAAGTTCACATGATTCAAATGACTAAGACTCTACAACAATTGGCTTACTTATAGATTTGGTTATTGGATGCTGAAGATGGGGGTGTTATTGTCAAAAAACAACAAAATCCTCCTTGGTAGTGGAGGTAAGCAACGATAATATGATGATTATGAGGTAGTCTTAGTAAGAGACAATATGCTGTGAAGTAGAGTCTATTTGATTAGGACACGATGGAGTTCTTAGATACCGGGGTCGTCTATGTGCACTAATGTGGGTGAACTACGAGAACAGATTATGAATGAAGCTCATAACTCTCGGTATTCAGTACTCCCGAGTGCCACAAAGATGTATCATGACCTGAGAGCTATATTGGTGGTGACATGAAAAAGGACATCACGGGTCTTGTGACTCGGTGTCTAATTTTCACCAGGTGAAGATTGAGCACCCAGAGGTCTGGAGGTCTAATGCTTAGGATATAGAAATTCTAACCTAGAAATGGGAGGTGATTGATATGTATTTTATCAAAGGATTGCCTCAAACAAGCAGGAAGTATGATTCTATTTGAGTAATGGTTGATAGATTGACTAAATCAATTCACTTCTTTCCAGTTAGGACTACATATGCTCAGAGGATTATGCTAGAGCTTTATATACAGGAGATAGTTCACCTACATGGCGTCCCCTTGTCCATTATTTTAGACAAAGGTGCTCGGTTCATAGCAAGCTTCTTGAATTCTTTCTAGAAAGGCTTGGGCACTTAGGTAAGCCTCAGTACCGCATTTCATCCTTAGACATACGGATAGGCTGAACGCACCATTCAGACGCTTAAAGATATGTTGTCGGCCTGTGTTTTAGATATTTGCGGAGTAATTTGGGATGATCATGTTTCCTTGATGGAGTTCGCCTATAATAACAACAACCAGGCAAGTATTTAGATAGCGCCATATGAAGCTTTGTATGGGTGAAAGTGTAGGTAACTAGTGCGCTAGATTTGAACTTCGGTGGTAGAGTTATTGGGGCAAGACTTAGTGCAGCGAGGCTATTTACAAGGTGAAACATAGTAGAGATCAGCTTCAGAAGGCCCAAAGTAGGAAGAAGTCTTATGCGGATGTACGTCGTTGAGCGTTGGAGTTTTCTGTTAATGATTGGGTCTTCCTGAATGGGTAAGCATATGAAAGGCATCATGCCATTTTGGCCAAAAGGGCTAGCAGAGACCTAGATATGTTAGGCCTTACAAAGTTATCTGTAGGATAGGCAAAGTAGCCTGTGGTTGGGTGCCACGAGTTATGGCGGTCCACCTAGTATTTCATGTATCGATGTTGCGGAAGTGTACTTAGGAGACTCAACCCGCATTATGCCTACCGATGATGTTTAAATTTCTGAGGAGATGAGCTATACCAAGGTCCAAGTTTCTATACTTGACCGGCAAGTCAGGAAACTTTGAACTCAAAAAGTCTCCTTAGTTAAAGTATAGTGGAAAGTAATAACATCGAGAAGTAACTTGAGGAGGAAATGAAGAAAGTATCCTCACCTATTCACAATGCAGAAATGATATTGGTATGTGTGTTTCATACCTAAGTTACTGAGTATCTATTTTGAAGCATATTAAGTGAAAATTAATATCCATTCGAGGATGAATGTTGGGAGAATATTACACCCCAAATTTTTTGTAATTATTTGATGATTGTATGCTAGGATAAAGGGATGTACGGGTTGTATATTGGTCGTATATGACCGAGAAACATGTACAAACTTAAAAAACAAAGAGTATGTGAAGTTCATAAGTATGTGAAGTTCATAAGTAAAGGTAAATTTTAATGTGATATCTCCCAATATATAATAAAATAGAAGCCCAACGACCTATCAAATTAAGGGTCTTTTAGTCTAGTTTTTAGAACATCAAACTTCTTGTAAATCAGAGTGTGATGTAAGAAGTTATGGGCATTTTACCGAAGCACCTCGAGCGGTGACGCGGGCATGACACCCTAGTGCCTCCACTGCCCTATTTACTTAAAATCTTATTTGGATCTTCTAGAAAACATTTTTAAATTGACCAGCTTGCTAAGGATTCCATTTCTCTCTCAATTCCAACAACTAGGATAAAGAAAATCAAGGAGGAACATCAAGCAGAGTTCAAGCAAATCACAAGATAAGCTGAGATAACTTTGCGAAGTGTACTAGAGGCATTTTTGGAGCTTGTTTTGGCAGGGTTTTGAGTAGGTATTGAAACCAGGAAGAAAGGTAAGGATTTCTCCATTTAAACCTCTCAAATTGCGAAGAGAATATCTGGAAATTGGCAGCTAAGTGAGTTGCCGATGGACTCTTTGTGAGCTGAGTTTTGCTCGATTTCCTTAGGCTTTTTGGTTGTTTCTTGTTCTGAAATTATACTTCATATTGAGGGGAAGAGTTACAGTAGAACTAAGGTAAAATTTCCTCTTGTTTCTCCCTCAAAAGTTAGTGAAAACTAATTGAGAAAATGGCTAAATGCTATTGATGTTGCTGTGTGTTGTTGTTTCTATTGTGACAACCTTTGGTTAGTTATTTTGGGATACATTTTGTGCTATAGATTTAGCTTGTTGTTGTCATATAAAACCACTAGATTAATGAGGTTGAAGTCTGATCATTGAAATAGACAACCGGCTAAAGAAAAGTTCATCGGAGAAAGGTATGTAAGGCGCCCGTCCATCGTTCTTTTAAGCACGATTCGTGCGTTGTGAATTGAATGAGCCATCAACCTCTTTACAAGTCTCGAGGAAGTGTTTTAAGCATCATTTAAGTTTTAAAGTTTCATAGTTTATTGAGGTTAAATTTTAAAAATTATGCCTAGCCGAAGTGGGGCATCTAAAGTGTGATATTGTGTTTATTGTTGTCATAGTTGTATATCGAGTTGGAAACCCCTCAGCGTGGGCATTGTTAGCTGGTCCTTACTGTATTATGTATATATATATATATGTGTGTGTGTGTGTGTGTGTGTGTGTGTGTGTGTGTGTGTGGTTGTGTGTGATGTTAAATGTGTTTAAAGGTTTGGTTGCTAACTGAAATTGGTGAAAGATCCAAGATAATGATGTGTAAATGATTTTAAGCCAAGTAAAGACATCACAAGATATTATGGGTAAATGAGCTTATTGTGTTAGGATTACCTAGTCATGGTTGTCCTTTATTTTATGTGTACATTATGAAATATGCCAGGCCAAGGGGAGATTTCATAATCCCTTTCCCTTAAGCAGAACGACTAGTTAGCGAGTCTCCGAGCTCTAATGTCCCTTGAACACGATCTATAAATTTTGTTGAAACTCTTAGGTCATCCGCAGTTCCTTATAATTTATACAAGTTTTGAATACATACATTTAAGTGCTATTTTATTTCTTTACATGTTATATGTGCTCACTTGCAGTTATGTATTACGAAGGAGGCCTATGCAGGCCACATGTTTAATATACGTCATTTCTATGTTATACGTATTAAATTGGTCCTGTATAAGCCATATCGGCTCCATTTATGATTTTGTTTAAGATTTATTGATTTTATCCTGGTGTGGTACACCAACTGTAGGTATTATTATTTTACCCCGAGGTAGTACACCGGCTAGACGGATTTTACCCCAGAGTGGTACACTGGCTAGAGACATTTTTATTTTTACCCCGGTATGGTACACTTGTTGGACGGATTGTATATAGATTTTATGGTCAACTGGCTGCTGGCATTTCATTTATAGTCTTTGTTGTGCATTATATGATCGCATTTACACTTCAATAAGAGTTATTGTCAGGTTTCTATTTTCAGGATTCCGAGTTGGTACTATTCCTTATTTCTGGCCCAGTTATCATTTTTATCTTATTTGTTCTCATATTTCAGCCTTACATACCTGTACATTTTATTTGTATTAACGTCCCTTCATCTTGGAACTCTTCCTCCAATCGCGTTGTAGGTACAAGCTGAGGCTAAGATCATAGGACGTAGTAGGAGCCAAATTTCAGTGGAATAGTGGTATGCTCCTCTCTTCCAAGAGTCATGACCTAGTTTTGACTATTTTGAGTTTTGTGTACAGCATGGGTAGGCCGGGGCCCTATCCCATGCATTTCAATTTGTTTACTCTGTAGAGGCTGATGTGGACAAGTTTGTATAGAAGTGTTGTTTGCATAGTCATGTTGGTTTTCCATTTCTCTATTTCTCTTTATTGTAGCATTGTCGGCTTTCCTAGTTGAATATTTATTATTTGTCAAGGCATTATGGGTCCAGTATTTATCTTGGTTGGTTGTGACAGGTGTCTTGGTCATCCTTAGTGTTACATTTATATATGCTACATTGCTGGCTTCTCGATCAATCATGAATCAAGTTCCAGTTACGCCCTACCCCAATTTTAGGGTGTGACACTAACGACCCATTGGATGTGCCTATAGTGAAAAGCTACAAAATTGAACTTGAGAGTAACAGGTCTAGGAACGACCAATTGTGTGATGTAACGAGTCATTGTATGTGGGTTGTCATGAAGGTGGGCTTGGTCAAAGAAGGTTGTCATGAGTCGTTGCATGTGCCCGTTGGGAGGATTGTCAGGATGGGAGCAGTGGTGGCAACGGCTGGCAATGACGAGCCATTGGAGCTGGTAACGACCTAATCACCGAGTCCAGTTACTCTTGCCATGCTCCTAGAAGGAAAAGTAGGTTTAAGAGATAAAAGAAGTTCAAATGGCAAAAGCCTATTGGTAGAAGATCCAAATTCACCCGGTGAACAAAATACTTCAGGAGAAAGGTCCACGCAGGTTCATGCCATGCGTCGACTTGGAGGCATTTATGGTTATAGGTTCTGTGTGGGTCATGATAAACTTGTTATGGAGCAAAGGTTTAGAGTATCCTATAGTTTATGAAAGTTGCATTAAGTATAGTTTTTTTCATGGATGTGAAGAACGCCACACTTATGACGAAGAGGCTACGAAACATCTTAGGAAATTTCCCTTATTTCATGATCTATGTTGTGTGATGAAGTATCTTTCAATTCTTCTAGCTCTTGCTATATGCGTTTGTGGAATCATGCCTCCACGCTGAGTTAATGGAAGAACGAACGGAAATGGAAAAGAAAATAGCTATGAGAATGGCAACGGAGATGGGCTCCATCAAGCCTCACCAACCCTAGACAATCATGTGTTTGAGCAGGTTGCCATGCTGAGTTTAGGGAAACCACTCAAACGTTGGCATAGGTGTTGACCGCAGCAGTGGAAAAGGACCCATATGAGTTCATTTGGGAGATTCAGAAGATCACTCAAGTTATGGGAGTAATGGGGGAAAAGTGTGCAAAACCTAGCATCTTATTTGTTAGAAGGGGTTGCTTATATTTTGTACAAATAGTGGAAGGATGATCGGGGAATTGGAGCGGGTCCCATTGGTTGGGATGAGTTTCTCACCACATTCTTTGACCAATTTTTACCTCAAAGATGAGGATAATCAAGGCAACATAGTTTGTGAATTTGAGACAGAACAGCATGACAGTTCAAGAGTATGCTCTATAGTTCACCCATTTTTCCAAGTGCCCGCTAGAGATGGTGGCCGATTAGAGGGCTCGGGTGAGCAGATTTGTGAGCGGGATAGCAGACTACTTGGTCAAGGATTGTAGGACCATTATACTACACCAGGACATCGAGTTCTATGGATTGGTTTTTTATGCCTAGCAAATGGATGAAGTGCATTTGAGGGAGAGGGAGAGAGAGGACAAGAGGGCCAGGACAGATAGTTTTGGGTTGTCCCAGTAGAGGTCGGGTGGTGGACATCGTCAGCAGTCCCACCATAGGTCATCGGCCATAGTGCCATCATCATCTTTGAGTAAGTGTTTAAACCAGGAAGAAAGGTAAGGATTTCTCCCCTTTAAACCTCTCAAATTGCGAAGAGAAAATATGGATATTGGCAGCTACGTGAGCTGCCGATGGACTCTTTGTGAGCTGAGTTTTGCTCGATTTCCTTAGGCTCTTTGGATGTTTCTTATTCTGAAATTATACTTCATATTGAGGGGAAGAATTACAGCAGAACTAAGGTAAAATTTCCTATTGTTTCTCCCTAAAAAGTTAGTGAAAACTAATTGAGAAAATGGCTAAATGCTATTGATGTTGCCGTGTGTTGTTGTTGCTATTGTGACAGCCTTTGGTTAGTTATTTTGGGATACATTTTGTGCTATAGATTTAGCTTGTTGTTGGCCTATAAAACCACTAGATTAAGTAGGTTTAAGGCTGATCATTGAAATAGGAAAACGGCTAAAGAAAAGTTCATCGGAGAAAGGTATGTAAGGCGCCCGTCCATCGTTCTTTTAAGCACTAGTCATGCATTGTGAATAGAATGAGCAAGAAACCTCTTTACAAGTCTTGAGATAGTATGTTAAGTTTCATATAAGGTTTAAAGTTTCATGTTTTATTGAGGTTAGATGTTAAAGATTATGCCTAGCTGAAGTGGGGCATATAAAGTGTGATATTGTGTCGATAGTTGTTGTAGTTTTACATTGAGTAGGAGACCCCTCAGCGTGGGCATTGTTAGCTGGTCCTTACTGTTTGTTATACATATATATGTGTGTGTGTGTGTGTGTGTTAAATGTGTTTAAAGGTTTGGTTTCTAACTTAAATCGGTGAAATATCTAAAATGATGATGTGTAAACGATTTTAAGCCAAGTAAACATGTTGCGAGCTATTAATGGTAAACGAGCTTATTGAATTAATATTACCTGATTATGCTTGTCCTTTATCATATGTGTATGTTATGAAATATTCCAGTCCAAGGGGAGATTTCATAATCAATTTCCCTTAAGCTGAATGCCAAGCTAGAGAGCCTCCGAGATCTAATGTCGCTTGAACACGATCTATAAATTTTTTTGAAACTAATAGGTTACCCGCAGTTCCTTATGATTTATACAAGTTGAATACATGCATCTAAGTGCTATTTTCTAGCTTTACATGTTATATGTGCTTCCTTGCAGTTATATATTTTGAAGGAGGCCTATGCAGGCCACAATTTTTAGTATTCCTCATTTCTATGCTATACGTATTAAGTTGGTTCAGTAAAAGCCATATCGGCTCCATTTATGATTTTATTTAAGATTTATTAATTTCACCCAATCTGGTACACGGGCTGGAGGTATTGTTATTTTATCTTGATGAGGTACACTGGCTAGATGGATTTTACCTTGGTGTGGTACACCGGCTGGAGGCGTTTTTATTTTTACCCCGGTGTGGAACACTAGCTGGACGAATTGTATGTAGATTTTATGATCGGTTAGGAGTTGGAATTTTTTTTATAGTCTTTGTTGTGCATTAGATGATTGCATTTACACTTCAATAATGAGTTATTGTTAGGTTTCTGTTTTCAGGATTCCGGGTTGTTACTATTCCTTCTTTCTGGCCCAGTTATCATTTTTATCTTATATGTTTACACGTTTCAGCCTTACATACTAGCACATTTTTTTTAATATTAATGTCCCTTCATCTTGGGACCCTTCCTGTAATCGTGCTGCAGATACAGGCTGAGCCTCAGATCATCAGACGCATTAGGAGCCAGATTTCAGCGGACTAGTGGTATGCTCCTCTCTTGCAGGAGCCATGTCCTAGTTTATACTATTTTGAGTTTAATGTATAGCATGAGTAGGCCAGGGCCTTGTCTCGTGCATTTTAGTTTGTTTATTCTGTAGCAGCTAATATGGACTAGTTTGTATCATAGTGTTGGTTGTGTAGTCATGTTTGTTTTTCATTGCTCTGTTTAGCTTTATTGTAGCCTTGTCGGCTTTTCAGGTTGCATATTTATTATTGTCAAGGCATTATGAGTCCAGTATTTATCTTGGATGGTGGTGACAGGTGGCTTGGTCAGCCTTAGTGTTACATTATATTAGATGCTATATAACCGGCTTCTCGATCAATCATGAATCGAGTGCCAGTTGTGCCCTACCCCAGTTTTTGGGCGTGACAGAATTGGTATCAAAGCGACATCGTGTGCTAGGGATTTCACAAAGCCGTGTTTAGTAGAGTCTTGCTTATGGGTATGTTGTGCACCATACTTATAATCAGGAGGCTACAGGACATTTAGGAATTGTTTCACTTCTTTGTTTCACTTCTTTTACTAATTGTTCGTGCTATAGGTTGAGGTCATAAGTACTGTGATATCTAAATCGTGTTATTATTTTAGAGTATTCCTGCGACAAGGAAGATTATTACGAGGTTGATTGAAACAACCATTGGGGAGGGTACTAGTCGCCCTCTAGTAGATTAGGGAGACAGGTTAGAGGCTCAGAATGAGTCTCCTACCCCAAGTATTACAATTCCTCCTACTCCAGTCAGAGAAATGGCAGATAGACCTCCAGCTCCTCCCGCACCAATAGTACCTGAGGGTATTAGAGTGGCAGACCCTCCCGCGCCTGTGGTACCTCCGGTTGTTCCGGATGGACAAGGTCTTTAGGTAGCTGTTCAACTAATGGCTCGTATAGCTACAGGTCAGGAGAAGCAATTGGAGGCGATAGAGAGACATGGAGGCTAGGCAACTGAGTGTTCAAGGTCCTGCGAGTTCTTGAGTTTAAGACCTCCTATATTCACTGGAGTAGACCCGAGCGAGGATACTCAGTACTTTATTAATCAGACTTATAGGGGGTTGAAGGTGATGTGATCTACAACGTTTGTGGAAGTAGAGTTGTCGGCCTTTAGACTACGTGATGTGACCGTATTATGGTATGAGGCTCTGGCTCGATCCAGAGGAGCTAATGCAGCACCAGCTGAGTGGGAAGACTTCTCTGAGGCCTTTATGCACCACTATCAACCCCAGGAGCTTTGAAAGGCTCGAGCTGAGCAGTTTTTGCACCTAGTGCAAGGAAGTATGAGTGTACGCGAGTATTGTCTTCAGGTTAATTTTCTTTCCAAGTATGCTCCACACATGGTTCAAACGATGGAGGATAGAGTTCATCGGTTCTTGTTAGGGTTGGGGCTTTATATAGATTGAGATTGTTTGGGGGCATCTACTCAGGAGCACATGGAAATTTCATGAATTCAGGCTTTTTCCCAAAGGGTGGAGGATTTGGTTCATCAATTACGGGACACTCGGAGATAGCAGGAGCAACGAAAGAGATCTAGGATTGTGGGTCCTTACAGAGGGCGTCAGGGTGACCAAGGGGCTCAGTTATCTAGGGAGTAAGTTAGGCTTGTAGGGAGTGCCCCACCTCAGTTTTAGGGACAGCGAACAGACCAAGGCCCAGCTCCATCTAGCTCTCGACGATAGGAGCAGGTGGGGCAGAGGAGACCACCAATGTCGCCTTGTCCTTAGTGTGGGAAACTCATTCAGGTAAGTGTCATCAGGGGAAAAATGTATGATATTGTTGTAGGAAGCCAGGGCACTTTATGAGGGATTGTTCAGATAGGGTTGAGGGAGATCAGGCACGATCAGCGGTTGCTTCATCATCCTCCATTCGGTTTCCCAGACCTGATCCTCAGCTGCAACTAGGCCGTGGTATAGGTAGAGGGAGAGAGGCTTCTAGTTCTTGGGTAACCCAGAATCAATTTTATGCTTTGGTCAGTCAACAGGACCAGGAGGCCTCACCTGATGTTGTTACAAGTACTTTGATTATTTATTCTCGTTCAGTATGTTCCATACATGATCCTGGTTCTACACTCTCTTATGTTACACAATTGGTTGCGATTGAGTTTGAGACAGTTCCTGAGTTAATTGGCAAAACTATGTTAGCTAGACGAGTTTAGCAGAACTATGTAGTATTGGAATGTGATAGATCAACCTTAGCTTATCTAGTTGAGCTTGAAATTGTTTATATTGTGGGTATGGATTTGTTGGCATCATGTTATGCTAATGTTGGTTGCGGAGCTAAGGTTGTCAGATTCAATTTTCCTGGTGAGCCAGTTCAGGAATGGCAAGGTAATGCCGCTACGCGTAAAAGTAAGTTCATTTCATACCTTAAGGCTCAGAAGTTGATATCCAAAGGTTGTATTTCTCACTTTGTTCGGGTAAGAAACTTTAAATGTGAGCCTGTGACTTTCCAGTCAATTCCTATTGTAAATGAGTTCCCTGAGGTCTTTCTAGAGGATTTTCCTAGAATTCATCCTGAAAGGGAGATAGATTTTGCTACTGATCTACTTCCAAGTACTCATCATATATCGATCCCTTCTTACAGAATGGCTCAAGAGGAGCTAAGGGGATTGAAGGAGAAGTTGAGAGATTTGCTCGAGAAGGGATTCATTCGACCAAGTGTATCGCCATGGGGTGCACCAGTGCTCTTTTTGCAAAAGAAAGATGGGTCATTAAGAATGTGTATTGACTACAGGAAGCTGAATAAGGTTAAAATTAAGAACAAGTACCCACTACCAAGAATTGATAAGTTACAAGGTGCCAGATGCTTCTCAAAGATTGATTTGAGATCCGGGTACCATCAATTACGGGTTAGGGAAGTTGATATCCTTTAGACTGCCTTCAGAACTAGATATGGCCATTATGAGTTCATAGTGATGTCATTTGGGCTCACTAATGCCCCAACAACTTTTATGGACCTGATGAATCGTGTATTAAGGCCTTTTCTTTATGTATTTGTGATCGTCTTCATTGATGATATTTTGATTTACTCGCGATCGAGGCTAAGCATGTAGATCATTGACAGACTCTCCAGGAGCACATGCTATATGCAAAATTTTCTAAATGTGAGTTCTAGCTGACATCTGTAGCTTCTCTTGGTCATGTAATTACAGTTGAAGGTATATGTGTGGGTAGTCAGAAGATATAGACAGTGAAGAGTTGGCCCAGACACTTGAGTCCTACAGAGATTCGTAGTTTTTTGGGATTGGCCAGTTAATATCGTAGATTTGTAAAAGGTTTTTCTACTATCTCCGCGCCATTAACAAAACTGACTCATAAAGAAACATAGTTTCAATGGTCAAAGGCGTGTGAGCGTAGTTTTCAGGAGTTGAAAGATAGGATGACCTCAACACCTGTCTTGACTCTTCAAGAAGGTACAAAGGGTTATGTGGTTTATTGTGATGCCTCCAGGATCGTCTTAGGCCACATTTTGATGCAACAAGGCAACTGAGGAAACACGAGCAGAATAACCCTACCCATGATCTGGAATTGGCAGCAGTGGTGCTCGAACTGAAGATCTGGCGTCACTACCTTTATGGGGTACATGTTCATATTTTTATGGATCATAAGAGCTTTAAGTACCTATTCTAGCAGAAGGAGTTGAATTTACACCAGAGAAGGTGGTTAGAATTGCTGAAAGATTATGATGTTAGCAATCTGTATCATCCGGGAAAAACAAATGTTGTAGCTGATGCACTAAGTCGCAAGTTTATGGGTAGTTTGACTCATATTCAAGTTGGTAGGACTAAAATGACGAAGAATCTACAGCAGTTGGCTGACTTACAGATTCGGTTACTGGATGTTGAAGATGGAGGTGTTATTGTCAAAAACACGGTAGAATCGTCCTTGGTAGTGGAAGTTAAGCAATGACAATATGATGATGCAGAGTTAGTCTTACAGAGAGACAATATACTGCAGTATAAGCAGAGCTTATTTGATTTTGTACCTGATGGAGTTCTTAGATACCAGGGTCGTCTATATGTACCTAATATGGGTAAGCTATGAGAACAGATAATAAATGAAGCTAATTTCTCTCAGTATTCAGTACACCCAGGTGCCACAGAGATGCATCGTGACCTGAGGCAACTATATTGGTGGAATGGCATGAAAAAGGACATGAAAGGTCTTGTGACTCAGTTTCTTAATTGTTAGCAGGTGAAGATTGAGCATCAGAGCCCTGGAGGTCTGATGCAAGATATAGAAATTCCAGTCTGGAAATGGGAGGTGATATATGCATTTTATTACAGGATTGCCTCGAACGTGCAGGAAGCATGATTGTATATGGGTAATAGTTGATAGAATGACAAAATCAGCTCACTTCTTACCAATTAGGACTACATATACTGCAGAGGATTATTCAAGGCTTTATATAGGGGAGATAGTTCACCTACATGGCGTCCCCTTGTCCATTATTTCTAACAGAGGTGCTCAATTCATAGAAAAATTCTGGAAGCCTTTCCAAATAGGCTTGGGCACTCAGGTAAGCTTTAGTACCGCATTTCATCCACAGACAGATGGACAGGCTGAACGCACCATTAAGACGCTTGAAGATATGTTGTATGCCTGTGGTTTAGATTTTGGCGGAAGTTGGGGTGATTATGTTTCCTTGATTGAGTTCTCCTATAATAACAGCTACCATCCAAGTATTTAGATGGCCCCATATGAAGATTTATATGGGTGAAAGTGCAAGTCGCTAGTGGGATGGTTTGAACTTAATGTTATTTGGGCTAGACATAGTGTATCACACTATTGTCAAGGTGAAACTTATTAGAGATCTACTTCAAATGCCCAAGAGTAGGCAGAAGTCTTATGCAGATGTACGTCGTCGAGCGCTGGAGTTTTCTGTTAATGATTGGGTCTTCCTGAAAGTGTCGCCTATGAAAGGCATCATGCGATTTGGCCGAAAGGGCAAGCTAAGCCCTAGATATGTTGGGCCTTACAGAGTTATCTACAGGAAAGGCAAAGTAGCCTATGAGCTGTAGTTGCCACCAGAGTTAGCGACAGTCTACCCCTTATTTCATGTGTCGATGTCGCGGAATTGTATAGGAGACCCAACTCGTGTTATTCCTATCGATGATTTCCAAATTTTTGAGGAGATCACCTACACCGAGGTCCCAGTTGCTATACCTGATCGGAAAGTCATGAAACTTTGGACCAATGAAGTCTCCTCAATTAAAGTATTGTGGCGAAGTAATAACATCGAGAAGTGACTTGGGAGGCTGAGGAGGAAATGGAGAAGAAATATCCTCACCTATTCACAATGTCTATGTGATATTGAGGTATGTGTTTGATACCTGAGTTACTGAGTATCTATTTTGAAGCATATTAGGTGACATTAATTTCCATTCGGGGATGAATGTTCCTAAGTGGGAGGGGGAGAATATTACACCCTGAAATTCTTTTTTGTGATTATTTGATGATTGTATGCTAGGTTAAGGGAAGTATGGGTTGTATATTGGTCGTAGATGACAAGGGAAATGTGTACAAATGGAAAACTAAAGAGTATGTGAAGTTCATTAGAAAGGGTAAACTTTAAATGATCAAATCTCCCAATATATAATGAATTAGATGCCCCACGACCTATCAAATTAAAGGTATTTGAGACTAATTCTTAGAACATCAAAATGACCTTTGAATCAGAGTTTGGAGTAAGAAGTTATGTGCATTTCACCGAAGCACCCCGAGCGGTGATGCGGGCATGACTCCTTAGTGCCTCCACCGCCCTATTTACTTAAAATCTAATTTTGGACTTGTAGAAAACATTTTCTAAACGATCCACTTGCTAAGGATTCCATTTCTCTCTCAATTCCAGCAGCTAGGACAAAGATAACCAAGGAGGAACATCAAGCAATGTTCAAGCAAATCACAAGATAAGGTTAGATTACTTTGCCAAGTGTGCAAGTGGCTGTTTTGGAGCTCGTTTTGGAAAGGTTTTGAAGGGATTTTTCTGTTTTTCAAAATCCTTTTGGACTGCGTATATATCCATACTTGAGTAGGTGTTGAAACCAAGTGGAAAGGTAAGGATTTAGCCCCTTCTAAATCTCTCAAATTGCAAAGCGAAAATCTAGAAATTTGTAGATAAGTGAGTGCCAATGGACAATTTGTGAGATGATTTTTGCTCTTTTTCTTTAGGATTTTTGGCTGTTTTTTTTGGCTGGAATTATACTTCATATTGAGGGGATGAATTACAGAAGAACTAAGGTAAAATTCCTCTTGTTTCTCCCTCAAAAGTTATTGAAAATTAATTGATAAAATGGCTAAATGTTGTTGATGTTGTCGTGTGTTGTTGTTTCTATTTTGACGGCCTTTGGTTAGTTATTTTGGGCTGCCTTTTGTGCTACAGATTAAGCTTTTTGTTGTCCTATAAAACCACTGGATTAAGGAGGTTGAACGCTGAACACTGAAATAGGAAATTAGCTAAGAAAGGTTCATCACAGAAAGGTATGTATGGCGCCCGTCCATCATTCCTTTAAGTACGATTCGTACGTTGTGAATTGAATGATCCAACAACCTCTTTACAAGTATCTAGGAAGTATGTCAAGCTTCATTTAAGATTTAAAGTTTCATGTTTTATTGAGGTCAAATGTTAAAGATTATGCCTAGCCGAAGTGGGTTATCTAAAGTGTGATATTGTGTTGATTGTTGTCGTAGTTGTACATCGAGTTAGAGTCCCCTCAGCGTGGGCATTTCTATATAGTCCATAATGTTAGTATTATAT
>JACEIK010001145.1:170677-222069 GCA_018107945.1 Datura stramonium
CAGCTATTAAGGGTCAATAATCTTATTGAATTGGTATTACCTGTTCATGGTTGTCCTTTATCTTATGTGTAAGTTATGAAATATGCCAGGCCAAGGGGAGATTTTATATCCCTTTCCCTTAAGCCGAACGACAAGATAGCGAGTCTCCGAGCTCTAATGTCCCTTGAACATGATCTATTAATTTTGTTGAAACTATTAGGTCATCTGTAGTTCTTTATGATTGATAAAAGTTTTGAATACATGCATTTAAGTGCTATTTTTTAGCTTTAGATGTTATATGTGCTCACTTGCAGATATGTATTACGAAGGAGACCTATGCAGGCCACATGTTTAGGATTCGTCATTTCTATTCTATACATATTAAGTTGGTCCAGTATTGGCCATATCGTCTCCATTTATGATTTTGTTTAAGATTTATTGATTTTACCTCAGTGTGGTACACTGGCTGGAGGTATGGTTATTTTACCCCAGTGTGGTACACCGGCTGGAGGCATTTTTATTTTTACCCCGGTGTGGTACACTTTCTAAACGAATTGTATATAGATTTTATGATCGGCTGGCCGCTGGAATTTCATTTATAGATTTTCTTGTGCATTAGATGATTGCATTTACACTTCAATAATGAGTTATTGTCAGGTTTCTACTTTTAGGATTCTGGGTTGTTACTATTCCTTGTTTCTTGCCCAGTTATCATTTTTAACTTATATGTTTACAGCTTTTAGCCTTACATACCGGTATATTTTATTCGTACTGACGTCGCTTCACCTTGGGACCCTTTCTACAATCGTGCTGCAGGTACAGGCCGAGGCTCAGATCACCGGACGCATTAGGAGTCAGATTTCAGCAAAATAGTGGTATGCTCCTCTCATCCAGGAGCCATGACCTAGTTTTGACTATTTTGAGTTTTCTATACAGCATGAGCAGGCTGGGGTCCTATCCTATGCATTTTAGTTTGTTTACTCTATAGAGGCTGATGTGGACTAGTTTGTATAGTAGTATTTTTTGTGTAGTCATGTTGGTTTTCCATTGCTTTGTTTAACTTTATCGCAGCCTTTTCGGCTTTCCAGGTTGAATATTTACTATCGTCAAGGCATTATGGGTCCAGTATTTATCTTGGTTGGTCGTGACAGGTTGCTTGGTCAGCCTTAGTGTTACATTTATAGATGCTATATAGCTGGCTTCTCTATCAATCATGAATTGAGTACCAGTTGCGTCCTACCCCAGTTTTGGGGCGTGACACTAATGACCTGGTTGATGTGCTCGTGGTGAGAAGCTACAAAATTGGACTTGATAGTAACGGGTCTAGGAATGACCCATTGTGTGAAGTAATGAGTCATTGTAAGTGGGTCGCCGTGAAGGAGGGCTTGGTCAAAGAATGTTGGCACAAGTCATGGGATGTCTCATTGTTCTAAACAACAAGTCGTTGTATGTTCCCATTGGGAGGATTGTCAGGATGTAAGCAGTGGTTACAACGGAAGGCAATGACAAGCCGTTGGAGCTGGTAATGACCTAATCACCGGGTCTAGTTTCTTTTGCCACGCTCCTAGAAGGAAAAGCAGGTTCAAAATATATAAGAAGTTCAAATAGCCAAAGCCTACCAACAGAAGATCCAAATTCACCAGGCGAACAAAATACTTCAGGATAAAGGTCTAGGAAGGTTCAATAAGAAAGGAACAGGAAAGTTCATGCCATGGGTTGACTTGGAGCAATTTATGGTTCTAGGTTCTGTGTCTCGGTCGGGGCCTATGCTACGGTCATGATAAACTTTGTATCAGAGAAAAGGTTTAGAGTGTCCTAGGGTTTATGAAAGCTGCATTAAGTAGAGTCTTTTTCATGGGTGTGAAGCACGCCACACTTACGACGAAGAGGCTATGAAACATCTTAGGAAACTTCCCTTCTTTCATCATCTATGTCGTGGGAAGAAGTATCTCTCTATCCTTTTAACTCTTGCTATATGCATTTCCAGAATCATGCCTCTACATCGAGTTAACGGAAGAAGGAATGGCAACGGAAACAAAAATAGCTAGGAGAATTGCAACGGAGATGGGCACCATCAAGCATCACCAGCACCAGATGATCATGTGTTTGAGCATGTTGCCCATGCTGAGTTTAGGGAAGCCATCCAAACATTGGCACAGGCATTGACCGCAGAAGTGGACAAGGACATACATGACTTCATTTGGGAGATTCAGAAGATCACTCAAGTTATGTGAGTGATAAGGGAAGAGTGTGCAGACCTAGCCTTTTATCAGTAAAAAGGGGATGCTTATATTTGGTACAAATAGTGGAAGGATGGTCGGGTAATCGGAGCGGGTCCCATTGGTTGGGATAAGTTTCTCACCACGTTCTTGGACCAATTTTCCGCCTCCAAAGATAAGGAAAATCAAGGCAACATACTTTGTGAATCTGAGACAGAGCAACATGACGGTTCAAGAGTATGCTCTAGAGTTCACCAATTTTTCCAGGTATGCACTGGAGATGGGTGGCTGATTAGAGTGCTCGGGCGAGCAGATTTGTGAATGGGGTAGAAGACTACTTGGTCAAGGATTGTAGGACCATTATACTACATTAGATCATTGACTTATCCTTATTGGTTTTGTATGCCCAATAGATGGTTGCAGTGCATTCGAGGGAGAGGGAGAGAGAGGCCAGGTGGAACAGGAAAGATAGTTTTGTGTTCTCCCAGCAAAGGTCAGGTAGTGGGCATCGTTAGCGGTCCCACCAGAGGACATCGGCCTCAGCGCCATCATCAGTCAGTGTTCTATCCAGATCTCGGGGTGATCAGAGGAGTAGGGAATTAGATTAAAGGCGACAGAGGAATACACTAGTAAAGAGCCCCTTTCAAGTCTGTAGAAAATGTGGTAAGAACCCATAGAAGAGTGCTTACTCAGATTATATATTTGCTTCGAGTGTGGGATATCCAAACACATACGCAGGGAGTGTCCTTTGGCTAGGCAGGGCATGATAGGGGTCATGCTCAGACGACCAGTTCAATAGCGGCACCAGCAGCACATACTTCTTGATAGGGTGAATCCACTAGTGTGGGTGGTGGTCAACACCAGAATGGTTTTTATGTCCTAGCGTCTCGTCAAGAGCCTTAGGTCTCCCTAGGTGTAGTCACAGGTATGTAACAAGTATTCCATCATGATGTTTATGCATTGTTAGATCTAGGGGATTCTTTATCTTTTGTGATGCCCTATGTTGCTAGTAGTTTTGGAGTCAGTCCCGAAATCATATCAGCACGTTTCTCGGTCTCTACTGCAGCCGATGATTCAATTCTAGCTCGATGGGTATATAGAAATTTCCCTCTCACAATCCTTCAGAATGTCACCTCAGCAGATTTAGTAGAGTTAGACATGACAGATTTTGTTGCTATCTTTGGCATTTATTGGTTACATGCATGTTTTTCCTCTGTGAATAGTATAACCCGTGCGGTAAAGTTCTGGTTTTTGGGTGAATCGCTCCTAGAGTGGAAGGATAGTTAAGTTGTGCCTGTAGAATGCTTTATTTCCTATCTTAAGGCCAGAAAGATGATTTCTAACTGTTGTGTTTACCATTTTGTTCTAGTTAAGGATGCTACATCCGAGACCCCGACTCTCCAGTCAGTTCCTATTATGTGTGAGTAATCGAAGGTGTTCCCAAATGATTTACCCAGAGTCCCTCCCAAGCAAGAGATTGACTTTGGTGTTGACCTTCTTCCCACTAGGTAACCCATATCAATTCCTCCTTACAAAATATCTCCTACTGAGCTAAAAGAGTTGAAATAACAGTTGAAGGATCTCTTGGACAATGGTTTCATCAACCTAGGAAATCGTCGTGGGGTACACTAGTTCTCTTTGTTCGAAATAAGGATGGTTCTCTTCGTATGTGCATCGACTATCGGCAATTGAACAAGGTTACAATCAAGAACTAGTATCCTCTTTCGAGAATTGATGATTTGTTTGGCCAACTTTAGGGTGCCAAGTGCTTTTTAAAGATAGATCTGAGGTATGGTTACCACCATCTCAGTGTTAGAGAGAGTGACATCCCAAAACCAGCCTTCAGGACTCTGTATAGTAACTATGAGTTTGAAGTTACGTCTTTTGTACTAATGAATGCTCCTGCTTCTTTTATGGAATTGATGAACGGGATATTCAAGCCATATTTGGATATGTTCATGATTGTCTTCATAGATTACATTCTCATATGCTCTATGAGCGAGGAGGAGCATGCTACTCATTTGAGGATTGTGCTACAGACTCTTAAGGATTGGTCTACAGACTCTCAGCCAACTATTTGCTAAATTCAGCAGTTGTGAATTCTGGCTGAACTCACTAGCATTTTTGGGCCATATGGTGTCAAGTGAGGGTGTACAAGTGGACTCTCAAAAGATTGAAGCGATGAAGAATTAGCCTCGACTGGTCAGTCCTTCAGATATCTAAAATTTCTTAGGCTTAGCTTGTTATTACAGTAGGTTTGTTGAGGGATTTTCATCCATTGCAGTACCATTGACTAAGTTGACCCATAAGAAACTCATATTTTAATGGTCGCATGCATGTGAGAAGAGTTTTCAGGAATTAAAGACTTGACTCACTTCAGCCACAGTATTGACCTTACTAGACGGTACAGATGGATTTGTTGTGTATTGTGATGCCTCTAGGGTTGAGCTTGGTTTTGTGTTAATGAAAAATGCAAAGTCATTATGTATTCCTCTAGACAACTCAAGACTCATAAGAAGAATTATCCAACACATTACCTAGAATTGGCATCAGTCGTGTTCGCATTGAAGATTTGGAGACACTACTTGCATGGGGTGCATGTAGATGTGTTCATGGACCATAAGAGTCTTTTGTATGTGGTTACACAGAAGGATCTGAATTTGCAACAAAAGATTTGGTTAGAGCTGCTCAAGGACTAAGACATGAGTGTCCATTAGGATCCGGGAGAAGCCAATGTAGTGGCGAATGCTCTTAGCATGTTATCCATGGAGAGTGTGTCTCATGTCATTGGTGGGAGAAAGGAGTTAGTAAAGGATGTCCATAGGATTTCTCGTTTAGGGGTTCGCCTTATTGACTCGACCGATGGTGGAGTGATTGTTCAAAATGAGTCAAAATCTTCATTGCTGACCAAGGTCAATTCTAGACGAGATGAGGATCCGATTTTGGTAAAGTTGAAGGAAGCGGTTCAGAATCTGAAGGTGGAGGTGTTCTCCCAAGGGGGAGATGGTGTACATTGATATCAGGGATATCTGTGTGTTCTAGATGATGATGACTTGAGGGATCGAATGTTGCATGATGCCCCTGGTTCCCGATATTCCGTACATCCAGGTGTAACTAAGATGTACCGTGACCTATGAGAAGTCTATTTGTGGAATGGTATGAAGAAGAACATAGCAGAGTTTGTGGCTAAGTGTCAAAACTGCCAACAAATGAAAGTGGAGCATCAAAGACCTGGAGGTGTGCTAAAGACATCTATATTCCCACCTGGAAGTGGAAAGAAATCAATATGGACTTCATCACAGGATTGCCTCATACACGTCGACAATATGACTCGATTTAGGTAATTGTGGATAGCTTGACAAAAGCAGCTTATTTTCTACTGGTCAAAACTATTAATTCAGTAGAGGATTATACAAAATTGTACATTCAGGAATTGGTTCGGTTGCATAGATTTCCTTTGTCAATAATCCCAAATAAAGGTACTTAATTTACCTCGCAATTTTGGAACTCGATTCATAAGGGACTTGGTACTCAGGTCAAGCTTAGCACAACTTTTCACCAACAGATGGATGGTCAGGCCTAGAGAACCATTTAGACTCTTGAGGATAAGATGAGGGCATATGTGATTGACTTCAAAGGTAGATGGGATGATCATTTTCCTCTTATCGATATTTCATACAACAATAGCTACCACTCCAGTATTCTGATGGCTCGATTTGAGGCTCCTTATGGGCGGAGATGTAGATCACTTATTGATTGGTTTGAAGTAGGTAAATCTACGTTGACATAGCCAGATTCAGTTCATGAGGCTATTTAGAAAGTTTAGCTTATAAAGGAGAGGCTAAAAATAGCTCAGAGTCTTAAAAAGTCTTATATAGATGTGAGGAGGAGAGAACTTGAGTTTAAAGTTAATGACTAGGTGTTTCTAAAGGTTTCTCCCATGAAGGGAGTAATGAGATTCGACAAGAAAGGGATGCTTAGTCCTCGCTATGTTTGCCTGTACCGGATTTTGAGAGCGTTGGCAAGGTGCCCTATGAATTGGAATTGCCCTAAGAGTTGGCTTCAGTACTTCCAATTTTCCATGTTTCACTCTTCAAGAAGTTCATTGGTGACCCAACTTTGGTTGTTCCGGTGGAGAGCATAAGTGTGAAGGATAGCCTTAGCTATGAGAAAGTACTAGTTGAAATTCTTGATCGTCAAGTTCGGAAGATGAGGAACAAAGAATATCTTTAGTAAAGGTTTTGTGGAGGAATCAACATGTTAAGGGAGCTACATAAGAAGCCGAAGCAGATATGATAGCTAAATACCCGCACCTTTCCCTTTCCGGCTCAGTTCCATCTTGAGTTACCAGTTTCCTCCTTGGTACTTGTTTAGTCTCATGTCTCTCAGTTTCTTGTATGTTAGTGCATATATGTGTGATTCATGAATTAAGTTCAAGAAAGTGCTTAAGTTCGGAGTTAGTCACCCCGTCAGTTTTTTGCTTCAGGTGTTTCGTATTTGGGAGGGAAGATCCTTTCCCTAGTTATTTAGTACATTTACCCACATTTGAGGACGAGTCTTCCTAAGGGGGAATATCACAAAAGTTTCTAAGAAATATATGAGTTAGAAATGAATTCTACAGAAAAAATTGGGTTTTGCACCGGAACGACTAGTGATGAGAAGTGATGGGTCGTGGTCCTAATCATGGTGAAATTCTGATGTTTGGTGTCTAGATCAAAGGCCACACCAGGAGTTGTGATGTGTGGGTACGACTCATGGTTAGGAGTCGTGATGAGCTTCTTATGGTTCCAGGGTATGATGTAACGTATCATGGAACGACTCGTAGTAAGTAACAGAGAGTCATGATGGAATTCGTGGTTAGGAATTGGTAGGTGAAGGGGGGTGATGTCACGACTAACAGTACAACTCGTGGTTGGATACCATGAGTCATTATATGCAATTGTGGTGAGACTCAGAAATGCTACAGGGAGGAGCAATGGATACCACAAGAGTTAACCACGAGTCATTATTACACGGTACGATTCATTTTGAGAGTCGTGACAACTAGTTGTTCCCATTTTCCTTATATTTCATTAAGGGCATTTTCATAGGTCCTAAGCTCATATGTCCTAAACTACATCATTTTAAGCCTTGTTAGGAGGATTTTAAGAGTGTTTAACCTATCCTAATTCATTCAACTCCCATGCATGCAAGAGTAGAAGTCCCTTTGAAGATCAAGCTTGACACCCTCCAATTCTCCTCTAATTCTCTTGGGCTTTCAAGGAAGAGTGTGGAATAAGATTTCCCGGGTATGTAGGGCTATGAATGAGAATTCCGTTCATTCTTATGCTCAAGATTCTCCTGAATTCCATGAATTTAAGTTCTAGATAAAGTTCATGATCTTATGGCGCTTATTCCTTATTTTTATGAAATTCTCTATGATTTATCTATGGGTCAATTCCTTTTATATTTTAAATCATGTTTTAAGATCTATGGGCAAATTTTATACCTATTTTCATTATTAAATCATGGTTTCAAATTTCAATCAATTTATCCCCACTTATGCAAGTTTCATGAAAAATCAAGTTAATGATTCTATTATGATTTTGATTTTTATAAGCCCTAAATTATGATTTCTAATTCATGACATGATTTCCTACAAGTACTCTACATGAATTTATGAAGTTCAAGTATGGTGATTTTCTCAAGAATGTGTGTTCTTCATGATTTATTAGATTATTATTTTGGCTGACTCACGGGCCCTATTTTATGGCTAATAATGTATTTCAAGTATGATCAAGTATGTTATGATTTATCTAGCCATGAAATTCATGTATGACTTCACGATTATTATATGAGCCTTCAGGTGCATGATTTTTGGATCCATGTCTAGCGCCGAGTAGGCCCGACATTTAGGTAAACTTCGTGGTATCAAAACTATGCGCCAATGTAGGTTCATGCTCATGGAATCTAGGTGGGTCCCTATTAGTGATATCACTCCATTTACATCCTTAGCCTGGCAAGCCTGGGACGGCTCTGCCCACTTGAGCGAGATAGTTAGGGCATCATCCAAGCTCTATCATGATGGTGTCGGTTAAGACAAGTCCTCCCATTTTTCCTCACGATTTATGCATTTTCATGTTTACCATACTTTGGCTCAATTTATGTCTTACAAGGTGTCTCTTATAATTATGAATGCGATTAGATTATGAATAATTACGAACCCTTAAGCCTCATGTTTATGTTACAAATATTATTTCATGTTTTGAACTGTCCTATTCTTATGAATTCTTATATATTTTGATTAGTCCACTTTATTTACCTTGTATACTTAGTACATTCCAAGTACTGACCACATACTCTATGTTGTATCGTTTCATAATACAGGCTCAGATGTTCAGGTCAGTCTCTCCGCTAGTCGGTCATCAGAGTTATGTTCAGGCGGTTGTTGGTGAGTCCTCATTCATCGATGACCTTCAGTTAGTTGCATTGTTGCTATTTTCAGTTTCATACTATTAATGAGCTAGTTGGGATCTTTTTCCATCAGCTCGTCAGTATGTAGAGGCTTGTCAAACATAGTGTTGTATTCAGTTTTAGATTCAGTGTTATGTATTTCTATTGTTCAAATGTTTTATTTCTCAGACTTTCGCTAATTTAGAATTCAATTTTTTTCTACTTTATTTTATGTTGAGATTTTCAGTTTTACATTCATGCCATTGGTCGACTTGGTGAAATTTATGGTTCTATATTCCGTGTCTCAATCCGAGCCTACGTTTGGGTCTTGACACTTCACATGCCATCAAATAGGCTTCCCTTGGATATATTAGGCTATCTGTTGTATTAGGCTATTTGTTTTATTAGTCGTCTGTTGTTATTAGGCTTTGTAGATTAGCGAGCCAAATTTTTTTTATTAGGCCATGTGAATAGGTGTGCCAAAGATTTTTTATTATGCAGTGTAGGTGTGCCGAGTCTATCTTGTATCAAGTCTATATTGTAGTCTCCATACCCCTATATAAAGGAGGCTAGATTGTACATTGCAGATCATAGTTGAGTGAGAGTTGAGAGAAGTTTGAAAGAGTCTGTAAAATTTCCTATATTCAATAATATGAGTGTTTTCTAAATCTTTGTCACGACACGAACATAGACCCGAATCGAGACACAGGTCAAAGAACCCCAAGAGACTTTAAGTCGACCCATGGCATGAACATATCATCTAACTCAATCATAATAAAGAGGAAGATCAACATAATTAATATAACAAAAGTCTAATAATCTCATAACATCATAATACATAACTCAAAACCGAAGCTGATTACATGCTATGTATGAAAAGCCTCTACTACTGACGAGTTGATGGGATAAGACCCCAACTAACTCACTAAAGTCTGAAACTAGAAGTACTAGATACAACTGAAAGGAAAGGCCCTCGAATAATGAGGACTCACCACTCTAGCTGATAGGTGCTAAAGCTGCAGGACTGCATAATGATGAAACTGAGCCTGAATATCCGAGCTTGTATTATGAAATGATACAACATAAAGTATGTGATCAGTATGTAGAACGTATCGAGTATGTAAGGTAAGTAAAACCGCTAAGTAAGTAAAACGATAAATCATGCATATTATAAAACATAATCAAGATAAGATTCTCAAAGTAGGGCTTACATGCTATTTTTCTAAAACCATGATCAGAATATAACTGAACATCACAACTTAATCGAATGATCCAAAGCTGAATACTGATAATAATAAATAAAATTGAACATTGGGTCAAACCAGCTAAAAACATAATATCATCACTGATGAACATATAAAACTAAAATCATGAGGAACAATGGGAGACTTTTCATATAACCGATATTACCATAATAGAGCTTACGTGGTCCCGACTATCACACTCAAGTAGGCAGAACCGTCCAAAGCTTTGTCAGGGCTAAGGACACAACCATGATATCAATTTCAAGCTGAAGGCCCTTTGGGAGAAGGGGAAGCTCACAAGGGAGGTTCCCAATAATCTGAACATACCTACGTTAGTGCGTAATTCTGAGGCATAAGGTTGACTAACCCTTAGCCTACTCGGTGCTAGACACTACTCCCAAAACCATGCATATGCTCTCCATCATTTTTCAACGAAGCTGAACCATTTTCTAATGATGAAGCTGACTCATAACATGCAAACATAAATTTGACATCATAAGCTGAGGAACCTTGGCTCAAATCATACCATAAGCTAAAAATAGTGGGAGTCTAGACTCCAAAATCGATGTGGTAAGCTAATAAATCAAGTTTAGATAAATTCAAGAACATGCTTGATCATATGACCTTGCCCAATACTTAAACATGCTTGAAATATACTTGATCATTCGAAAACATGAACATAGACATGGGTAATTTCGAAATCATACTTTCTTCATATACATCTCATCATACTTGAATACATATTTCATTGATCTTAACTTTCATGAACTTTCATGGATGGGTATCATAATATATAAAACTCGAAAAAATAATTTATCATTGAAAACATTTTAAAATATGCCTATAAATCATAATTCAACATTAAAACATGCTTAGGTCATACCCATGATAGAAACTTAGAGTATTTACATGTTGGTTAAAAACCCCATAGATTAATCAATTATAACTTCATGAATTAAGAGGGGATTGGGCATGGATGTGGACAATTACACCCATTTATAACCCTACATACCTGAAGATGTCTGATTTAACAACTTCCTTGATTGCCCAATGAGAATTTGGGGAAGGACTTTGAAGAGTTTTGTCTTGATCACCCTTAAGAGCTTCTAGACTTGCATGCATGGAACTGAATAAGCCTAGAATGAACATACCCCTCTTAAAACACTCTATTTTGATCTTAGAACGACGTATTTTAGGCATTAGGAATTTAGGAATTATGGAAAACACTTAATAAATTCACAGGGAAAAACACACTACCAGTCCTCACGAGGGACTAGACGACTCGTCGTCCCTGACCATGACTCGTGGTCACCTCTCGTTGCCTGCATTGGAACTCTATCTTCTGAGGGTCACCACGAGGGACACAACGACTTGTGGTGTACCCAATGAGTTGTGGTGACCAAGTTGTTACCAACACTGCTCAATTATCTAATCTTCAGTCAACTCTTGACCACGGGACACTCGATGGATCATGGTGCTGACCACGACTTGTGGTCACACCCGTGGTCACCACAAACTCAAAATTTCAACCCCAATATAAGATCCTCCACACAATGACTAGTGTTTCACCCCACTGGTCACTGGATGACTCGTCCTGTGACCTGGTACACAAAATACTATTATATTCGATTCAACTCCCGGGTCTGATCTTAGGGTTTTCGAGGTATTACATTCTCTCTGCTTCTTCCCTTCAAAAGGCATTGTATGGATGATCCTTGAAGTAGTATAGGGCTTCGAAACATCGGGTAAGTTAGCTTGTTACAATTACAATAGTTTTCCGAAGTTTATAACAGCTAAATTTATAAGTAGAGCAAATGTTTTCCTGAGTTAAGTAGCTTGCGAAACCTTCCAGGTGGATGTTGAAGCCAACCCATTATTTTAGGGAAAATCTTTTGTTTCTATGATGAAATTTACTATTCTATTGACATGGCAAGCTTTCCTCCAGGATGTTGAAGTCGGGATTGTGTCAAGCCATCCTTCGGGATGTTGAAGCCTAGTCCTCTTTCGTAGGAAAACTATTGTGCCTGCAATCTCGCTGCCCTGCTGCCATTTCCTTGCCCTGTGCCTGTCCGATTGGTATCAGAGCCAGCCCATCCTTTTGGAGGGAGGAGCACTTTGGTTATCTATGTGTGAGTTTTTCCTGTCTACATCCAGTTCTTGTAAATTTTCATCTTCGTCTAGTCCTTGTAAATCCGTTACAAAAGTAGCTATATCTCCTACACATACTAAAACTCTTTCTTGTAAATATAATTATCTTTATGAAGTATATATACTCTCAGATGAAAATAAAGTGTTGTCTACCTACCTACCTCTCCTAAATCATTACTCTGCCTTTGCTAAAACGACGACCCATCCATGGTTACAAATTCGTTCCCTAGTCAAACATAACCCCAAAGGGATAAAAAAAGAATATGTTGATGCTTCGAAACTCGACCAGAATCCAATTCTTTCCACTCAAGAGGAATAGTTTGTTACCCTTCAAAATTTCTGACGATTTCTAGAGCAATGGAAAAATCATGGATTCACCCATATTTATTTTCGTGCTATCCAAATTGCCATGTCATATAACGGAAGAAAATGCCAATTTGTTGTTTCACACCTTTCACTCCTTGATACTCATATCAAGAGGGCCAACACGTTGATTTCGGTACAACTGAGGTCACTTTGAATGCTGGGATACTTTTGTCATGTTATTTCAAAATTTCAACATGTCCCTATGTGATCTATATCTGACTGAGCCTTGAAGATTTAAGTCCAAATACAAAGAACTCCACAAACTAGAGCTGCTATCTAGGAAACTCTTCACTATCAGATAGCTTGGCGAGTTTAGAACCATGCCATGGATCTTTCTTTTCTGGGCGAAGATGATCTCTTTCTACTACATGTTGATGCCACTAGCGAAAATACTACATGCACACAACTACCTAGGAAAATACCAAAGGAAGAACTTGTAAAAATTCTTCCTGAATCATGGGTTACCAAAAATGAGCGGATGAGAGAATCTCCTATTGAACCTCTTCGATCCACTAAACCAATCTTTGTCAAAAAAAGGATAAAACTGTAGCCATTAGCATTGACCACTCTCATCTCCAAAAAACAAACCTTACAATCTTTTATCTTCAGATGTACAAACCTAAATCCATACCCTTACCTAAAGATGAAGACAATGCATTCGATTTTAAATTTCCAGCCGTTATGAGTTAACATGATTGGACCAAACACTTAAATAATGATATCGTGACATATGGTGGTTCAAATGTTCCTTTACTAGGAACTGCCCTGGGTATATTGAATGTAACTGCCAAGACTATATGGAGGATGAGATTGAATATGATGAGCTACATGGGAATAGAGCCAAACCAAAAAAAAGAAGAAAAGATGCTCAGAAAAGGAATTCCGTAAGCGATATGAAGATGGGGATCCATCTATTGGTTCCTTGAGCCGCCCTGGAAAGTACGAATTCCTTGTTTCCTACAAACCTCAAGATTGGCCAACCCTACCTACTTCAGCTAAAATATATCACAACGCTCAACTCTTTATGATGAGTCCATCTAGCTCCATCATATTCTAGAGTTCCACTCACAACAATACTTTGAAAAAGATGGTGTAAACCATGCACCAAAAATACCAAAAAACAATGTTGTGCTACCCACTAGAGAAAAGCCACCAACAAGTGATATTGAGGCTACCATCAACTATCATTAAGAAAATGCAATCTGCGAGAATAAAGTGCTGACCAATATCGGCACTTCCCTCAAGAACATTTCTCATACACAGAACAAGATGATGAGCAAGGTGGAAAACATTAAGAAGAAGGTGGAACAGGTATCCAATCAACATCTCAGCCTTATCTAAGCCTGAGAATTGCAACAGAACTATATGCAGTGTGAGATCTATCCACCAGGAACCTCACTTTTCCACATCTTTTCACAGCAACAAAAGATAATAGCTGACATTAAAGAACAAATAAAAGAACTGAGAAAAGGACCTTTTGAGAAACAAAGAACCCAAAGACACACTCCAAGGTCCTCCTTTTTCGTATGTCATCATAGACATACTAACCACCTAAATTAGGCCGCCCTGCTACTACTACTTCTCCTTTCATCCGCCCTGTTACTACTTCTCCTTTCATACCACATGAACCCATATCTTTTACTAAAAAAATGAAAGATGAGACCAAATTTGATATTGCAAAATGAGTTTGGGAAAAGAAAAATCCTCTTGCAAAAGAAAAGAAATCCAAATGAAGGAACGAGATTGGAGAATGTTGTAAAGAGCCAGTTCCAGAAAACTTGATGATCTCAGATCAAGGTGTTTCGGACCTCTATGGCTTGGAAGAAGATGATAGCTTAGGATCTAGTACTGAAGAGACAATAGATAGCGATCCTACTGATGAAACTAAAAAAGAAGACTAGAAGTCAAGTGAGGATCTCTCACTAGACACCTTAGAGGAAGATAATCCACTGATATAGTTGAAACGACTAAGAGAAACAGATGTTTTTGAAGACGATGATGATCAAGACAGGATGACAGATGACTCAATTCCAAAAAGAAGACCAGAAAAACCAACGCCAAAATTTGTTGGGGCATGGTTCCATACTCTCACTCTCGATGATGTCAAGGTTTTAAAATGGCCCCGAAGGATCCAAGAATTCCTTACTAGGATGGTGATGAAACACTTGGTAGAGCGAGAAGTTTCTAATCTTGTCAGAATTCACGTCAACGTTCTCCGACATCCTTAGAGATTGGTGGAACTCACTGGGGATACATGATCAAAATACTTTCCTCACGTCCCATGAATTTTCCTTAAAAATCAGAGTCCTACATGAAATTTTTGTGGAGATACCGGCCAAAGGTAGGAAAAGTTACAAAGACAATTCTTTGAGATTAAGTGTGTATCATTCGATGGAGATTTCATTGATATTCACTTCCAGAAAATGGAAAAAATATAATTTGAACTAGGTGGAGATGCCAGTTTGAAGAAATCCTTTATTGCATCCTTGCCAAAGATGTTAGTAGGACGAACAATGACAATTGGCGAGGAAAAGTTTCATTCAATCACAATCCCACAAGTCTGCTATATCAGGCAAGCTATTTTCCTAGCACTGGATGAAATCTGTACAAAGAGATCGGTTCTTAAACAGATCATGCACAATAGTCCAGCCCTTTATAATCACCGAGTCCAGTTGCTCTTTCCATGCTCCCAAAAGGCAAAGCAGTTTCAAGAGATACAAGAAATGCAAATGGTCAAAGCCTACAGGCCAAAGATCCAAATTCACTAGGAGAACAAAATATTTAAGGAGAAAGAGTCTAGGAAGGTTCCAGAAGAATGATATATTGTTTATCTTCCACAAGATTGGATACTTTTTTCACGACTCAAACATAGGTAAGGACCGAGACACGAAACCTAGAATTGGAATGGCTCCATGTCGACCCATAACATGAATATAGAAACTAAAGAGCATAAATTAAGGGAAACTGATACTAAACATAAATAAGTGGAAGTCTACACATATAATAATCATAAATCGAGTCAACAATTACAAGCTGAGATCCTACATAGCGTCTGAAAAGCCTCTAACATAACTGATGAGCTGATGGGACAACATCCTTAACTAGCTCGAAAAAAGTCTGTCACTGAAATAACAAAACAAGAAACTAAACTGAATATCCTCAGAAGATGAGGACTCACCAACACTAGCCAAACAAGACTAATAGAGAAGCAATACTAATGGCGCGACTTAGTCTGATCCCTCATACCTATATCCTAATAAAATACAACATAGAGTATGCGGTCAGTATTTTAAATGTACTAAGTATGTCAGATAAGTAAAACGGACTAATAAAAATCCATAAGAGTAGAACAGTTCAAAACATGAAGTGATAACCATAACATAAACATGAGGGCTCAAGGTTTTCACAACTATTCATAAACTAGTCGTAATAATATTCATAATAGGAACCTCATAAATCATAACTTTAGCCATAATATAGTAAACATGACAATGCATAAATCGTAAGGGAATAATGGGAGGACTCATCTTAACCAACACCATCATGATAGAGCTTACATGATGCCTCAACTATCTCACTCAAGTTGGAAGAGCAATCCCAAGCTAGTCATGCAAAGGACGAAAATAGCGTGATATCACTAATAGGGACCCCATGGGATTAACCATGAATATATACCTACGATGGCACATAATTCTAAAATCTCAAATTTTACCTGAATGTCGGGCCTGCTCAATGCTAGACACTACTCCAAAAAACATGCACATGAGGGCTCATATAATTATCGTGAAATCATAGATGAATTTAATGGCTACTTAAATCATAACGTACTTGATCATACTTAAAATACATGATTATTCATGAAATAAGGGCCCGTGAGTCGGCCAAAATCATAAATTCATAAATCATGAAAAATATACATGCTTGAGAAAATCACCGTACTTGAAATTCATAAATTCGTGAATATTACTTGTATGTAATCATGTCATAAATCATAAACCATAAATTAGGGCTTAGGATAATCAATATCATAGTACAATCACAAACTTAACTTTTCATGAAACTTCCATAATTTTCTAAAAATACGAAACAATGAATAAATATTCAGAATATCTATAAAATCTTCCCATAGATCTTAAAATATGTTTTGATAGATGAATGGAATTGACCCATAAGTAAATCATAGAGAATATTATAAAATTGGGATAAAACCCATAGTAACATACACTTGAATTAATGAACTTAAGAAAAAATTTGGGCATGAAAGTGAAAGAAAACTCTCAACCATGGCCCTTCATAGGAAAACTATTGTGCCTACAATCTCGCTGCCTTGCCCGTCGTTTCCTCACCATGTAGCTGTTCGATTGGTATCAGAGCCAACCCATTCTTTTGGGGGGAGGATCTTTTTGGTTAGCTATGAGTGACTCTTTTCTGTCTACGTCCAGTTCTTGTAAATTTTCATCTTCGTCTAGTCCTTGTAAATCCGTTACCAAAGTACCTATGTCTCCTACACATACTAAAACTTTTTCTTGTAAATATAATTTTCTTTATGAAGTAGATATACTACCAAATGAAAATAAAGTGTCTTCTAGCTACCTACCTCTCCTAAATCCTTACTCTGCCTTTACTAAAAAGAAGACCCATCAATGGTTACAAATTCGTTCCCTAGTCCAACATAATCCCAATGGGATAAAAGAATATGTTTCTACTTCAAAACTAGATTAGCATCATATTCTTGCCACTCAAGAGGAACAGTTTGTTACCCTGCAAATTCCCGATGATTTTCCAGAGCAATGGAAAAATCACGGATTCACCAATATTCATTTTTGTGCTGTCGGAATCACCTTGTCATATCACGAAGAAAAGACCAACCTATTGTTGCGTGCGTTTCACTCCTTGATACTCAATAGCAAGAGTACAAACATGCTAATTTTTGTACAACTGAGGTCACCTTGAACACTGGGACAATTCTATCACATTATTTCCAAATTTCAACACGTCCCTAAGTGATCTATATCTTACTAAATCCTTGAAGATCCAAGTCAATACAGGTAGCTGCACAAACTAGAGATGCTATCCAGGAAACTTTTCACTATCAAATAGCTTGGTGAGTTTAGAACCATGCCATGGATATTTCTTTTACGGGTAAAGATGATGCCTTCCTACTATATGTTGATGCCACTAGAGGAACTACTACATGCACAAAAAAACCTAGGAAAATGCCAAAGTAAGAACTTGTCAAAATTCTTCCTGACTCATGGGTTACCAACTATAAGCCGATGATAGAACCTCCTATTGAACCTTTTCGATTCACTGAACCAATCTTTGTCAAAAAATAAAATAATACTGTAGCCATCAGCTCTAACCACTCTCATCTCAAAAAACCAAACAATACAGCCTTTTCTATTCAGATGTACGAACCTACATCCATATTCGTACCTGAAGATGACGAGGATGCATTCTATTGGAACCATCCATCTATTATGAGTTAACATGATTAGATCAAACACTTCAATCATGAAGGTCATGACATATGGTGGTTCTAATGTCACTTCACCGGGAACTGCCCTTGGGATTGAATGTAACTGCCAAGAATGTCTGGAGGATGAGATTGAATATGATGAGCTACATGGGAATAGAGCCAAACCCAAAATATAGAAGAAAAGATGCTCAGAAAAAGAATTCTGTAAGTGATATGAAAACGGGGATACATCTATTGGTTCCCTGAGCCGCCTTGGAAAGTACGAATTCCTTGTCTCCTACTAATCTCAAGATTGGTCAACCCTACCTACTCCAGCTAAAAAGTATCACAAACCCTCAACTCTTTATGATGAGTCTATCCAGATCCAGTCATACTCTAGAATTTCCCTCATAAAAACCCTTTGAGAATGATGGTGTAAATAATGCACCAAAAACACCAAAGAAAAATGTTGCTGCACACTGGAGAAAATCCACCGACAAGTGATACTGAGGCTATCCTCAACTCTCAATAAAAAAATGCAATCTTCTAGTACAATGTTCTGACCAATATTGACACTTACCTCAAGAACGTTGCTCACACATATTACAAGATGATGCACAAGATCGAAAACATTGAGAAGAAAGTGGAACAGGCATCCAATCAACATGCGGACCTTAGCCGAGCCCAGGAATTGCGACTAACCAATATGCAGCATGAGATCTGTCAACTAGGAACCTCACTTTTCCACATCTTTTCACAGCAACAAAAGGAGATGGCTAACATTAAAAAACAAGTAAGATAACTGAGACATGGACCTTTTTGTAGTACCCCAAAAGTTTCTAAGATTATATCAAAGGGTTGAAGCAGAGAAAATAGGAAAAAAATTCACAAGCCATAAAACGACTACTTAGGTGACTCTTCAAGTCAGCCAACGTGTCACAGAGTGACTCATGATGTGGAGGCCGTCTAGGGAGGAGTCGTGGTTAGAGGGTGAACACGAGTAGATTCCACGAGTAGTGGTGTCACCACACGACTTATGGAGTGAGTCATGATCTAAAAGGTGAATTCGGGGTTTAGATTCTAGTGAAATTCACGAGTGGACACATGAGTTGTCCCCTACCTCATGACTCATGATGTCCCTCATAGGGATGGGCTGAGTCCATTTTTCCAGTGAATTTAGTAAGGGTGTTTTCATAATTTCTAGGCTCATAAGTCCTAAACTATGTTGTATTAAGCTCCGTTAAGAGTTTTTTAAGAGTGCCTAGCCTATCCTAAGTCATTCTCTCCCATGCATGCAAGATTAGAGGATTCTATTGAATATCAAGCTTGAGAATTCTCCTACTTCTTCTCCAAATCTCTTGGGCTTTCAAGGAAGGGTGTAGTATCATATTTCCCAGGTATGTAGGGCTATGAATGAGAGATTTCATTCACTCTCATGAAAATATTACTCCTGAAGTTCATGAATTCAAGTCTTAGAGTCAAGTTTATGATCTTATGGGGTTTTAATCCAATTTAATGAAATTCTCTATGATTTATCTATGGGTCAATTCTCTTTATGTTTTAAATGATATTTTTATATCGATGGGCATGTTTTATATGTATTTTGAATTACAATTTATGATTTCTAGTTTTGAAAGTATTATTCCCAAGTATGCAAGTTTCATTAAAAGTTAAGATTATGATCTATGTTTTCAAGCATGATGAGATGTTTAGCATGAAACAATGTTTATGAATTACCCATGTCTGAATCCATGACTTTTGACTATGAAGTATATTTCAAGAATGTAAGAGTTTGGGCAAGCCCACATGATCTAAGTATGTTTTCATGATTTAGGTCAATTTTATGAAGTTAGCTTACCAACTGGATTTGGAGTCTAGACTCCCACTATCAGCTTGTGGTATGTTTTGAACCAAGGCTCCTCATATTCAGATTTCAGACTGTGTATGAAATTTCATGATCAGCTTCGATGTATGAAATTTCATGGTCAGCTTGATTGAAAAATGATGGAGAGAATATGCATGTTTTTTGGAGTAGTATCTAGTACCGAGTAGCTTAGGCTTCAGTAAACCCAAGGCCTCAGAACTACGCGCCGATATAGATTTATTCATATTCATTTGGACCTCCCTTGTGAGCTTTTCCTGCCCCCAAGGGGCCTTCAACTTGCTATCGATATCATGGTAGCACCCTTAGCACTGGCAAGGCGTTGGACGTCTCTGTCCACTTTAGTATAATAGTTGGGATCACGTAATCTCTATCGTGATTATGTCGGTTATATGACAAGTCTCCCATTATTCCTCATGATTTTAGTTATACATTTTCATCAGTTACGATATTATTTTTTCAACAGGTTTGATCTAATGTTCAGTTTATCAGATTTACTTATGATCATCAATTTCAGCTTTAGGTCATTCAGTTCAGTTAGGAAGTACAATTTACATTTAATCATGTTTCAAATATCAACATGCAGTCCTTGCTCTCATAATCTTATAATGATATGAATTATGTTATGCATGTTTCAGTTTTACTTAGATTGTTTTACTTACCTTGCATACTTAGTACATTCCAAGTACTGAATGCATACTATATATTGTATCTTTTCATTATATAGGCTCAAACATATAGGTCCAGTATCCACTAGCCAGTTTTCAGAGTTTATTTTAGGCAGGTGTTGGTGAGTCCTTATCATTCGAGGACCTTCTGTTAGTTGTGTAGTTGTCACTTTCAGTTCTAGAATTCTAGTGAGCTAGATGGGGGTGTTTTCCCATTAGCTCGTCATTATGTAGAGGCTTTTCAGACATAGTTTGTATTTCCAACTTCAGATTCTATATTTTGAGATTTCAAACGTTTAAATGTTTTAATATTCAGACTTTCGGTATTTCAAAATTCAATTTTTCCACTTTGATTATGTTGAGCTTCAGTTTTTATGTTCATGCCATGGGTCGACTTGGAGCCATTTATGGTTCTAAGTTCCATGTCTAGATCCGAGCATATGTTTGGGCCGTGAAAAACTTGGTACAGAGCATTAGATTTCGAAATGTCCTACAGTGTCTAAAAGCTGCGCTGAGTAGAGTTCTTTCCGTGGATGTAAGTGTGCCACATTCATGGGGAGAGGCTACAAGACATTTTAGGAAATTTCTCTACTTTCATGATCTATGTCGTACGACAAAGTATCTCCCTATTCTTCAAACTCATGCTATAAACATTTGTAAAATCATGCCTCCATGCCGGGTTAACGGATGAAGGAACAAAAATAGAAATAGCCTTGAGAATGGCAGTGAAGACAAGCACAGCAAGCCCCACCAGCCCCAAATAATTATGTGCCCGAGCAGGTTTCCCATAATGAGTTTAGGGTGGCTATCTAGATGTTGGCGCAGGTGTTGACCGCTCAGGTCAACCAGTAGGTAGTAGCTCATGCTCCCAAGAATGGGAATGCACATGACTCTTATCACCTAGATTATGGGGTGACGGTGGAGGAGTATGCATACCTAGACTCTTATCAGTTGAAGGGGGTTGCATATATTTTGTTCAGGTAGTGGAAGGATGGCTGGGGAGTCAAAGTGGGTCCCACTAGTTAGGATGAGTTTCTCACTGCATTAATGGAACGATTCTTTCCCCGGGAGATGAGGGAAAGACGGCTGAGTTCGTGAAATTGAAATACAACAACATAATAGTTCAAGAGTATTCTCTATAGTTCACCAGCTAGTCCAAATATGCGCCAGAGATGGTGGCCGGTTAGAGGGCTCGGGTGAGCAGATTTGTGAATGGGGTAGCGGACTACTTGGTCAAGGATTATAGGATCACTATACTACATCAGGACATCAACTTCTCCCGATTGGTTTTGTATGCCCAGCAGATGGAGGCAGTGCATATGAGGAAAGGGAGAGAGAGGAAGAGAGGTCTAGGACAAATAGTTTAGGGTTCTCCGAGTAGAGGTTAGGTGGTGGACATCGGCAGCAGTCCCACCAGAGATTATCAGCACCAGCACCATTAGCAGCAAGTGTGCTATCCGGATCAAGGCATGATCAGAGGGGACAAGCGTCATGCTCTCGAGGTCAGCAGAGCAGGTCAGTGGAGCTAAACATTCTAGGTTGTGACAGGTGTGGTAGGAGTCACGTTGGTTGGTCCCTAGCGGGAACAGGTGCATTTTTTAGGCGTAGGAAGCTCGGTTGTATGCTCAGAGATTGTCCAATAGCATGACAAGGCCACGGTAGAGGTCGAGACCAAACCACTAGTTTAGCAGCTCCACCAAAATGCTCAGCTCCACAATGTGAATCCACTAGAACAGATGGTGGTTAGTTTCAGAACAAGTTTTATGCCCTCTCTTCTCGTCAGGAGCAGGAGGTCTCCACAGATATGGTTGCCAGCATGTTATGAGTATTCCATCCTGATGTATATGCATTGTTAGATCTAGAGGATACTTTATCTCTTATGATGCGCTATGTTTCTAGTAGTTTCAGAGTTAGTCTTAAAATCCTATCAGAACCCTTCTCAATCTTTACTCCAGTTGTTGACTCAGTTATAGCTCGATGGATATACAAAAATTGCCCTATCACAGTCCTTCAGAAAGTGATCTCAACTTATTTTGTAGTTTAAGACATGAGAGATTTTGATATCATCTTTGGCATGGATTGGCTACATGCATATTATGCCTCTGTGAATTATAGAACCTATGGGGTAGAGTTTTGGTTTCTGAATGAGCTAGTCCTAGAGTGGAAGAGTAGTTTGGTTGTGCCTGTAGGTCACTTTATTTCCTACCTTATGGATAGAAAGATATTCCTAATGGTTGTTTCTACAATCTAGTTCGAGTTAAGGATGGTATATCCAACACCCCGACTCTCCAATAAGTTTTGGCAGTGTGTGAGTACCCGGTGGTGTTCCCAGATGATTTACTCGGAGTCCCTCCCGAGCGGGAGATTGACTTTGGTATTGACTTTCTTCCCGATATGTAGCCTATATCTATTCGTCCTTACAAAATGGCTCCATCTACGCTAAAGGATTTGAAAGAGAAGTTGAGGATCTCTTAGATAAGGGTTTCATCAGACCTAGAAAATCCTCATGGGGTGCACCAGTTCTCTTTATTCAGAAGAAGGATGTTTCTCTTCGTTTGTGCATTGACTTTTGGCAATTGAACAAGGTCATAATAAAGAATAAATATCCACTCCCTAGGATTGATGACCTATTTTACTAGCTTTAGGGTGCAAAGTGATTCTCAAAGATAGAATTAAGGCCCAGTTATCACCAGCTTAGGGATAGAGAGAGTGAAATCCCGAAGACAGCCTTCAAGACTCGGTATGGTTACTAAGAGTTTGTAGTTATGTCTTTTGGACTAAAATATGCTCCTGCAGCTTTTATGGATCTGATGAATTGGGTGTTCAAGAAATATTTGGACATGTTCATGATTGTGTTTATAAACGACATTCTCATATATTCTAAGAGCGAGGAGGAGTATGTCGCTCATTTAAGAATTGGGCTACATACTCTTAAGGATCGCCAACTGCTTTCTAAATTTAGCAAGTGTGAATTTTGGCTGAACTCAGTAGCATTTTTGGGCCATATGGTGTCAAGTGAGGGTGTACAGGTGGACTCCCAAAAGATAGAAGCCGTAAAGAATTGGCCTACACTAGTTAATCCTTCGGATATCAGGAGTTTCTTTGGTTTAGCTGGCTACTACAGAAGGTTTGTTGAGGGTTTTTCATCCATTGCGGCACTGTTGACTAAGTTGACCCAGAAGAATCCTGTGAGAAGAGTTTTCAAGCGTTAATGACTCGACTCACTTCAACCACGGTATAAACCTTACCTGAGGGTACAAATGCATTTGTGGTGTATTGTCATGCCTCTAGGGTTGGACTTTGTTGTGTGTTGACGCAGCATGGCAAAGTCATTACGTATGCCTCAAGACAGCTTAAGACTCATGAGAAGAATTATGCAACGTACGACCTAGAATTGGCCGCAGTGGTGTTTGCATTGAAGAATTAGAAGCACTATTTTTATGGAGTTCATTGGATGTGTTCATAGACCACAAGAGTCTACAGTATATGTTTACTCAGAAGGACCTGAATTTTCAACAAAGGAGGTGGTAAGAGTGTAATACCCCGAAAGCCCTAAGATCATATCCAAGGGTCGAAATGGAGAAAACATAATTTTCTGCACCAGGTCAATGGACAAGTTGTCCAATGACCCGTGAGGTGCACCACGAGTCGTTAAGTGACTCTTGTAGTGAAGGGTGAACTTAGTTGGATTTTTGGATTTAGGGTTGACGACGAGTGAGGCCACGAGTCATGGTAAGTACCAGAAGTCATTAGGTCACTCGTGGTCAGAGGTTGACTTGAAGTGGAAAATTTGGGTAGTGCAGGTCACGACTTTATCACTACGAGTCATTGGGACCACCATGAGTCATGGTATCTGTTACACCCCGTAAGATTCTCGGCATCTAGATGGCCTATTAGCACGTTGATTAAGCATATTTGAAAGCCATACGTGCTAGGAAAAGGCCCGGGAAAAGATCGGACGTAAAACCTGTCGAACCACCGCGGAAGGCGCCGGGGCAGAGCCCCGCGTGAGCCCTTCGCGATGGCGCCGTATCACGGAGGTTGCCACCGCTGCTGGCCTGGTGGACACATTGGGCCTATCCAGGCCCAAGTATATAAAGCCCCCAACTTCGGTTTTTAATGATAAAACATTTGGAAATTTGTAGAGAGTCGCGAGAAACAGGGAAGCACGATATGTATATATATATATATAATCGTTTGGATTACGCTGCCAAACATAGTCTAAAAATCAAATTAACCTCAAAAATGAGGTATTTAGCAGCAGGAGCATTCCTTGCTGCATTTTTTTTTTCGCTAAATACGGCTTCTGGATAAAATCAATAGCCACCGGACCAAGGTAAGTAGAATTGCTCCAAACTAGTGTCTATGTGCTCCCAGCCGTAAAGTGAATAGTTCTCCCTTCGGACTTTCGAAAATAGCAAAGCTGACCGTTCTTGATGTTTCCAAGTTTAGGCTATAATTATATCTAAAGTGACGTCGTTATCTCGTAATAGAGTTGTGTCAGTACTAATTGACATGTTTATGAATGCAGTTGGGAGAAATAGCCGGAGTAATCGACTTAGCCTCACCCAATGGATAACTCGAGGTTAAGGTATATATGTTTCCTCAAAGAAGTTGAAGTTCTACCGTATAAATCATAGTAAACTCTGTATTTGAAACTCGGAGTTGAATGTTGAGTACTGAGAAAGTTTAGTAGATCCGGTTTGCGTTGCCGCATCGTATTCACCGAAAGTTAGTAAAGCATGCTTCACAGGGCGAGTTAGCATTCCGTGATCTCGCATATTTATTGTATGATTAGCAAGCATGTTGTAGAATAAAAAGAATCAGATTTTAATAAAAAGTTAGTAAGCAAAATCAGATAGACAGACAAATCTTTATGGCTACAGACTAGCCATTCGCATAGATGAGATATTGGCTACGACAGCCATTCAGACAGATAGTATCCCGGCAAGCGTATTAGCTTGCCAACAAGAAGAATGATTTCAGAATCAGTATAATCAGTAAAGAATCAGTTTAATACAGGAAAACATCAGAATAAGAAATCAGATTTTAATAGCCTTTTCAGTTATACATGCTTGCTATTTATATGTGTTATTTGTTTGTTGAGACTTTATGTGGCGTGAGGGCCCCAGTGTCCTCGCCACCCCGGGATTGCAATCACGCCCACCGAGCGGGTGGGTTTACGTCACTCCGGGAGGGGTGGGTGGCACGCCGTCCCAGTTTGGACGAAGATGGGATGAAGCTTTCCCCATAACAATCTGATCAGCATTGCGCTTGTCTCCCCGTTGGACTAGTTCCGTGGAGTAGGTACAACCTCTACTAGGTAGCCCTGAGAGTTCCAAACTAGACCCTATATGTTGCAGGCATCGTACAGGATTCCTCCGGAATCAGACACGGTTATTTATAATGAGGTCGAGGCCCGAGCCTGTGAGACCCGTGGGGCCTAGAGGAGCTCCGCCAGCGATGAGTGGAGTGACTTATTTTGGTAGGTTTTGACCCGGCAGGTATTAGATTGTTTTCTTGCTTGGTGCCATCCTCTGCTGTATGGGGTTGGTATTGGCTCTTTCTTGCTACTTGTATATCTATTTATGTGTTGGTATACTAGCTACTAGACAAGAGGCCGTCAAGGTTTCACAGTGTACGCTCGTCTTACTTCGCATGTAAAGCATGACTCGCTGAGTACTCTGGGGCTCGCAGATTCATTATCTCTTGCTATTCAAAGATTTTTAGCTATGTTATCTATATTCAGCCATTCAGTTGTTTTCAAGAGCTTTGCATACTCAACACTCGCTGCACCGACGCCTTAGGCAACAGACACTTGCCCGCAGGTACTAAGGTATTCCAGGAGGTGATCCCTGTGATTCCAATAAATATTGAGTCATCGCCCTCATTATCCGAGTCTGATTTCCGTGAGGTGTGCTCTTTCCTTTTGATGTATAGCATGGGTAGGTCGAGGCCTTGTCCCGATCATTTCTAATATTACTCAGAGGCTGCGTGATTGTATATATTATCTCCCCGTAGCCGCCTGGAGTCGGTCGCATGAGGCTGTGCAAGCTGTATAGCTGTTTAGTATTCCTGTTCTTATGTTAATGTGTGGGGCCGTAGTCACAAGAGTGGCACCTTGCCGGTCACGAAGCTTTGGCGTATTCTATTATTGAGTCTTAGATGATTAGTGTACATGGTGGCCTTGTCGCCCCGCATAGGTTCCCGATTATATGTTTCGGTTAGCTGCTGCTGGCGGCACAAAGGCTATAGGCCCGTATGGCCTGAGGTCGTGTTGTGTTCGTTATATAGCCCTTGTTTCCAGGAACCCGAGATAGAGCTAGCTGTGCACCGATGTGCCTAGGCCCACCAGCTTAGTAGTCCAGTCCTTCTAGGGTACTGAGCGCCTATACCTCTAAGCAAGTATGACAAACTTGGTATCGAGCAGGTCGTGGCTCTGTGGAGTCTCAGGTAAGCCGTGCTAAGTAGAGTCTTGTCTATGGATGTAGCAGACCACATACTATGTGAGGTCATGAGGCATGATAGGATGGTTACTCTCTTCTTAGCTGGGTCAGTATATAGAGCGATTCAAGATAGGGTTGAATCCCTAAAACTTATCATATTCTTTTGTCTACAGATAAGAATGGAAGATCAACACACCCCTGCCACAGTGCATGACTAGACACAACAAACAGGAGAGAAGGCAACAAGGTGATGCCTCGTATCTTACGGTGAGCCAGCTCCAACTGAGATTTACATAGAGGCTTCATCACAGCTCTATCTCAATATCCTCACATCAGAGACGTTGGGTACCACACCGCCCCGATAGCTCCTGTGCCTTCGCCATCAGATCAGGAGGCTCGTAGCGCTGTAGTTGTTGATGGCACAAATGATGCCCACACAACGCTAGCTAGCGCCACCAGAAAGGGCCAGCAGTCTCAGTGGGTCAAGCAAGCCTGTGGTCGGGAATTTTTAGCACTCTGGGTCCCCTGCAGTTTACAGGGTCAGATCAGGCAGAGGACCTCAGGTAGAGGGGATATTCCGAGTTATGCATGTGACCCCTTCAGAGTCTGTTGAGTTGGCGATATTTCGGCTATGGGACATTGCAGTACTATAGTACGAGAGTTGGGAGAAGTCCTAAGGGAGAGATGTTACCCTCCGACCTCGGACTCAAACCTTCCTGAGGCCTCTAGACCATTACTTGCCACTAGAGATCTGGCAGGCCCGGATGGACCAGTTTCGCATCTAGAGTAGTGGGGGCGAGGAGCGTACGCGATATGCTTACAGTTTGACTCCTTGGCTCGTTATGCTCCAGCATTTGTTGATACTATGCCGAGAGTCTCACTTATCATTATGAGGTCCGGAACCGGGAATTTACCGAGGCATGTATGATGGCGACGCGCCATGGAGGATATGGATATCGCCCGAGTACAGGCCTTTGCCTCAGACCATTGAGGGTCTTAGACAAAGGGCAATGTTAATAGCAGACAGACCAGCCAGAACAAATACTTACAGACAGACGTACGAGATGCAAAGGGAAGTCCAGACCTGTGCCACGACTTTATTGGTGGCCCCCTAGACCCCCACCTCCACCACAAAGAGCAGCAAGCCGAGGTAGATATGCTCGTAGAGGGCAGTCAGAGCCCAGTGGCAGTTCCAGAACAGTAGATTCTCTGCAGCAAAGAAGGGGAGAGCAAAGCAGATTTGGTGCACCCTCACCCCGCCCTTATTGCAATCGACCACACCCTGGAGCCTGTAGATATGGCCTATCCGGGGTGTTATATTTGTGGGGCGTGAGGCACCGATGAGATTGTCCGACCAGAGGTCAGTGGGGTAGAGACAGTCAGGACAGGGATCCGCAGGGCCACGAGCTCCAGCAGCCTCAGCGGGGCGTAGGCCTTCGTGCTCAAAAGAGGCGTGAGGCCGAGGTAGACTCAGGAGCCTCTAGTTCGTGTACATGCTCAAACCGTACTTATGCACTACCAGGAGACATGACTCGAGGCGCTCTAGATGTAGTAACAGGTACGATTACTATCTATTCATGCCCTTCTTATGTAATGATTGATCCAGGATCCAGTCTGTCATATATTACCCCAATTGTGGCTCAAAAGTTCAATATTGCACTGACTATTACAAAGAAATTCTTCAATATTCACGCCCGTCGGTGACTCTATTGTAGCTAGCGTAATATACCGGGGGTGGTACAGTGGAGTTTGCTGACCGCCAGACTACAGAGTAGATCTGGTCGAGTTAGAAATGATTGACTTCGATGCCATAATGGGCATGGATTGGCTAGTGTCGTGCTATGCCAATGTTGAATGTTCTACCAAGACGGTCCGATTCCACTTTCCAGAGAGGCAAGCAGAGTGGAAGGGCAGCACAATCTATGCCAAATGTAGGTTTATTTCCTACCTTCAGGCGAGGAAATTGATAACTAAGGGGGATGTATGTACACGTAGTTAGGAGTTCAGGGATGTCCGAGCAGAATTCCGACACTCCGCCTGTTCCAGGAACGAGTCTCCGATGTGTTTCCAGATGAGTTACCCGGCATTCCCCAGAAAGGGAAATAGATTTTGCTAGTGATTTGTTACCGTGCATCAAATTTATATCAATTCCTCCCTATCATATGGCTCCTGCAGAGCTCAGAGAATTAAAGGAGCAGCTGAAAGATTTGTAGATAAAGGTTTCATTCGCCCTAGTGTTTCACCATGGGGTGCGCCGCCTATTTGTGAGGGAAAAGGATGGCTCACTCAGATGTGTATAGATTATCGCAACTAAAAAAAAAGTTACAAGAAGAACAAGTACCCGCTTCCCAGAATAGATGACTTATTTGATCAGTTAGAGGGAGCCAGATACTTTTCTAAGATTGACCTGCGGTCCGGCTACCACCAGGTCCGAGTACGTGAAAGAGACATTCCTAAAACTGCTGCCTGTAACTGATGGACACTTTGAATTTCTAGTCATGTTTTTTGCTAACGTGAATCCCCAACAATATTCATGGACCTGATGAACAGTATTTTCAGACCATATCTGGACCTGTTTGTAATAGTGTTTATTGATGATATTCTAGTGTGGCTCTCGCTCTGAAGCAGATCACCGGACTCGTCATGGATAGTACTTCAGATCCTAGGGACCGCCTGTGCTTATATGCTAAGTTTTCCAAGTGTGAATTTGGCTGAGCTCAGTAGCCTTTTTGGGGCACATTGTGTCGTGGATGCTGGTATACAGGCTGACACGCAGAAAATAGAAGCAGTCAAATCATGGGCCTAGGGCCTACCACCTGCATCGTGCCCGTAGCCTTCTGGGATTAAAGGTGGTATTACAGAGGTTTGTTGAAGGTTTTTCACTATTGCGGCAATTCCTCTCACTCAAATTGAGCCACAGAAAGCAGCAAAGTTTTAGTGGACAGAGGCATGCGAGCAGAGCTTCCTGGTGAAACTGAAACACAATGACCTCCGGCTCCAATGTTAGCATTGCCGAAAAGTACAGAAGGTTATTCAGTTTTGTCATGGCGCAATGCACCTAGTTGGGTTGTGTGTTTAAGCAGCATGGTAAAGTGACGCTATGCTTCGTGACAGCTGAGGAAACACGAAAGAACTACCCTACCATGACTCATTGAGTTAGCCGTAGTGATCCACACCTTGAAAATGGAGACATTATTTGTATGGTGTCCATGTGAATATTTTCGCTGCATCACAAGAGCCTACAAGATATCTTCACCCAGAGAGAGATGAATCAAGGACAGCGTCGCTGGTTGAATAGCTAAAAATTACGACGTAGATATTCTGCATCACCCTGGGAGAGCCAATGTTGTAGCAGATGCTCTTAGCCGTAAGTCCATGGGGAGTTTGGCGGATGGTAGCCCTCGCCAGCAAATGGGAATTGGTCAGAGATACATCAGCTAGCTAGCCTAGCCATTCGTGTAGCGTAAACAAACAGGACAACAGAGCGGTAGTTCAGAACACCGCCTTGTCATCCTTAGTTGTTGAAGTAAAGGAACGGCAATAAGGAGGATCCTGACCTAGTCCAGCTAAAAGATTACATTCCGTGTGGGAAAGCGCCAGATTTCCAGGTAACAGAGGATGGAGTGTCGCGTTGTAAAGACCGTCTATGTGTTCCAGATGTTTCAAAAATTTCTGCCTAGGATATGAATGAGGTACACAGCCTGCTATTCCCTCCACCCCGGTGCGACAAAAATGTACCACGATATCAAAGAGAACTATTGTAAAGTATGAAAAGAGAAATTGCTGAATTTGTAGCCCAAAGTCCTAACCGCCAACAAAAAAAGAAAGCGTAACATCGTAACCAGCGGGTTAACTCGTGACATAGCCGTGCCTCTTCGAAATGGGAAGCAGTAAATGTCGATTTTGTGGCAGGATTACCCTGTACCGGACATAGACATGATTCCAGATGGGTGATAGTTGAAAGATTGACAAAATCAGCCTTATCTCCCGCCAAAGGAGAACTACCTTTCAGCTCAAGATTATGCTGAGTTGTATATCCGAGAAATAGTCAAATTGCACCTGAAAGCCGTGATCCATTATTTGTGACAGAGGAGCACAGTTCATGGCTAGATTTTGGGCAGTCATTTCAAAGAGGTCTGGGTATGCAGATTAATTTGAGTACTGCATTCCACCTCAGACAGATGGACAGCCGGGATCAAGACATTCACGCTCAAGATATGTCATGAGCGTGTGTGCTGATTTGGTGTAGTCGGGATGAGAGCATTTGCCCCTAATTGAGTTTGCTTACAATAACAAATTTCTATCACTGGCTATTCAGATGGCCGGAGGCTGTGTTTACAGCCTTGCATAGCCCTTTGTTTCCAAGAACCTGACTGAGATAGAGCTAGCCAGGCACCAGATGTGCCTAGGCCCACCAGTTAGTAGTCCAGGTCCTTCTAGGGCACCAGGTGCCAGTCATACCCCCCAAGGCGGTGCGTGATAGTATCCCTCATGGTGACACTCAAAAGTGTGAATTCCAGTGCTGGCAATGAGTTTTGATGAAGAGTCGTGGTCAGTGACGACGGGTTATCCAGTCCCTCATTGGGACTGGAAGTGTGTATTTTTCCTAGGAATTTATTAAGGGCTTTTCTGTAATTCAAAAGTTCCTATAGCCTAAACTACATCATTTTAAGCTTATATAAGTGTGGTTTAAGGGGATTTAGCCCATCCTAAGCCTCCATGCATGCAAGCCTAGTAGTTCTAAGGGTTGATCAAACTTAGATTCATCAAGTTCTTCCCCAAATTCCTTTGGCCTCTATCATAACCCTTCTCAGTCTCTACTCCAGTTAGAGGTTCAGTTATAGCTCGACGGTATATAGAAATAGCCCTGTCACAGTTCTTCAGAAAGTCACCTCAGCAGAATTAGTAGAGCCTTCCCATGATAGATTTTTATGCTATCTTTGGCAGTATTTGCTACATGCATGTTATGCCTCAGTAAATTTTAGAGCCCATGCGGTAGAGTTCCGATTTTCGGGCGAGTTAGCCCTAGAGTGGAAAGGTAGTTCACTTGTGCCTATAGGTCGCTTCATTTCCTACCTTAAGGCTGGAAAGATGATTTCTAAGGGTTGCATGTACCATCTATTTAGGGTTAAGGATGATACTTTCGAAACCCCAACTATCCAGTTAGTTCTTGTAGTGTGCGAATATCAAGGAATGTGTCCGGATGATTTACCGGGAATTCCTCTCGAGGGGGAGATCGATTTTTGTATTGACCTTCTTCCTGATATGCAACCTATATCAATTCCTCCTTATATAATGGCTCCATATGAGCTAAAGGAGTTAAAGGAGTAGTTGAAAGATCTCATAGACAAGGTTTTCATCAGACCTAGAAAATCCCCCTGCACCAGTGTTCTTTGTCCGAAAGAAGGATGGTTCCCTTCGTATGTGCATTTACTATCGATAATTGAACAAGGTTACAATCAAGAACAGGTATCCTCTCCCCAAGATTGATGATTTGTTTGACCAACTTCAGGGTGCTAAGTGTTTCTCGAAGATAGACCTCAAATCCGAATACCATCAGCTCAAGATTCAGGAGAGTGACATTTCGAGGACAACTTTTAGGACTCAGTATGGTCACTATGTGTTAGTAGTTATGTATTTTAGACTAATGAATGCTCCTGAAGCTTTTATGGATTTGATGAATAGGGTGTTCAAGCCATATTTGGATATGCTCGTGATTGTGTTCATTGATGACATTCTCATATACTCTTGAAGCAAGGAGGAGCAGCCACTCATTTGAGGGGGGTTCTACAGGCTTTAAGGATCGCCAATTGCATGCTAAGTTCAGCAAATGTGAGATTTTTTTAAACTCTGTGGCATTTTTGGGTCATGTGGTGTCATATGAGGGTGTACAGGTGGACCCTCAAAAGATAGAAGAAGTGAAGAATTGGCCTAGACCAGTCAGTTACTACCGAAGGTTTGTTTAAGTGTTTTCATCCATTGCAGCACCGTTGACTAAATTGACCCAGAAGAAAGTGAATTTTCAATGGTCAGAGCCTTTGTGAAGAGCTTCCATGAGTTGAAGATTTGGCTCACCACAGCACCAGTGTTGACCCTACCCGAATGTACCAATAGGTTTGTTGTATATTGCGACACTTCAAGGATCGTTCTTGGTTTTGTATTAATGCAACATGTAAAGTTATAGCCTATTCTTCCAAGTAGCTGAAAGTCCATTAAAAGAACTATCTGACTCACGACCTCGAGTTGGCGGCGGTAGTATTTGCCTTGAAAACTTTGAGACACTATCTATACGGGGCCTATATGGATGTGTTTACGGACCACAAAAGCTTACGATACGTGCTTACCTAGAAGGATCTAAATCTACCTCAGAGGAGGTGGTTTGAGATTCTTAAAGATTATGATATCAGTGTCCTTTATCACTCGGGCAAGGCAAATGTGGTGGCAGATGCTCTTAGCAGGCTTTCTATGGAGTGTGTGTCTCATGTGGTTTAGGAAAGGAAAGAGTTAGTGAAGGATGTGCATTGGCTTGCACGACTAGGAGTTCTTCTTGTTGACTCGATGGATGATGGTGTCATTGTTCAGAATGGATCAGAATCTTCCTTAGTGACTGAGGTCAAAGCTAGAAAAGACAAGGATCCTAGTTTAGTAAGGTTGAAGGAGGCCATTGGGAATCAGAAAATGGAGGTGTTCTCCCAAGGGCGAGATGGTGTGATACGATATTAGGGTCATGTGTGTACTGGGAGTTGATTACTTGAGGGAGCATATGTTGCACGAGGCTCATGGTTTCAGATATTCTATACATCCAGGTGCCACTATGTAATACCCCAGAAGTACCCAAGAATAGACCTAGGATTTAACAAAATTGAAAGTGGCAGAATGCTGGAAAATGTGTCTCAAAACAACTCGAGGTACGAGTCATTGGAGGATCCAATAACCTGTTGGGACACTCGTGGTCAGGTACTACAGGTTTGGAGTTTGGAGTAACGGGTCTAGGAACAACCCATTGTTCGATGTATCGATTCCTTGGAGGTTGTAATGGTGAGACTGGTCCTTGGTCAAGGAGGAAGTGACGAGTCGTGGAATGACCCGTTGCAGGTCACAACAGGCCATCATCGGCAATCATTTAAAGGGACCCTAGGTTAAGGAAATGGCGGTGACGGCTGGTAACCATGAGTCGTTGGTGGTTGGAAGGACTCATCCTATTCAGTCATTGTAGGAGATCAGAGACCTGAATTCAAGGTGCAGCAACAGAAGGTAACAACGGACTGTAGGAGCTCATAACAAATCGTACTGATGTCCGTTGTCAGTGGCAGTCAAATTTTTCCAAAAAATTCATTAAGGGTAATTTCATCATTCCCATGTCCTAGGGTCCTAAACAACGTTATTTTAGGCTTGAAATGAAGTGTCTTATGAAGGCTAAATCTTTTCTAGGTTCATTCACATCCATGCATGCAAGATTGAGGGCGTAGAAGGTTATAAAGCTTAGGTTCTCTACAAGTTCTTCCTTAATTCTCTTTAGGCTATCAAGGAATTGGTGTAATCAAATCCTATTAGGTATGTAGGGTTATGAATAAGTGATTTTGTTCACAGCCATGCCTAATCCCTCTCTAAATCATTAAAATTTCTATGTTGATTCTATGGGGTTTTAACCTAATATGTGAAATTCCTAAATATGTTTTCACTATTGAATTATGATTCATGGGCATGTTTTACATTGTTTTTAATTATAATCATGTTTCAAGCTTTATAAACTAAAATGCCTATGTATGAGAAGTTCATGAAAGTTGAGATATATGAGGAATGTTCAAGTATGATGAGATATTATTGATGACAAGCATGTTCTCAAGATACCCATGTTTATAATTATGTTTTCAGGTGAATTAAGTATTTTCAAGCATGTTACTGTATTGGGAAATGCCCATATGTTCAAGTATGATTTATGATTTCACGATTAAGCTTACCACATGGTTTTGGAGTTAAGACTCCCTTTTATGTTCAGCATGTGGTATGGTTTGAGCAAAAGGTCGTCATATATGATTTCAAATTTGATATGTATATTATTATTAAGCTTTTTCAATAGACGATGGTAAGCTTCATTGAAAAATGATGGAGAGCATATGCATGTGTCTGGGAGTAGTTTCTACCACCGAGTAGGCTAAGGGTCAGACGACCCTTTGCCTCAGAACTACGCGCCAACATAGGTTTATACGTATCATTTTTATAATTTGGGATCTCACTTGTGAGCTATCCCATGCCCCGAATGGGCCTTAAGCTTGATATCGATATCATGGTATCTTCCTTAGCCTTGGCAAGGCTTTGGACGACTCTACCCACTTGACTGTAATAGTTGGGACCACGTAAGCTCTGTCGTGGTATGTCTGTTATAAGATAAGTCTCCCATTGTTCCTCATGATTTCAGTTATGCACGTTTATCATTCATGATATATATATTTTCTAAAGAAGGTTTGACCCAATGTTAAGTCTTACGTATGTTTATTAGATATTAGGTTTCGGTCAATTGATTCAATTATGATTTTATGTTATGTTCAGATCATGATTTCAAAAAGTAGCATGCAAGCCCGACTCTCAGACTCTTGTTTTGATCATCTTTTATATTATGCATGTTTTAAATTATTTTACTTATTTAAGTGGTTTTACTTACCTTGCATACCCGGTACATTCCACGTACTGACCACATACTCTATGATGTATCATTTTATGATATAGGCTCCGATCTTTAGACTCAGACTGCTACTAGCTAGCTTTCGGAGATAGCATCAATCCCTATGGGTGAGTCCTCATCTGTCGAGGGCCCTTGTTTTATTCAGTTATGATTGTGTATTTTCAGTTTTTGACTTAGAGAGTTAGTCGGGGTCTTGTCCCATCAGCTCATCAAACTTATAGGATTTTTAGATAATAGACTGTATTAAGCTCCAAACTCGTGTGTATTTTTTTGATGGTGTATTATGCTTATACTTCTGCTTTGCTTATTACATTAATTCTTCCACTTTATTTTATTAAGTTAGATGTATTTTCATGCCATGGGTCAACTTGGAGTCTCTCGGGGATCCTTTTCCCATGTCTTGATCTGGGCCTATGTTCGGGTTGTGACAAACATGGTATAAGAGAATTAGGTTTGAAGTGTCCTAGGGTGTCTGTAAGCTACGGTAAGTAGAGTCTTTTTTCATGGGTGTGCAGCACAGCACACTTATGAAGAAGAGGCTACGAGACATTTAGGAAATATTCCCTTCTTTCATGATCTATGTAGTGCGGTGTAATGTGTCTATATCCTTCTAACTCGAGCTATTCACGATTGCAGAATCATGTCTCCCCACAGAGTAAACGACAGAAGGAATGAAAATGGAAGTGGCCACGAGGATTGTAATGGGGACGGGCACCGACAAACCCCACAAGTCCATGAGAACCATGCATTGGATTAGTTGACCACACTGAATATAGGGTAGCCATTCAGATGCTAGCGCAGGCTTTGACCGCCCAAGTCGACCAGCAGGCAGTGGCGTATGTTTAGTGGAATGGGAATACGACAAAAGCATGAGTCAGAAATTTCTTAAGGATGAACCCACCAGAGTTTCTTGAGTCAAAGGTTGAGGAGGATGCACATGAGTTTATCGATGAGATTGTGAAGATCACCTAGATCATAGAGTGAGTTGATTAGAGTGTGATGATTTGGCCTCATATCAGTTGAAGGGGCTCGCACACATTTGGTTTAAAAAGTGGAAGGATAGTAGGCCCGCCACAGCAGGCCCTATAACTTGGGAGGAGTTTCACGTTGCTTTTCTAGATCGGTTCTTTCCTTAAGAGATGAGGGAGTTGAAGGTAGCCGATTTCGTTAATCTTAATCAAGGGAAGATAATGGTACAGGAGTATGCCCTAGAGTTCACTCACCTGTCAAAGTATGCCCCAGAATTAGTGGTTGATCAGAGGGTGCGAGTGAGCAGGTTTGTTCATGTGGTGGTGGACAAGCTAGACAAGGATTGCGGAACCGCTATGCTCCATTAGGATATGGATTTCCCTTGGATAATCTTATATGCCCAGAAGATGGAGGAGGCGCATCTGAGGGAGAGAGAGGCCAAGAGGGCCAAGAAAGACAGCTATAGGTTCTCTCAGCTGAGGCCAGGTGGTGGGCACCGACAATAGACCCACCAGAGATCTTCAGCCCCAACATCTTCAATGATGAGTGTTCCCTCCAGAACTTGGCACAAGATGAGATGGCGAGCATCAGGCTCTAGTGATCAAAGCAGTAGGCCCGCGGATTCTAGTGTTCCAATTTGCGACAGGTATAGTCGGGGGCACACGTGTCGGTGCTTGGAGGGTACAAGCACTTGCTTTGGGTGTGGAAAGCCCGAACATATGCTTAGAGATTTCCCAGCAGCTAGAAAGGGGCATGATAGGGGTTGAGGCCCAGCTTCCAGTTCAACAGCTCCACCCGCACGCCCAGCCCAGCAGGGGGTATCTACTAGCACAAGTGGCGATCAGTGCTAAAACAGATTCTATGCCTTAGCATCTTTCCAAGAGCAGGAGTTCTCCCCAGATGTAGTCACTGATATGTTACGAGTGTTCCATCTTGATGTATATGATTTGTTAGATCTAGGGGCTACCTTGTATTTTGTGACACCTTACGTGGCTAGTAATTTTGAAGTTAGTCCTGAAATCTTGTCAGAACCCTTCTCAGTCTCTACTCCAGTGGGTGATTCACTTATAGCTAGATGGGTATATAGAAGTTGCTCGGTCAAAGTCCTTCAAAAAGTCACCTCAGCAAATTTAGTAGAGTTAGCCATGACCGATTTTGATGTTATCCTCGGCATGGATTGGCTATTTGCATGTTATGCCTCAGTTAAATTTACAACCCAGGCCATAGAGTTCATATTTCTGGGTGATCCAGTCATAGAGTGAGAGGATAGTTTAGCTGTGCATGTAGGTCATTTCATTTCCTACCTTATGGCCAAAAAGATGATCTCCAAAGGTTGAGTATGCCATCTAGTTAGGGCCAAGGATGCGACGTCTGCGACCCCGATTATCCAGTTAGTCCTAGTATTATGTGAGAATCCAAAAGTCATACCAGGTGATCTACCGGGAATCCCTCCCAAGCGAGAGATTGATTTTGATATTGACCTTCTTCCCGATACGCAGCTTATATCTATTCCGCCTTAAAAATGGCCCAGCCGAGTTAAAGTAGTTGAAGGAGCAGTTGAAGGGACTTTTAGATAAGGGTTTCCTTTGACCGAGCAAATCCCCATGGGGTGCACCAGTTCTATATGTTCGAAAGAAAGATGGCTCTCTTCATATGTGTATTGATTATCGGCAATTGAAAAAGGTCACCATCAAGAACAGGTACCCTCTACCCAGGATTGATGATTTGTTTGACTAGCTTAAGGGTTCCAAGTTCTTTTCGAAGATAGACCTCAGATCTGGATACCATCAACTCAGGGTTTGGGAGAGTTACGTCCCAAAGACGGCCTTCAAGACGTGGTATGGTAATTATGAGTTTTTAGTTATGTCTTTTGGACTAATGAATACTCCTGCAGCTTTTATGGACTTGATGAACAGGGTGTTAAATCCATCCTTGGATATGTTCGTGATCGTGTTTATTGATGACATCCTTATATACCCCTGGAGCGAGGAGGAGCATGCCGCTCATTTTAGAGTAGTTCTTCAAACCCTCAAGGATCGTCAGTTGTATGCCAAGTTCAGCAAGTGCGAGTTCTGGTTGAACTCTATAGCTTGTTTTGTCCATATGCTATCAAGTGAGGGCTTAAAGGTGGACTCTCAGAAAATAGAAGCGGTGAAGAATTGGCCTAGACCGGCGAATCCTTCAGATATCTGGAGATTTTTGGTCTTAGCTGGCTACTATTGGAGATTTCTTGAGGGCTTTTCATCTATTGCAATGCCATTGACCGAATTGACCCAAAAGAAAGTGAAATTCCAATGGTCGGATGCTTGTGAGAGGAGCTTTCAGGAGTTGAAGACTCGACTTACCTCAGCACCGGTGTTAACTCTACCGAAGGGTACCAATGGGTTCGTGGTGTATTAAGAAGCTTTGAGAATCAGACTTGATTGTGTACTGATGTAGCACATCAAGTTTATAGCATATGCTTCCAGAAAGCTGAAACTTCATGAGAAGAATTACCCGACCCATGATGTTGAATTGGCGGAGGTGGTATTCGCCTTGAAGTTATGGAGACATTATTTGTATGGGGTCTATGTTGATGTGTTTGTGGACCATAAGAGTCTACAATATGTTTCTAGCTAGAAGGATCTAAATCTACAACAAAGAAGGTGGTTGGAGCTACTCAAGGATTACGATATGAGTGCCCTTTACAATCCGGGCAAGGAGAAAACGCACATAGTAGACTCCCTATGGGGAGTGTGTCCCATGTAGATGAGGGGAGAAAGGAGCTAGTGAAGGATATGCATCAACTTGCAAGGTTGGGGGTTTGTTTGGTGGACTCGATCGATGGCGGTGTTATAGTTATGAATGGATTAGAATCATCCGTGGTGACTGATGTAAATGCTAGGAAAGAAGAGGACCCTATTTTGGTAAAGTTAAAGGAAGTCGTTCAAAATCATAAGGTAGAGGTCTTCTCCTAAGAGGGAGATGGTGTGCTACGATATCAAGGTTTCTTGTGCGTCCCGGACGTTGATCATTTGAGAAATCGGATGTTGCATGAGGCTCACGGTTCTAGCTATTCAATTCATCAAAGTTCCACCAAGATGTATTGTGACTTACGTTAAGTCTATTGGTGGAATGGAATGAAGAATGACATCGTCAAATTTATAGGGAAGTAACCATCAGCAAGTGAAGGTTGAGCATCATAGGCCAGGAGGTGTGCTTCAAGATATCAGTATTCCTTCTTGGAAGTGGGAAGAAATCAATATGGACTGCATCACAGGGTTGCCTCGCACTCGTCGGCAATATGACTCCATTTGGGTGGTTATGGACAAGTTGACCAAAGCCGCTCACTTCCTACTAGTCAAAACCACAGATTCGAGAAAGAATCATTCCAAAGTATACATCCGAGAGCTATTTCGGTTGCATGGAGTGCCCTTATCCATCATATTAGATAGAGGTACCCACTTCAACATCTCAGTTTTGGAGGTTATTACAAAAAGGATTGGGTACTATAGTTAAGCTCAGTATAACATTTCACCTGCAAACAGACGGTCAAGAGAAGTGGACAATTCATACTCTCAAGGACATGTTGAGAGCATGTGTGATTGACTTTAATGGTAGTTGGGATGACCAGTTTCCACTCATTGAGTTTACATACAATAACAGCTACCATTCCAGAATTCAGATGGCTCCATTTGAGGCTCTGTATGGGCGGTGATGTAGACTTCCTATTGGTTGGTTTAAAATCAGTGAAGCTGTGATGATAGGACAAAATTTAGTCCATGACACCATGGAGAAGGTTCAACTACTATAGGACAGGTTGAAAACAGCTCAAAGTCACCAAAAGTTCTATGCCGATGTGAGAAGGAAAGGAACTAGAGTTCAAAGTTAATGATTGGGTGTTTCTGAAGTTGTCTCCCATGAAGGGAGTGATGAGGTTTGAAAAGATAGGAAAACTCATTCCACATTATGTTGGCCCCTATCGAATTATGAAGCGGGTTAGCAAGGCGGCATATGAATAGGAGTTGCCTTTAGAATTATGTTTTGTGCATCCAATTTTTCATGTATCGCTCTTAAAGAAGTGTGTGGGTGATCCAGCTCTAGTTGTCCCCAGTGGATAGTGTCGGTGTGAGAGATAGCCTTAGTTAGGAGGAGGTTCCGGTGGAAATACTGGATCGACAGTTTCGAAGGCTAAGAAACAAGGAAGTAGCTCTAGTTAAAGTTTTATGGAGGAATCAACATTTTGATGGAGCTACGAGGGAAGCCGAAGCAGACATGATGGCAAGATACCCACATTTATTCTCTACCGGCTCAATTTCAGCTTGAGATATCAGTTTTTCCCTAAAACTATATTCAATTTCGTGTTCAGTTCATGTGCCCCGGTTTCTTTCATGTGAACGGATGTATGTATGACTCATGAATTCAGTTCAGTCATGTAGTTTAAATCAGAGTTATTCATTCAATTAGTTTTCAGCTTATATGATCAATATTTGTGTATGCTGATTGCATCTCTTTTTTTTTGTATGATTACCTACATTCAAGGACGAATGTTCCCAAGGGGAAGATATTATAATACCCCGGAAGTACCCAAGACTAGAGCCAATATTTTAAAAAATGGAAAGTGGAAAAAGGTTTGAAAATGTGATCAGAACAACTCGTGGTATGAGTCGTTAGAGGTTCCAACCACCCGTTGGGACACTCGTGGTTAGGTACTGTAGGTTCGGATTTTTGAGTAACGGGTCTAGGAATGACCCATTGTTCGATGTAACGAGTCATTGGAGGCGGTCATGGTGAGACTGGTCCTTGGTCAAGGAGGAAGTTACAAGTCATGGAACGACCCATTGCAGGTAACAACGGGACGTCATCAGTAGTCATTTAAAGAGACCCTATGTTAAGGCAGTAGTGATGATGGCTGGTAACCATGAGTCGATGGGGATTGGAATGACTCATCCTGTCTGATCGTTGTAAGAGAATAGAGACCTGAATTCAGGGTGTAGCTACGAAGGTAACAACGAATCGTACTGACGTCCATTGTTAGTGGCAGTTCAATTTTTCTCAGAAATTCATTAAGGGTATTTTCATCATTCTTAATCCCTAGGGTCCTATATTACATCATTTTAGGCTTGAAATATAGTGTTTATGAAGGGTAAATCGATTCTAGATTCATTAACATCCATGCATGCAAGATTGAGGGCTTAGAAGGTGATAAAGCTTACGTTCTCTACAAGTTCTTCCTTAATTCTCTTTGGGCTACCAAGGAATTGGTGTAATCATATCCTATCAGGTATTTGGGGTTATGAATGGGTGAATTCGTTCACACCCATACCCAATCTCTCTCTAAATCTAGAAAATCCCTATGTTGATTCTATGGGGTTTTAATCCAATGCACGAAATTCCTAATTTTCTACATGGGTATGATCTAAATATGTTTCCACTATTGAATTATGATTCATGGGCAAGTTTTACATTGTTCTCAGTTATAATCATGTCTCAAGCTTTATAAAGTAAAATGCCCATTTATGAGAAGTTCATGAAAGTTTAGATTTATGATGAATGTTCAAGTATGATGAGATATTATTGATGAAAAGCATGTTTTCAAGCTACCCATGTTTATAATCATGTTTCAAGTGAATTAAGTATTTTCAAGCATGTTAAAGTATTGTGCAATACCCATATGTTCAAGTATGATTATGATTTCACGATTAAGCTTACCACATTCTTTTAGCGTTACGACTCCCGTTTATGTTCAGATTGTGGTATGGTTTGAGCAAAAGCTCCTCATAAATTATTTCATATTTGATATGTATTTGATTATTAAGCTTCGTTAATAGACGATGGTAAGCTTTGTTGAAAAATGATGGAGAGAATATGCATGTTTTTGGGAGTAGTGTCTAGCACCGAGTAGGCTAAGGGTCGGACGACCCTTTGCCTCATAACTATGAGCCAACTTTGGTCTATACATATCATATTTATACTTTGGGACCTCCCTTGTGAGCTATCCCCTGCCCCGATAGGGCTCGATCTTGATATCGATAGCATTGTATAGTCCTTAGCCCTGGCAAGGATTGGAACCGCTCTACCCACTTGAGTGTGATAGTTAGGACCACGTAAGCTCTATTGTGGTATGTCGGGTATAAGACAAGTCTTCCATTGTTCCTCATGATTTCAGCTCATGATTTCAGTTATGCATATTTATCATTCATGATATTCATATATATATATATATATTTATGTTATGAAGCTAGTTTGACCTAATGTTCAGTTTTACATATGATTATAAGATTTCAGCTTTGGGTCTATCGATTTAGTTATGATGTTATGTTATGTTCAGATCATGATTTCAGAAAATAGCATGCAAGCCCTACTCTCAGACTCTTATTTTGATCATATTTCATATTATGCATGTTTTAAATGATTTTACTTATTTAAGATGTTTTACTCGGTACATTCTACATACTGACTTCACACTCTATGATGTATCGTTTTATGATACAGGACCCAATAGACTTAGCCCCGCCACTAGCCATCTTTTCGAGTTAGCATCAGTCCCTATTGGTGAGTCCTCATATGTTGAGGGCCCCTTTTTTATTAAGTTGTGTTTTTGTATTTTCAGTTTCTGACATAGAGAGTTAGTTGGGTCTTGTCCCATCAACTGATTAGACTTAGAGGATTTTCAGACAATAGACTATATTCAGCTCCAGACTCGTGTGTATATTTCGGAAGGTGTATTATGCTTAGACTTCCACTTTTCTTATTACGTTAACTCTACCGCTTTATTTGATTGAGTTAGATGTGAGTTCATGCCATGGGTCTATTTTGAGTCTCTTGGGGCTCCTTATCCCGTGTCTCGATCTGGGCCTATGTTTGGGTCATGACACATCATGATGTATCGTGACCTACGGGATGTTTATTGGTGGAATGGTATGAAGAAGGACATAGCAGAGTTTGTGGCTTAGTGTCCAAATATTCAATAGGTGAAGGTTGAGCATCAAAGACCGGGAGGTGTACTTCAAGACAGTAGTATTCCTACATGGAAATGGGTGGAGATCAATATGGACTTTAGTATAGGGTTTCCTCACACTCGTCGACCGTATGACTTTATTTTGGTGGTTATAGACAGGTTGACTAAGGCAGCTCATTTTCTACCAATCAAAACTATCGATTCAGTGGAGGATTATGCTAAGTTATACATTCGGGAGTTAGTTCGATTTTACGGAGTTCCCTTGTCCATAATATCATATAGAGGTACTCAGTTTACCTCCCAGTTTTGGAGATCATTTTAGTAGGGACTTGGTACTCAGGTTAAGCTTAGCACAACATTTCACCCGCAAACAGATGGTAAGGCCGAGGGGACCATCAAGACTCTAGATGATATGGTGACAGCGTGTGTGATTGATTTCAAAGGTAGTTGGGATGACCATTTAGCTCTCATTGAGTTTGCATATAACAACAGTTACCATTCCAGCATTCGAATGGTTGTGTTTGAGGCTCGTTATGGGAGCAGGTGTAGATCACATACTGGTTGGTTCAAAGTTGGTGAAACTGCGATGATAGGACCAGACTTAGTCCATGAGGCTATGGAGAAGGTTCATCTTATAAAGGATAGGTTGAAAATAGCTTAGAGTCACCAAAAGTCCTATGCGGATGTGAAGAGGAGAGAGCTTGAGTTTGAAGTTGATGATTACGTGTTTCTGAAGGTATCTCCCATGAAGGGAGTGATGAGATTCAGAAAGAAAGGGAAACTCAGTACCCATTATGTTGGTCCGTACCGGATTATGTGACGGGTTGGCAAGGTGGCGTATGAGTTGGACTTGCCCTTAGAACTAGCTTTAGTACATCCACTATTCCATGTATCGCTTTTGAAGAAGTGCCTAGGTGACCCAGCTTTGGTTGTCCCAGTGGAGAGAGTGGGTGTGAAGGATATTCTTAGCTACGAAGAGGTTTCAATGAAAATACTTATTTCTGAAGTTCGAAAGCTAAGAAACAAAAAAGTAGCTTCAATAAATGTTTTGTGGAGGAATCATCATCTTGAGGAAGCTATGTGGGAAGATGAAGAAGATATGATGGAAAAATACCCACATCTATTCCCTTCCAGCTCAGTTTCAGCTTAAGGTGTCAGTTTCCTCCCTAGTACTCTATTCAGTTTCATGTTCATTTCACATGCCCTAGTTTCTTTTACGCCAATGCATGTATGTGTAATTCATGAATTTAGTTCCTTGAATTGTCTGAAGATATCGAACCCAATTATGAGATCCTTTCCTGGGACATCTAATCCGAACAACTTTTTTCTGAAATTTAGTCCTGGGAAGAACTCAATTGTTATGGGTGTTTTCTGATGACCGTGGTCGTCAGGATTCCATTTGATGCAGTGTTGAAGTTCTTGAAAATGGAAATCCATTGATCATCAGGAACGACTATTGGATTCATCAGTGATGATGATGTAGAAGTATCCATGAATGTAATGACCTGAATTGGCTTATCCCATTTGGATGGATAAATATTCAGTTGGACTTGAGGAATATTGATAATGCTATTGATTTCTTCCTCAGCCTCTGAAATCTGGTAATGTTCATCCCCATGTTTTTCGTATATGTCCATGGAGAAAAGGGTTTCCGCTGATGGCTTATCTTCTACTGATTCAAGATCATTGTCCTTGACGTCAGCGTACTCTTCTATCTCGGGAAGAAGTCGTATAGATCTTTTAGCTTGAGGACAATTCTTCGCAAAATGTCCGATCTTGTGGAAGATAAAGTATCTTTCATTCTTCTGCATCCTGCCTAGATGCTTTCTCCTGAAGTATTATGTTCGCCCTGGTGTATTTTGATCTTCCTCCAGTAGGCTTTGGCCATTTTAGCTTCTTGTATTTCTTCAATCTGCTTTGCCTTCTGGCATGACAAGAGAAACTAGACCCGATGATTAGGTCAGTTCTATTGCAAGCTTTATCAAGGGTTGGATTTTTGTTCATGATCTGCTTCAAAATACATCTCTTTGTACAGATATCTTCTAGCGCCATGAAAATTGCTTTCCTTATATAGCCGACTTGGGGAATTTTGATTGACTGGAATATTTCATCACTAATTCTCATGGTTCGTCCTGCAAACATCTTTTGCAAGGATGAAACGAAGGCCTTCTTCAAACTGGCAACTCCACCAAGTTCAAAGTATATTTTTGTCATCTTCTAGAAATGGATATCAATGACATCTCTATCGAATGATACACATTTCACCTTGAAGAATTGTCTTCGTAGATTTTCTTACCTCTAGCCTGTATCTCCACAAAAAACTTTATGCAGGATTCTGATGTTGAAAGTAAAGTCTTGGGACGTGAGGAAAGTAATTTTATCATATATCCCCAGTGCAGTCCACCAATCTCTAAGGATGCCTGAGAACCTTGATGTGAATTCTGAAAGGATTAGATATTTCTCCCGTTCTACCAAGTGTTTCGTTACCATCCAAGTAAGGAAATCTTGGATCATTTGGGGCCATTTAAAAACCTTGACATCATCGAGAGTGAAAGTGTGGAACCCAGTTCAAACCAATTTTGGCGTTAGTTGTTCTGGTCTTCTTTCCAGGATCGGGTCTTCTGTCATCCCATCTTAATCATCATCGACTTCAAAAACTTCTAGTTGTATTGGTCGGTTCATGTATATCAGTGGATTGGCTTCCTCGGAGGTGTCTAGTGAGAGATTCTCACTTGAATCAGTCTCTGCTTCTTCAGTTTCATCAGTAGGATTGCTATCTGTTGTATCTTCAATACTGGATCCAGTGCTATCCTCTTCTTCCAGATATAGAATTCCAGAACAACTTGGTCTGAGATCATCAAGTTTTCTAGATTTTTCTCTTTGGAACATTCTCCAACCTCTTTCCTTCTTTTGGCCTATTTTTCTGCTGCAAAGGCATCTTTCTTTTCCCAAACCCATTTTGCAATGTCAAACTCAGTTTCCTCTTGGGATTTTTGAGGATAGGATATGATTTCATGTGGAATGAAATGAGAGGTAGTACCTGGACGGGCCAATTTAGGTGGTGAGTATGTCTATAACAACATAGGGAAAAGGAGGACTTTGGAGAGTGGCTTTTGGTTCTTTGTGGATCAAAAGGTCCATGTTTTAGTTGTTTGATTTTCTCTTTGATGTCAGCCATTTCTTTTTTTTGCTATGATAAGAAGTGGAAAAGTGAGGTGCCTGGTGGACAGATCTCATACTGCATCTTCTACAGTCGCAATTCCAAGGCTCGGATAAGACCAGCATGTGGATTGGATGTCCGTTCCACTTTCTTCTAAATGTTCAACACTTTGCTCATCATCTTAGTCTATGTGTGAGAAACTTTCATAAGGGAAGTGTCGATGTTGGTCAGCACCTTGTTCTAGCAGATTGCATTTTCTGATTGCCAGTTGATGGTAGGCTCAATATCACTAATTGGTGGCTTTTCTCCAGTAGGCAACACAACATTTTTCTTTGGTATTTTTGGTGCATGGTTTACACCATCTTTTTCAAAGGTTTGTTGTGATGGGAATTCTGGAGTATGACTTGAGTTTGATGGACTCATCATAAAGATATGAGGTTGTAAGGGTTTTTGGCTGGAGTAGGTAGAGTTCGCCAATCTTGAGGTTTGTTGGAGACAAGGAATTCATATTTTCTAGGACGGCTAAGGGAACTGATAGGTGGATTCCCATATTCATATATCTTACGGAATTCCTTTTCTGAGCATCTCCCCTTCTTCTTTTTGGGTTTGGCTTTCTTCTCTACATATTCAACTTCATCCTCCAGACATTCCTGGCAATCACATTCGATATCCCAAGGGCAGTGCCCGGTGAAGGGACATCTGAACCATCTTATGTCACAACCTTCATGATTGAACTGTTTGATCCAATCATGTTCACTCATGACAGTTGGAAGGCTCCAATCGAATAGATTCTCTTCATCTTCAGGAAATGGTTCGGATGTAGGCTGGTACGTCTAAAGAGAAAAGCTTGTGCTATTTGGTTTATTGAGATGAGTGTGGTCAAAACAGATGGCTACAATTGTATCCTATTTTTTGACAAAGATTGGTTTTGTGGATCGAAGAGGTTCAATAGGAGGTTCTCTCATCCGCTCATATTTTGTAACCCATGAGTCAGGAATTATTTTGACAAGTTCTTCCTTTGGAATTTTTCTGTGTATTTGGGTGCATGTGGTATTTCCGTTGGTGGAATCTACATGTAGAAGTAAAACATCATCTCCACCAAAAAATGAAAGATCCATGGCATGGTTCTGAACTCGCTAAGCTATTTGGTAGGGAAGAGTTGATAGCATCACTAACTTGTGGAGTTCCCTGTATTTGGACTTGGATCTTTAAGGCTTCTGTCAGATATGGGTCACTTAGGGACATGTTGAAATTTGGATATAAGGTTACGAAGACTGTCCAAACGTTCAAGGTGACCTCTGTTGTACCCAAATTTTCATGTTGGTACTCTTGGTATCGAGTATCAAGGAGTGAAAGACGTGCAACAACCGGTTGGCATTTCCTTACATGATATGACAAGGTGATTCGGACAACACCAAAATGAATATGGGTGAATCCTTGATTTTTCCATTGCCTTGAAAAATCATCGGGAATCTGCAGGGTGACAAATTGTTCTTCTTGAGTATCAAAAATAGGATATTGATCGAGTTTCGAAGCAGCAACATATTCCTTTACTCCTTTTTATTTATGTTGTACTAAAGAATGAATTTGTAACCATGGATTGGTTATCTTTTTGTCAAAGGCAGAAAAGGATTTAGGAGAGGTAAGTATGTACTGGACACTTTATTTCATTTGGTAGTATATCTACTTCATAATGATAGTCATATTTACAAGACAGAGTTTTACTAAGTGTAGTAGACATAGGTACTTTGGTGATGGATTTGCAAAGACTCGACGAAGAATAATATTTACAAGGACTGGATGTCGACTCACTCATAACTATTCAAACTGCTCCTCCCACCAAAAGGATAGGTTTTGCTCTGATACCAACCGAAGGTAACGAGAGGGCTCTGATGCAAAGAAGTCGGGCACAGGGCGAGGAAGCCGCGGGTAAGGCGGCGAGATTGCAGGCACAATAGTTTTCCTACAAATGGGACTAAGCTTCAACATCCCAAAGGACGGCTTGCCACAAAACCCGGCTTCAACATCCCAGAGGATGGCTTGCCAATTCAGTCGAACAGTAAATTTCATCATAGACATAAAAGATTTTCCCTACAAAAATGGGTTGGCTTCTACACCACTCAGACGGTTTTCCAAGCTACACAACTCGGGAAATCTTTTACTTTACTTATAAATTTAGCTGTTTGTAAACATCAGAAAACTATTATACCTTGAACAAGCTTGCTTACCCGACATGTTGAGGCCCTATACTACTTCAAAGATCTTCCATACCATGCCTTTTGAAAAGAAAAACAAGAGAGAATTTAGAAAAGACTCATATTATTGAACATAGAAAATTTTTACAAGACTCAACTAGCTACGCTCTACTCTTATTCTAATCTGCTCTACAATGAACAACCAAGCCTCCTTTATATAAGGGTTAGGAGACTACAAGATAAGAGTAAATACAAGATAGACTACGCACACCTTTCTAGACAGCCTAACAAAACGAAAATGGAACACCTATTAACATGGCCTATCAAAAACAAATCTGGCACGCATAACTAAGCAAACTCATCTGCAAAGCCTAATAACAACAGACACCTAATAATACAAACGTCCTAATAAAATTTCTAGCCTAATATGTACAAGGAGGCCCATGTTATGGCATATGATGTAGGACCCGCTTTCGTCTTCATATGGGTAGTAAATTTCGGCGGGAATCTGAGGCGGTGAGCTTCTAGGTTCTTGCACACATCATCAACAATTATCCGGTGGGACAACGTTTAGAGGTGCCTGGTGGGTTTGAACATCCTTCGCTCAGATTCCATCGAAAGCCATGTTTGCCATCAAAGAAGCTCGCATCATGCAACCTCCTCGTCAACAATCTCGTAAAGTAGCATTTTCTACTTGAAGTTTCTGCCATGGCTTGCTCCATATTTTGAGATCTCTGTGATGGAGTATTTGATGGGAGTTTAGTCTTGTCCGTGTAATGGCCACAGTGTTTTTATCTCTGGTGATCTCATTGGGTGTTTGATATTCCTTTGCTGCTTTTCGGACTTCTTCCCAGTGAGGATGTTTATTAGTGTGGTTCCATGGAACCCATTCTTTCGGCCAAACCTCTTTTGGAATGCACTTATTTTGCTGAAGATAAACCTTTGTGCTTTATAGTATTCTTCTTCCAAGGAAAAAATAGAGACTGGAAATCACCAATAGAAAGAGAGTTCATCCTCGGCATAGGCTTTCACATTGATTAACTTTATTGGTCGATGCAGCATGAATACCTTTGCATCGTATGAATTCTTGAAGCATTGAACGTAATACTTATGCGGCCTAAACCACTATAGAAATATTTTCAAAGCTGGTTCAATCTTGTCAAAGTCCCTGAATATGTTGCATTTGAATTCCATCAGGATGTAATACTAGCGACATAAGTACCAGAAGAACCATAAGAGTTCCTATGTAAAATCATTGGCAAGTGGTACGAAGACGTGAAAAAACGGGTATTCCGGGTTTACTCCATACGGCTTTAGTTTTGATCCTCCGTACTTTATGAAAACCTATAGCTCAAAGAAAGTCCGTCTTTAAATCAGCATGGATGGATCGAATGGTTCCATATATTGACTGAACAAGTCCGATGGATGGCTTGGTAGTTTCAAAAACCTGGGACTTGGTGTGTTGGTGAACATGAATATCTGGCCAACCAGTCCTTTAATCTTTTTGGGTTTCTCTACAAAAAATATTTTTGTGAATTCATTTGGTCGGGGTAGGAAGTCTTCTAGGAAATTATGTTTCCCTTTCAGGTGCTTCACCTGGAATTTGTAAGGCGAGAACCATTGCGCCCATCTGAGAATTTGCAGATGTGGCAGTATCTTCGGATTTATTTGGATCATCTTCGGGAATGCCTTTATATCCATCTTTATTAGGAATTCAGTGTGAATTAGGAAGAATTTGAACTTCTTGATTCCATTCTTCATAGCAAGAATCTCCTTGAAGGTGGAATGATAGTTTTGTTCTGAATCCTTGAGTCTTCCACTAGCATATCCTCATATCATTCTATGCCCATCTTTTTCCTCTAGAAGAACTACACTCAGTATTCATTGTTGGCATCAGTCTGCAGTATCTTCTTTCCATTTAAAGGAATTGGAGATTCTTCACCTGTTGGGACACCTGCTTTATTTTTCAGACAACTTCATCCTGCTCTTTACCCTATGCTTGGGCATTCTTTTTGAGCATCTTTGTAAGTGGAGAAATATATGTAGAAACTTTAGGAATAGAATCTCTAACATAATTTATGATCCCTAAAAATTGTTGAAGCTTCTCTGTGGTGAAGTTGGTGTCTGGAAATCTGAGCAATTCCTGAAATATGTGCGGACCTAGACTGTATGCTCCATTGCGAAAATGCGTCCCTAAGAAATAAATCTCTTTTTGAAAAAGGACCATTTTCTTTTCAAAGTGCATGATTCCATTTTCTCTTACTATATCATGAAAATGATGGAGAAACACAAGGTGTTCCTCTAGAGTATCACTGAACAATAGGATATTGTTAATGTATATAGGAGAATAGGTTGAATGATTTTGATCATGGCTTTTTGGAATAGAGAGGGTGCATGTTTCAGCCCAAATGGCATAACCTTCCATTGGAAGTATTGTTCAAGAATGCAAAATCCAGTTTTTGGTCTTTCCTTAGGATGTATCCCCAATTGCCAATGTCACACCCAATAACTGGGGGGAGGGCGCGACTGGCTCCCCATACCTGGCTGACTGGGAAGCTGGCTATATGACATCTGTAACTGTAACACTTAGGCTGTCCAGGCCA